>CM068349.1:27822392-28184892 GCA_034769755.1 Odontamblyopus lacepedii
ACATGATGATTTACATAATTATGTAGTGTGGTTACCGCTGTAGTCTGGAGGGATCTCATAAGTCTTTAATCCAGCACTCAACACTTTGAGATGACTCTGTACCAGACCTGTTGAACAGAAATACAATTTAACTACACACTGTTGCCCTTGTGAGCTTAAACTATACTTCATATAACCCCACAGGGCTGCCATAACTAATAAGGTATGGGGGGGCAAATGCAGCCCAAAACATTGCATGTTGGCCCTCAGGTCCCTTGGTGAATTTGCTCGCATGATCTTGGCCACAGTCTGTACTTTTAACAGTAAATAGGACATATCCACACCACCTTCAATACGTGGTATAAACGTATTAACCTTATAAAAATTAATCAACCAATCAATCAATCAAAATGAAAAGACAACCTAGGTTTAAGGTTTTAACTGTACAGACAAATACACAGGCCATTTATGTTTAAGCACATGCTAATAAAAACAGAAAGTTGACATGATTATTGCTGCTTAGCTTCGGCTAACTTACCTGTTTTGTGAGTACAAACGCCAACCACTGCACCCACAGCGGCTTTAAAAAGAGAAATCATTATGGCAGTGATCACGGAGTGTTAGACAATATTTACTGTCATCCTGAGTAATTCCTAAAATCTAAATAAGCGAAAACTAAACTCTTGTGCACACCATGCTGGACATGCACAGCTACAAGGTCGCCGAAAGCGCTAACTTCCGGTAGACGAGAATCCATTTCCGGGAACTTTTTTTTAATGGTTTAATAATAATAATCATGATTACTACTTATCTAGTTGATTCTAGTTAATCTTAATCTAGTTAATTCGATAATTTAAAATATATTCACACAGAAAAGGAGAACATGCATAAAAATAGTGTAAAACTTGTATTTCATAAAAAAAATAAAAAAACAAAATAAAAAAAACACTGCTCAACTATACAATCCATATGCCCTTTGGAGGCATGTTAGTACTTCGTCTGGAGACTGTGCAGCAGTCTCAACTAAGCTTCATTTGCTCAATAAAAGGGGCAGGGTCAAGTAGCACTTCAAATGTGAGATTCATCAGTTCATTTAAATAATCTGCAAGAGAGTTTGAATATGAAAAC
This sequence comes from Odontamblyopus lacepedii, assembly GCA_034769755.1. Lineage (NCBI taxonomy): Eukaryota > Metazoa > Chordata > Actinopteri > Gobiiformes > Gobiidae > Odontamblyopus > Odontamblyopus lacepedii. The sequence goes on from CM068349.1 coordinate 27,823,500, forward strand.
ACATTTTCGATGAGAAAGTACAATATGTTGAACCTTGTTAAATTATAATTAAATATCATTACTGCATGTAGTGTCAGTCTTAAGTTTCTCCTTGGCTGACATCCCGAAGGTTGCAGAGAGATCATTATTTCTGTGTGTAAGATCTGCATTTTCATTATGATGCATTGCTGCCAAGTATAACCTTATTAAGACAAAAAGCAAGATTTTAAGGAATGCTGTCCTTTATTCTAATATCTTGCAACAGCATATTCTGATATTGGTTAAGTTATGCAAAACTTAATGAATACTTGTTGGGAAATACCTGCACAACATCCCAGCGGGTGGAAAGATGACATTTTTTGGAGTAATTTCCTGAATCAGATTGTGAAATGTGACCATTGAATATGTCTGAAGGTTGGGGCAGAGTTTTGAAATATCTTCCAAAACTTGTTCATTGTTCAGGATTTTGTCCACTTTGTTAAGTGCACTTGACCCTTGAGTGTAAGTAATAAAAGATCAGTAAAAATATTGAATAAAAAATACATTTTATTATTTATCTTACCTTTATACCTTATCAACCATTTTTCACAGTTGTTTGACTTTATATCAAGATGCGTACATATGGGATACAGTGGATTTTGGTGCTGGTGAATATTTTGCATATGGTTTATCAGCGATGTCCACTTTGCCACCTTCTCAGCTCCAGATGTTGAAGATGTTACGCTCCAGTACAGATGATTCTTTATAACATGGAGCCATTTCTTCAACACAGCACAGTCTTTGTGATGAGAAAGCCTCACAAGCCTTTTAGACAACCCTTTAGATGTAAGAAAATGTTAGTAAAGAGAAAGACAATAACATAAATAATAATAACATTTATATAATAGACATCTAGGCATATTTTTTTATATTATTCATTTACCTTTCTCAAAATGCTGTGTGTCGTAAAAGTGTGCAATGTTTTGTTTTTTAAGAAGCTCCTGGATTTTGGGGCAGCTCTTTGTGACGATAGAGTCCACTTTCAGATCATTCACACTTAGACGATCTAAACACTGTTTCTTTCATGTGGCCTTTTCCCATTTCATTGCTCTAGTAAAAAGACAAACACATTCAACACATTAAAATATAACAAATATATGGTCAAAAATAATATTTATCAGAATATAGTATTTATTTATGTTTTTTCCATTACAAACCTGTATAAGTTGAAGGTCTACAATTGTGCTGCTGTCTTGATGAGTGAGTGTGTAACACCCATACCCTTCAGCTCGCCCTGGTGACATGGATAAAGAAAAAAAGGAATAACACAAACCACAAACCACACAAATTTGTAGTGAAGTGATTCATACCAAACCTGTCCACATGTCCCCACTGACTTTAATCTTTCCTCTTTCTTCTTTCAGTTAATCCAATATTTGCTGCTGATCAACCTTCCATTTATGAACTATTGCAGGCTCAAGATAATTTCTAGCATATTTTCTGAAGGTGCCATAATTAAATGCCTGAAGCTGTAAAGCTTTACAAAACTGTGAAAAGAGGAAAAAATATTGCATTTTTGTGTGATAATCGTCTGACCGTATACTTGGAACACAAATACCTTTTCAACTTGGTGGAATGACAAACCAGTGAAATAAATGGCAGCTGACACTGAAGATTTCCAAGAGGTGTACTTCCAAAAACAGGTTGACTTTTCCAGTCTCTGCTATAGTTACAGTGTGGACAGTGTTGATCAAATGAGATATATGTACCCATACAGTGACCTTTGACCTCACAGGGCATGCTGCAGACTGGACATGAGTTGAACAACTGTCTGAGGCAGGATTCATGTATTTAGTATTATTAGTGGATGGTCTTTCCTGAACCCTACAGGATTATAAAAATAACATAAATTACAATGTAAGATCTTATGTGCACTAGAAAAAACGTCTTGCCAGGAAGTATGGACAACTTTCAACTTACGGAAATTCAATGTCCACTGGTACTGAATCTTTAGGAGGGAGCACAGACTTTGTATTTTTTTTGGACTAAAGCGAGATGTCATAGTCAATGGGGGCCCACTCTTCAATAGATTCCCAACGGGGATTCTTCCTGGAAATACCCTGATTATTACAGGTCATCTCGATCTCAGCACAGATGTTGTCAGGGGTCTGGATTCCTATACAAAGAGAAGTTTAAGATTAGGGGCAGTTTTAATATATGAGCGATTGCTGTCCAGTTTGTAAATACACTTGCAAAACCCACCAAGTTGGTACTGCACTCACCTTTACACTGTGAAGGTGCTGGTTTGGACATCTTTGTTGATGGTTCTTGACTGCATTTGTACCTCCTTGGAGTGACTGCAATATGCTCTTCTGTTTTTTATCTAATCACATAATTCAGACACAAATCAAGCAAAATTTTAGCCTATTTTATATTGTAATTAACGTTCACCAGTCTGAACTATGGAAAGAATCCTTGATCTACAAATGAGTACACACTAACATAAGCTTATTCAGCTGCTGCCCTTTTTGACACATGAAGCTACTATTTGTAATCATTCATTTTATTTTAGCTTTTGTTACAGTATCTGAAGCACAATGCTATACAGGTGTTTTTATAAAGAGGGTGATCGAGATTTTTATTTCTTGCTTTTGTACAAAACTGAGTTAAAAGTGCAGTCAGTGATCAAATTTTACAGTCCATCTAAATGTTCACGACAGTTGATAATGATAGAATTGATGTCACAGTAACAAACAGCTAACCAAGACTTAAAGAGGCACTGTGTAACTTTTTGGTTGGGGGTCTGTCAACTGCTTGTTTCATTGCTCTGCCTGAAATGTTCCACAGTATGACATTACCTTGGTTGATCTTTGTCTTGAAGGACATTGTCAAGTTGGAAAATGGAAAACAGTCTCTAAATGATCTAAAACAAATGTTCTAATATTCCCCCTTTGACCCATTTTATGTGTGAGTTTTGTTCTGAGCAGACATCTGGGGCCTGTTCCAGAAAGCGGGTTATGTGAAAACTCTGAGTAAGTTAACCCCGAGTTGAGGGAAAGTCTGGGTTTTCTGTTCCAGAAAGCGAGGTAACTGAAACACTGAGTCAGTCACCGCGGTAACAGACTCTGTGAACATAACCTGCTCGGGGGCAGGTTTACTTGAAATAACCCTGAGTTTTTCCGCTCCTCTCGCATGAAAATCGCTTTGACACAACATGGCTTGTCCATTCCTCCCAAACCCAATAGACATGGAAGCACAAATTATTCGAAACGCTTTGCGCCGCGAGAGAATCTTTCGGCCCAGGCTGGATATTCTGTCATTTCCAGATGAATATCTGTTTGAGCGCTGCCGCTTTTCATCAAACGGTATCATTTATCTTGAAAGTCTCCTCCGGCCTCATATTACAAACTTCACCCACTGCGGACGTGCGCTCACTTCCCTTCAAATCCTGTGCATCGCGCTACGTTTTTATGCAAACGGGAGTTTTCTGTACAATATTGGCGACGCGGAGCAACTATGGCAAGGCCAGTTTGCAGAGCGGTGAGGAAAGTGACCCTGGCACTAAAACGCCTGTTGCCAGTGATGGTGGTGTTCCCCGGGCACAAACCCACCCGCAACATCAAGGAGGAATTCCACAGGATTGCAGGTAATTGATGTAGAAATAATATAGGCCTATTCATTTAATTTATTTTTTTGGTCATTTCTTTACATTCTGCTGCTACCTCAGTCAGTCAGATTAGTTAACTTAATTAAATGTAATTTTGCAGGGCTTCCTAATATAATAGGTGCATAGATGGGACCCACATTCCCATCACTGCACCTACAGAGAATGAGGCGGATTATGTTAACAGAAAATCTTTTCACAGCATCAATGTACAGGTATATGATCTATAATCTTAAAAAATATGTAGGCTGCATGAAAATGTAGGCTACAGTACAATACAACTAACTCATGTCATTCTCTGCACTGTGAAGATCATATCCGATGCAACCTGCATTATTACAAATGTAGAAGCCAAGTGGCCTGGCTCTGTCCATGATTCTCGGATCTACAGGGAGTCTAGTCTGAGCAACAGACTTGCACGTGGTAAGGAAGCTGAAGCTTTGTACAAATGTTCTTTGTCTCTTTTTAAATGCACTCAAATGTGTTCTCTATAATTACAGGGGAGTTTAATGGCTACCTATTAGGGGATCGAGGCTACCCATGCCAGCCCACTCTGTTGACCCCTTACCCTGACCCTGAGCCGGGGCCCCAACAGCGTTTTAATGTGGCCCACTGCAGGACTAGAGCCCGGGTTGAGATGACCATTGGCCTACTCAAATCCCGGTTCCAGTCCCTGCACAAGCTCAGGGTCACTCCAGAGAGGGCATGTGACATCACTGTGGCCTGTGTTGTTCTCCATAATATTGCAGGTATTAGGGGAGAGCAACACCCTGCTGTACAAATCAATGACCCAGAGGATGACCACCCCATCCACCCTGAAGATGTCCGGGATGGAAGAACTGTGAGAGACCTCATTTGTCGGAACTACTTTTGAAAATAAAACACATATTCAAATGTGATTTGGTTCATCTTTATTCCCTACAGTACAAAAGCAACAGTTAGGATTTATAATAGTTCCAATTATTAACATATTCCTCCATTTCACCAATGCACCCAACTCAACTGGCGTTCCAGTAACTGAATTTCCAGATCTGCCTTCCTTATCTGCAGATCTAGATAGGTCATTTCCTTTTCTGTTTTTTTAAATTTTCTTTATCAGGTGCACCCTGTACAAGTCTTTGGCTGGTAACTGTGAAACATATGCACAACATTTAAGTGCTGCAGTTCTACATACAGATTTCACAGGAAAATCTCACTGTATGAAGTTGTGCGGCTGAACTTGATGGAGCTGCTCATGATGCCCAGCCATGTCCTGTTGAAACATCAAAATGTACTTAGTCTTTTGTCCACTCATCACTTCAGTGTACATGAAACTATATTTCACTCAACAGTGTAAAGACATGTGAATGGGCCTCATGGCTCTGCAGTAACTTCATATCATATTAACACATTACTCCGACTCCGACTATGGAATAGTTACAGCTGCAGGGTGTTGTATTGGGTGGGGAGGCTGCACCAGGCAGAGGACACCATCCTCAACTGTTGGGTGAATAAAATAGGATACATCTATTGGTCTTATTTGATTTGATTAAATGCAGACAGAAGTGTTTACTTGCATCTGATGTAGGCACTTGTGTCCATGTGCTGGGCTCAGAAGAGCTTCCCCCAGGGCCCTCAGCCACTGGCCGGGGAGCGTTTTGGCTGAGGGCCTCACCTCAGCCTCGGTCACAGTGGGTGGAGGTGGCCCTCCACCCGTCTTTTTGGCCTCTGCCTTCTTTCTGTTGGCTGAGCAGAACTCAGATGATTTTTTTGTCATGTGCACAGTCACATTTCAAATGCAGCCTATTAAACTATAAATATATAGGCTAAACAAATAAAGTTTGCATTTACTTTAAATGGGAGGTCATGTTTAAACAGCATTTTGTTCATAATTAGCATTACTATTTGAAGTAGCCACTGAATTAACATTTACTTTAACAACCTAAGGCATTTAAAAAAACATGCCTTACCGCTTTGTATGATATTTTTATATTTCATTTTTAGCTGCTTCCAAGTTCTTCTCTCCCCTGTTGGATTGCACCTAAACGAAAATCAGATTTTGTTCCTATTTAACTCAGCAAATAAGCGATTATCTTACAGTTGAATGTTAACTTAATTAAACAATTTAAACTCACGCATTGACTCGGGCCGCAATTTCTTCCCACGCGCCTCTGTCTCCTTTGCCGCTGCAGCGGTGTTTGATTTACGCCGGAAAATATGTTCTTTCTCCGCGTATGCCTCCATTAGGACTTCGAGCTCAAGCGGGCTGAAGTAGGTGGATCGCTTTTTCATAGTTGTCATGGTGACGCTCATGGTTTCGGGGATCCATTGACTATGGCTTTTTATAGTAGTCGTGCACGCGCGTAACTCGAGGTAAACCTACTCAGAGTTGATTAACCTCATTCATATCACCTGTTCTGGAACCGAAAACTCAGGGTTTCCCGTCTCAGGGTAAGTCAACCCAGAGCTCATGGTTAAACTCACAGTATGTTTGAACCCGCTTTCTGGAACAGGCCCCTGTTTTGGCTTGGTTGTCTTCTGCTGTAAGAAAACCCATGAGTTAAATTGCACTTCTGAAAGAAACATTTTGTTAAAACTATTAGTGTTTAGTTATTAGTGTTGTTAGTCATAGGATAGCCATAGAAAAGGGAAAATTATACAGCATCCATATCTCCTGTAACAAAAAAAAATTAAGATATTCACAGGCGCAAAGTCGTCAAGGATGATCAAGGCAGTCAAGTCAAGGTTTTTGTGATCACAGCCAACTTTGATAAGGCCTTCATTTTGTTTTTGAGAGAGCTAAAGAGTTTTTTGGTACCAGCTGGACTTTTAGGACGTCATTAAAAATCAATAGGCAAAAACACATAACAAATAACCATAAAAAGAAAAATATAAAGAAACAAGAAACTCTAAAAATGAGTGAACCAGTCTATCAGGTTTCTTGACACTGTTAAAAAGATTTTCTGACACTGCACAATTTACAACATACATGTTTTCTGCATGTAGATGAGATAAAATTTCCTCTTTTTTTTTTTTTTGTCAGTTCCATCTATCCATCCATCTTCTCCCAATCAATCCGACTGGGTTGCGGGGGCAGCTTGCTGCCCAATCCTCATAGCACCTGACCCCCCCATGAACCCCTCTGTGAGTGGTGAGCCCACAGGAGGGTGGACGTCATGGTCCTTGATGTTAGTTCATAGGGGTGCTGCATGTTTTGAGTCGATGGGGGAAACCGGAGTGCCTGGAGGAAACCCATCCAGACACGGGAAGAACATGCAAATTCCACAAAGAAAGGCCCGTTGCCACTGTCGCCCGTGCCGCCTTTTTGTCAGTTATTTTTCCTTTTTTCTCTTTTTTTTGTCTTTTTTTTCCTTCATTTCATTTTTCTCTTTTTTTACATGTTTCCAAAGTTCAGAACATACATAAATTTACATTTTTCTTCATACATTTTACATTTACAATACATAATATCTCCATTCTTAACTGCTCCCTTGAATTTACTCCCCCCATTAGAAAGTCTTAGCCTTTGAGTCTTTACACTCAACTACACAGGGAATCTCACCCTTTTTTGCCTTTTACTAGTCAGTAACCCTAGTTAGGATTTTCACCTAGCGACTGTTCGCTAAAGAGTAGGGACTTTCACCCGTTATGACTGTTCACGAGCTAATTACACTAGACTGTTTGGTCATTAGCTGTAGCGACTCTGTGCTAACTTCTACATTTAAGTCGTCCCAATGCCACATAATATGTAAAGCAAAGTGTAGCAAAACTAAACCCATGTTCATCTTTACACAGTGTTTCTAGTTATCATGTTAAAACACAAAAAAAATCTGTAGGCTTTAGGTTACTTCAGACTGAATTTTTTTGTGGCTTTCAGGTCAAAAGTTGACTTGGAGAAGATGGTATAAATGTAGAGGGCTCATGGCGTAAAGGGCACTCTCGTCTCCAATGTCCAAGTTGACAACAGATGAAGCATGGTTCTTTGGAAAATCTTTTCTTGTTCTTTCAATTGGCTTTTTTCCCATCTTTGTTATGCGTACATGTTGGCTGATGAGTCTTTAGTTGTGTATGAAATTGTGAATCCAGTTGGTGATTTTTATTTTCAGGTCTTTGGGTCTTATTGTGCATTGTCACAGCTTCCATATGCAGTTCTCTCTGCCTTCTCTCTTGCTTCATGCACTTCTTTCTCAGTAGCTGTTCATACACATGTGTGGCCTTGTCTTTTCAGTTCAGTTACGCAAGCAGCATTCCAGCCAATGCAAGTTTTCTTCACAACTGAAGAAATGTCTGTTTTTAGTCCATTGATGAAGTAGTTACACAAGTATGTTTCCCAAGTGATCAGGTCACATATAAGTGATCAGGTCTTATGAATCCACTGTGGGTGTTATACACTTCTGTTAAACATGTGAGAAACTCTTCAGGGTCCTCAGTGTTTGCAGGATTGGATTTTGTCAGTATCGATGGAGGCAGGAAAGGCTTTTGTGAAGCTGTGCAGATGTTGTTCACAGCCTCTCTATACAAAGCATTAGAGTCATGTTTCCAGTCCACATGATTGCATCGCAGTTCCATGTTCTGAAGATGATCAGCTATTTTGTGCCATTCAGTTGGTTTCATTTTCATGATCAACACTCTCCTCAGTTCACTCATAGTGGGCATGAAATCTTGACAGAAGGTGTCAAGGTTAGCAAAAGTCTGACCTGATGCTGTGGGATTGGGCAGATGTTGAGATGCTGCAGATATTTCCGAAGAAATCCATGCACGGAAAACTAGTGTTGGATTTTGTGGAGCAGAGACTTCATCCATTGGCACAGTGGGTATTGCTTTTTCAGCGTAGTGGTGTAGTCTCTGAGCAGTGGATGAAGAGCTCTGTTGTGATGGGGGTGGTGGAGCTTTGAGTTAGGAAAAGTTGCTTGCTTTTAGTTGGACTTGGTTTGCTCCATTATTGTCCATTATTGTCTACGTTGTAGAGTTATTTGGTGAAGGATCAGACAGCAACTGTTGAGACAGAGTTCCGCCAGTGTTTCAATTCACAAAATTCAGTTGTGTCTTCAGAGAGAAGAGGTTGCTCATGCATAGATTTTCTTATTTTGCTCTCAGCTTCATCTTTCCACGTTTTTACACAGTCCTTGTAATTTTCAATGTTTTCAAAATTTTTAATTAGAATTTTTCAACTTCAGTCTCACATAACTTGTTTTCCAATGCAAGAACATTCTTTAAAGTGAATGCACCAAATTCTGAAGACTTCTTATCTCCATGTTTTCTTCTCAAAAAATCAAGAATAGGACCTTCTGGTGATACATACAACATCCCTTGAAGTTTTAGCACTCGTAACTTCCAATAGCCTTAGTTTCAGTGGCTTAAAGAAAAAGCGGTCTAGAATGTCCCAAAGGTGAGGAAATTAAAAGTGGGGGATTGTTGGCATTGTATTTGCTGCATGTTTAGAGAAGTCCATTTAACTCCAATAGGAGGCACAATGTCCTTTGAACATTTCCTAGTGTTTGTAGATGAAGGTTTCCTTTAAAATTAACTTAATGAAATTTGTATTGCAAATGCTCACCACACAGATCTTGTTTGAATCCAGAGGTGATGATCCAGGACAGAAGCCAATGTCCATCCATGTCTTTCTTTGCTCCATGCATCAGGAAAGAAAACAAAAGCAGACAAAATTCCATCTGTGCTGTGTTCTGGACGGTCACACTTGGATCGCACTTCTGACACCAATTGTTATGGAAAAAAAATATTATTTAGATCTTGAAGAAAAAATAATGAAACCATTTGTGAAGCCCGATGAGCTTTTGGAATACAGACTAAGGTTTATTGTTGTTACAGCAGATATGGACAGGGCCTCAGCCTACCCTGGCCACAGACCAACAGCCTCTCCTCCCAGTATCTCCTCTAGTCTCTCCTCTCCTCTCCTCTCTCCTTCCCTCTCCCAGAGCCCCTGAGCTCTGAGTATTTATACAGAAATACAAGTTACATACATATCAAAGCAGAGTGACTTTTGTTCACAGCTTTGTGCAACTTAACTTACATTTGAGGACAGCTAAGGCTACATAGACTTCCTGACTTGAGTTTTTGCACATGTTAATGACCTCAGGTGGGAAATCACATTCATTTACACAAAGACAGATTGAGAGAAATCTTTCCACCACAACGCCTTTAATACAAAAAAGACTTGATATAATAAATGTTACTGGGAAAGAGGTAACTCACGGTGCAACTACTGGGAACAGGTATTGAGATGTTGAATCCTGCGTCTAAATCTGCCTTCTTCCTTGCCCTCTTCCTGGCCTGGGCACACCTCCACTGTTGTCGTTTTAACCACCGCTCATTCTCACTCTCTTCACTTAGAAATTTTCTCTTCCCCAGCTCCCGCTCTTTCCTCCACCTCTCCCTCGTTCTCTCCAGGTACTGGGCTCTTTTCTCAGGGTCTGCATCTCTGCGAGCACGATACAGTCTTTGCTTTTCTGCTCCAGTTGTAGGCATTTTAAAACCACCTGTAAAGTATTCATATACAGATAAACATTTTGGTTAATAATGCTCCAATAGTATTAATAACACTGGATTTACATAACACCAGAGCTTCACTGAGCTTCACCACTCACTCACTAACAAACCACATTCACACTAAGCAAGGTGACAGAAGTGCCTTGCTTAGGGACATGTGACGTAGGCTTGCCGTGAGCGGGTTGGGTTTCAGTGAAAAAAAGGTTAAAAAATACTCAGACAGGCAGAAAAGGCAGTCCACAGGTTTACTTTGTTTCAATTGTTACAAAGTGCAGGTGCAAAAAGGTGCAAATAAATAGGAGGCAGGCAGTATTTCCTCTCCAACAGCAGAACACCGAGTGATCTCTCCAGGTGGCTTTTAAGTGTTCTGACTAATTGGTAAAAACTACTGGATAAAAGCAGGGTAGATCAAATTAATATTAGCTTTTAAAACCGTGGCCTGACCCTCCATAAAATAAACCAAAACCCAATTATTATTAAAACACCCACTATGTACATAAAAACCCTAAAACCATTAACCACATAAACTCTAAAACCCATAAACCAATAAAACACCACTACCACTACCCCTGTACAAATCTACACTTTGGTCCAGGCCGGAACCATAAAAGGAGGAGGTTGTTTCCGGGGACTCTTTGGGACCTGGACAGAAGAGCAGAAAGGAGGTAAGACACAGCACACACTACTTCACTAAAAACACAATAAAACACACTACACCCACATCAACACTTAAAACATTCTAAAACAGATTTATTGCACAAAATATTGCACTAACCAATTTAAAATACTTAACACTTGTCTCCTTTCCCTCCAGAGCCCAGCAGCTGCCAAGCAAAGTGCCACTGTGCATCAGGATTAAAAATGGTAAAAGACGATAATAAAGATATTTTAAAACCAATTATGTGCAATGTCTTTTAAAAGTGCAAATATGTTTAAAGTGCTGTGTGCTATAAAATGTGCAGTTATTTAAAGTGCTCTAGTGAAGGGTGAAGGTGCTGAGTGCTTACTAGTAACAAACCAGGCTGTTTGTTACATTTCCCCCCCCTCTCAGAAAAGAGAAGCTATTCTTCCTCCAGTCTTGATAGGCAATCAGCCACGATGTTGGTCCTCCCTGGTTTGTAGTGGACGGTGAAGTTGTAGGGCTGCAGCGCAAGGTACCATCCTGCAATGCGGGTGTTCGCCTCCCTCATGCGATCCAGCCATTGCAGTGCTCTGTGATCCGTTTCCAGGATGAAGTGTCTCCCGAGCAGGTAGTAGCGCAGAGAGTCGATGGCCCACTTCAACGCCAGACACTCCTTCTCCACTGCAGAGTAGCGAGTCTCCCGGTCCAGCAGCCGACGACTCAGAAACACGACTGGCCTCCGATCTCCATCCTTCTCCTGGAGGAGGACGGCCCCTAGTCCCACCCCAGAAGCATCCGCTTGGAGGATGAAAAGGCCTGTCAAAATCAGGGCTTTGCAGGACAGGTCGGGTGCAAATAGCCTCCTTCAGGTCATTGAAGGCCTTATCACACTCCTCTGTCCAGCTTAACTTTGTTCGGTGCAGAGTTTTTAGTCAAGTCATTGAGGACAGCGGATCTCTCGCAAACTGGGGATGAACTTCCTGTAGCCACCCCACCAAGCCAAGGGAACCCCTTGACCTTTCCTTTTGTTGTGGGCAATAGGGAAGGGAATGGATAGCCTCCATCTTCTGGATCTGAGGCTTAATCTTCCCAAACCCAATGGTGTACCCCCAGGTATTGAACTTCCCTTATGGGCCACTGCGCACTTCTTCGGGTTGATTGTTAGTCCTGCGATCTGGATCCTCTGCAGGACCTCCTGGAGGTGGTGGAGATGTTCCTCCCAGGATAGACTGTAAACCACCACATCATCCAGGTAGGCTGCAGAGAAATCCGACACATCCCGGAGCACATGGTCCATCAGCCACTGAAATGAGGCTGGAGACACCTGCAGGCCAAAAGGCATCACTTTGAACTGAAATAATCAAAAGGGTGTTTTAAAGGCTGTCAGCTCCCTTGACTCTGGAGCTATCGCCAACTGCCAGTAGCCCCGAGATAGATCCAGTGTTGTTATGTATGTCGCACTCGACGCGCCTCCAGGAGTTCATCGATGCGGGGCATCGGATAGGGGTCAAAGTTGGAGATGGCATTCAGGTATCTAAAATCAATACAAAAACGCAAAGAACCTGCCCTTTTTCGGCACAAGTACATCAGGGCTACACCACTCACTGTCCTAAATTTCAATAATGCCCAGTTCTAGCATAAGCTCAATTTCTTTTTTCAAAACTGGCACCAACCGCTCTGTGATCCTGTAGCTCCTTTGTCTTTTTGGAGAGTCCTTTTTGAGGCGGATCTGATGTTGGACCAGTGATGTAAAACCGGGGTTTCCTGGAAAAGATCCGGTTAAGCAGAGGTCTTATCTCGTCCTGCTGAGAGGAGAGAGGTGAGACAGGTCAATGGCAGATTGCTCTGCAGCAGGGATGGGGAAAAACTTTTCCGTCACCTCCTCATCCTTCACAGCCCGCACTAAAACTGTTGAGACGGTTCTTGGCGGACAATAAACTCCTTTAACAGATTAACATGAAAAATCTGGTGTTTTTTAAGTCTCTCAGGCATAAACAGTTCATACGTGACATCACCAACTTTTTTAGTGATCTCGTATGGTCCGTGCCATTTAGCAAGCAGTTTATTGTCACTAGTCGGTAAGAGTAACAGTACCTTTTGACCTGGTGCGAAGGTCCGGTCCTTGGCCTTCTTGTCATACCAGGTTTTTTGTGTAGTTTGTGCCGCTTTGAGGTTCTCTTGTGCCAGTGCTGCCATTGCCTCAAGTCTCTCCCGCATTTTGAGAACATAGGCAACCACATTGTCTCCTTCTGCCTTCATGGCGCCTCCCAGTGGTCCTTGAGCAGATCCAGAGGTCCCCTCACCTGGCGTCCATACAAGAGCTCGAACGGTGAGAAGCCCGTCAATGCTTGTGGGACCTCCCGATAGGCAAAGAGCAGATATGGAAGCCACTGGTCCCAGTCCTTGCCTGTAGAAGAGACAAACTTGCGCAGCATTGTTTTCAAAGTCTTATTGTACCTCTCCACCAAACCGTCCGTTTGGGGGTGATACGGTGTAGTCCTAATTCCCTTCACCCCTAACAACTGGTAGACCTGCTGGAGGAGCTTTGAAAGGAAATTGGTACCACAGTCAGTAAGGATCTCTTTTGCTACTCCCACCCTTGAGAAGAGCGTCAAGAGACAATTAGCAATTTGTTTGGCCTTGATAGATCTGAGTGGGAAGGCTTTAGGGTAGCGTGTAGCATAATCTGTAATTACCAAAATGTAACGGTTGCCTGCTGAGCTCTTCTCCAGGGGTCCTACAATATCCATTCCCATTCTCTCAAATGGAGTCCCAATAATTGGCAGAGGCTGAAGCTGAGCCCGAGCTACTCCTTTGCTTGGAAGTTAGCTGGCAGATTTGACATTTACTACAAAATTTAGAGACTTGTGAAAACATTCTGCCAAGCAAACCGTTGCCAATCCGCCTAAGTGTTTTTGAAAAGCCATATGGCCTGCCCATGGGACCGCATGGCCCAGCTCCATTACCCGCACTCGGAATTTCTCTGGTAATGCTAGAGCCTCATTTTTCCCCGTAATCTGGTAAAGGATACCATTTTTAACCACATAGCTGACTTCCTCCAAGCAGCTACCTTTGCCTGTTTTGGCACCCTCCTGCTCTTTAACTTTGTCGAACCAGGGTTTAAGTGTATTGTCCTCTCTCTGCAGAGCCCCAATGTCTGAAGGGATGCAGACTTCAAGAGGGCTAAGGGGTTTAGGAAGCTCCTTTTTCTCTTTTAAGAGCCAACAAATTTTTCCCCTTCTTTTGGGCCTTAGGCTTTAGTTTTTTAGCAGGCTGCGCTTCTAGCTCTTCATTACAAAATGGCAGCTCCTTAAAAACACCTCTAGCTATCTGGGCCCTGGTGAGGACATTACAGGGTTTGGCTGGTTCAGACTCTAAGACGACTTTTGGCTTACGACTATGTGCCTGGACAATTAAATCAGGAAGAGTGGGGATATCATTACCAAGGACGACTGCGTAAGGTAAGTTTTTGGCTAATGCCACGGTAACCAGGTAAGTTTGCCCACCAACTGTAAGATAAATTTCCGCTGTCGGATAACTGTGCTCGTCCCCATGAATGCATACAAGTGGAGTTTGATCAACTGACTGACGCTCTGATGGAACCAAGGAAGACCTAACTACTGTCTGAAAACACCCGGAGTCTAATAATGCATCTGCACGGTGGCCATTTACAAGCACTGGGGTTGTGCGCCCTGTTCTCTGCTCTCTCTGTACTCCTGCCGGCCTAGGTACAGAACATAGCAGGGAAGGCTTGGTTTTAATAGCTGGGCAAAAGTGTTGAGTATGACCGAGTTCATTACAGTTATAGCACCTGACCTCTTGTGGTGGTCTAGAGGGTTTTCTCACTGGGCGAGACTGGTAGACAGGTGGAGCTGGTCTACCGTTGCTATTTCTACCCTGGGCTGGACCACACCCATCACCCCCAAAGGACTTACTTGGCACGGGCTTGTGAGGTTCTCGGCCAAAGTAGCTAGTTCTTGTCCCTTTACGAGCAGATGTGAAGACCTCGGCCAAACGGGCAGCTTCCTCTGCAAGTGTGGCAGGGTCATGTTCCTTGATCCAGACCTCGAGCTCAGGATTAACCATCCGCAGGAACTGTTCCAGGATCAGCGCTTTCACATATTTGTTGAATTGTTGCTCTTTCCGGCTGAATCCATCTCACTAAGAGTTCCTTTAGGCGGACGACAGCTCACGTGGCGCTTTCGCTGGGCTCAATATTCAGGGATCTGAAGCGGCGGCAAGTGTAGGTCTCCTCGATGTAATTTCTCAGTATTTCGCCAAAATGGCCTCCTTCACCTTGTCGTAGTTCTCTGTGTCCCTCATGTCCATGGCAACGTAGGCACTTCGGGCTTTGCCTGTCAGCAGAGGTACTAGATGAAACGCCCACTCTGCGTCTGGCCATCTGCATACCTGAGCCATCCTTTCAAATGTGGTCAGGAAATGTTCAATATCATCATCAGGGGAGCCAGGGAAGAAGCTTTGGCTCCCGGTATGGCCTGTGGGGTAACGTGGCCCCTCATCTTCTTCATCCTCGCATTCCTCCTCTGTTGGCACCTCTAGTGTGACTTGACGGCCTTGACACCCGCTGTGGATGCTCAGATCGCTCTGGCTGCATCCTTCTCAGCTGCTGCTGGAGTTGCTGGACTTGAGTTTCAATCATTTGCCAGCGCTGCTCCTGCTGGATCCGCTCTGTGTCAATAATTTTGTCTCTTGTGGTCTGGGCATCAATCAATGACTTCATCATCCCAGCCAGCTCCTCCATTTTATCTTCAGCACCACTTGCCTTTGCCCCCTGGTGGTCAGCCATTGTTGTCCCAGGTTCCTCATTAGGCTCTTCTGGCATCTTTCTACCCCCTTGTCTGGTATTCATCGTCCTCTCACTGCGGCATGGGACCACTGTCTGACACCACATGTGACGTAGGCTTGCCGTGAGCGGGTTGGGTTTCAGTGAATAAAGGTTAAAAAATACTCAGACAGGCAGAAAAGGCAGTCCACAGGTTTACTTTGTTTCAATTGTTACAAAGTGCAGGTGCAAAAAGGTGCAAATAAATAGGAGGCAGGCAGTATTTCCTCTCCAACAGCAGAACACCGAGTGATCTCTCCAGGTGGCTTTTAAGTGTTCTGACTAATTGGTAAAAACTACTGGATAAAAGCAGGGTAGATCAAATTAATATTAGCTTTTAAAACCGTGGCCTGACCCTCCATAAAATAAACCAAAACCCAATTATTATTAAAACACCCACTATGTACATAAAAACCCTAAAACCGTTAACCAAATAAACTCTAAAACCCATAAACCAATAAAACACCACTACCACCACTGCCCCTGTACAAATCTACACTTTGGTCCAGGCCGGAACCATAAAAGGAGGAGGTTGTTTCCGGGGGACTCTTTTGGGACCTGGACAGAAGAGCAGAAAGGAGGTAAGACACAGCACACACTACTTCACTAAAAACACAATAAAACACACTACACCCACATCAACACTTAAAACATTCTAAAACAGATTTATTGCACAAAATATTGCACTAACCAATTTAAAATACTTAACACTTGTCTCCTTTCCCTCCAGAGCCCAGCAGCTGCCAATCAAAGTGCCACTGTGCATCAGGATTAAAAAATGGTAAAAAGAAGACAAAGATATTTTAAAACCAATTATGTGCAATGTCTTTTTAAAAAGTGCAAATATGTTTAAAGTGCTGTGTGCTATAAAATGTGCAGTTATTTAAAGTGCTCTAGTGAAGGGTGAAGGTGCTGAGTGCTTACTAGTAACAAACCAGGCTGTTTGTTACAGGACACAACGGCAGTATGCACTAGAGCAGGGGACCAGATTTTCAAAATCAAAAACTGGGACACCCCCCAGTTTGAGGTGGTTGGTAAAAAATAAAATTGTGAAACAAAAGCGTAATTAAGGAAAATTGTTCTGCACTTGGCCCATTCGTGCCTTGTTCACAACTAACGTGAGTTAGTAAAGTAAAGTCACATTTTTTGGTCATTTTTGGTCATGTTTTGGTCATTTTTAAGCAGCTTTTCTGTATTTTAATTAAACAAATGGCAATATATGCCTCTCTTTACTGTTAGCAGGGATCAAATTGGTCAAAAATAGGGACATTTCTTGTATAAAACTGGGACAAATCAATGAAGTGAAGCCCAAATACTATTTTAGGTTTAGAAAACTGTAGTTTTTCCATCCTTCTTAACAGAAGAGCAAAGTAAATATTAGCATTTAGGTCTGCTCATCAGTTAATAATTGTAAATATATTATGTACAATAATTTAAATCATTATGTTAGCTTCATTTTGCCTCCACTTGCCTCCATTAGAGAAGTTTGATGACATAAGATTTGAAAGGGTCTATATGGACCTCAAAAATAATTAATTGAACAAATAGAATTAGAAAAAAATCATTAAAATATGTCTACTAAACGAAGAAAAAATGTCATCCTTGTAACCAACATGTCAGGTGGTGTAACGCTGGTAACAGAGCTGACTGTAACGCGACTGACTCTGCGCACTGCTGCCAGCCTTGATGTGCAAAAATGCAGCTCTTTATGTAAAAGTGATGAAGTAAACCTACCTTTAAGACCCCAAACCCGACAATACTATGACAAAAGGGGATAATACAGTAAAAACGTATTAAAGCTGAGATCCAGGGGTCCGGGTCGGTGCATGACGTCACTTCCTGTAAACACTTGGGTTGGGTTGTACTCTTTTTTTTTGCCGCTTAATTGTTTGTAAATTTGGGTTTATTGATTTTTGTGATATATCTTGCTTTGTAAATTTTAATTAATATCAATAAATCCGTAAGATTATCGTCTCTGTTTTTTTAATTGGTGATAGTAACAGGGCCAGACCGTATATAATATATATACGGTCTATGAACAGGGCTAACGATGCTGTACACACACAGACTGTAAAATAAATAGATAAATGTGAAAATAGATAAATGTGCATCGGGTTTGTTTTGTTTTATGAGACACTACTTTACGGGATCACACAGGATTTAAAAAGGAAAAAGCAGGGTTGTAAGAGTATGTGTCGCCATAATAGTCTCAGGTCGCTAGATGTCGCTATTTAATGTCTTTATTGACTGCGGTGTGTAACTACACGGTTTTAGACCAGACTTTATTGATCTACAAGGGAATACTTGGACTTGGACTACTTACCTGGACTCAGTAGCTCACATATCACATTATATTACAATAACAAAGAGTAAAAAAAAAGAAAAAGATATATATATAAAATGGTAAGGGACTGGTATCAAGACGACATAAATTATATAAATGTACGTACAGTAAGTAAAACACACATATAGTAATATAAATGCAGTAAATCACAGTTATATACAAGGGGTCGAAACTGTGCAAGATGATATGACTGACAGAAACAAAGGCTTATCTGTTGTATGGTATGAATATTGTCCTTTTACTACAGAGAAATACCATGTATCCAGCTGTACCCATGTATCTATAATAGTTCTATGGTTGTACCTTTTGTCAAATAATTTTAGTGGACAAGACAGTAGAAGCTATGAATGGTAATAGTGTCTAAATTATAAGCTTAATTTATCACGGCAAAAACTCAACATGGCAAAGTGTTTATGTTTACCATCTATCCAGGGACTGCAGATGTAAAATTGCCTCTCTGACTAATTCTGGTACAGTTTACAGTTACAGTGACAAAATGTTAATTAATGTGCACTGTCCCTGCTAAATAAACCAAATAAATAAATATTTTGGATGCAAAACTTAAAGCGTATGCAGCCCATGTACAAAACATCACACAAACACATTTATTATTCTTTTTCACAATGATTGAAAATATTTCCATAGGAAGCATTTATAATCTGCATTTACATAAAAATGTAGCATCACAAAAACATACAAATAAATAACATAGTTGGCACTAAATGTCATGGTACAGAAGATCATATTTGGGTATATTTCGGGGGTCTATAGGGCTCTGGACAATCATCTTTCCTCTCATGGCTCCTCTGTAAATTACTTCAATCAAATCCATAAAATCCTGTTTGGTCTTAAAGCTGCCGACAAACTTTGTGTGATCTGGGGACCTAGAAGAAAAAATAAAATATGGTAAGAAAGACTGAAGTATGGTGAAAATATACAAAAGACAGTAAAATAAGTGATTAGCCAAAATAAAGAGCAGAAGATGGTCTAATTATTATTGTATGTATGAAAGCAGCTCGCCTCTATGAAATGGATTAATAAAGTGATTAATAAAGTTTATATCAATACTGGTGATGAGACAATACATATAGTGACGCTTGCACATGTAATTTTTTAATGTGTAGTGAAACGCAGAGGCATTGCAGGATGTCAGGATGTAGAAGATGGATGCTCCAGATTAGAACAGGAAGCAGATCATCGGATGTAGTCTTGGTCTAGTAGAGGTTTATTACTTATTTTTCTATTTTATTTTTACTTGTACATTTCCATTTATATAATTATGCCTTATTTGACACCTGTCTCTGTCCATCTTTTTTGCTACTTATTTAGAATTTACTATTTCCATTGACATTATTTTACTCTTTATTATAGAAATGAAATGAAATGATATGATATGATATGTGTGAGCTACTATGTGTGTGAGCTACTCATTCCAGATAATTTCCCTTGTGCATCAATAAAGTTTAAGTCGAGGTTTAGTCACAGTTAAGACCTTGTTTTCATTGTGCAAGTGTGAATTTCTTCAGGATTTACCAGTGTATGATTACAGTTCATGTTAGAGTGAGGTAATAATGAAATGTTTTGCTGTGGACAAGTGGCATGTGCAAAAGAGTGGCAGCAAATATATAGGAAGACTATGACTGAGAGAAAGCTGGATTGATGGATTTAGTGAAGCATGACGATAATTGTTTTGATGGGCAAGGGTGCAGAAGATAGACAAAACAGGAAATTTAAAAGGAAAATTACTTAGTTACAGTAAAATAATGTTATCATAAAAAGCCAACATGGAAGACATTTGTGTCACCTCATATTTCATACATAATGCAAGTAAGTCTCACCCATAGTCAACTTTCATGTGCTGCCCGTTGAAAAAGAAAACAGTGGAAGGGATGTAGCTTATGTCAAAATATCTGGTGTAAACTGGAGCTTTATCCACATCAACGATATAAATAGAGGCCATGTTGCTCAGGTCATGGGCTGTTTTCGAAAGCTGAAAAGGAAACAGTTGGCATTTAAGTTGACAAAATGGCTTTCATGGTCTTTTTTTTTTCTTTTTTGTATTTTGATATAACATAGGCAAAATAAATCCTTACTATTTCGTCCAGTTGAAGACAAACAGAATCCTCGTCTCTCCCAAATCTCAAGACGACGACCTTTTCAGCTACACCTTTAATGACTTCATCTATATCCTTTTTGCACGATAATTTGGGTAGAAATAAACTCATTTTACAGCTAAATGCTAAAACAAAACTCATAGAACTATAATAAAATCTTATAACACATCCATGACAAAACAGCGTTGGTCATGCGGAACGACGATGAAAAAAGTCCGTGTAGAAACATGCGGCACAGCCATATGGGCACAGCCATAGTTATAGAACGGTAGAGCTCACGTTCAGCCTCTTGGCATATTAAGACCGCCGCCATCTTGGTACGGGAGGTTCCATGGTCTAACTACAGTTTTTCACAGTATTAGCGAGCGAAGATGCGGAGCCTTAACGTGCAAAGAGTGGAATTATAAGACAAAAAAAGCAGGGAATAACATTTCACTGGTAAGATTTTATTTTGTAGGCCTATGATACTAAATGTTGTGTATTGAACCCAGAACTGAACCGGGACTAAAACAGGACTAAAACAGGACTGAACCAGGACTAAACCAGGTCTAAACCGGTGTGGGCAGCAAAGTAAAAATTCCATTGTACAGGGAAACGTGTTTCTTTACTGTACATATGACAATAAATCTTTGAATCTTGAATCTTAAACCAGGACTGAACCAGGAACCAGGTCTAAACTAGAACTAAACCAGGCCAAAACCAGGACTAAAGTAGCACTAAACCAGGACTGAACCAGGACTAAACCAGGAATGAACCAGGAATTAACCACGTCTAAACCAGGACTAAAACTGGACTAAACCAGGATTGAACGAGGAGTAATATTGGACTTCATTCATTTAAAGTAGCGTTACGCCTGTACCAAGATGGCGGCCGTTCTATAATTATGCGGTACGTCGGATTAGTCACTTGTTTCCACTACAACCCAATTTAGCGACACACCAAAACAACGTGACCTTTCAAATATGAATCAGGATGAACGTTGACTGAAATAACTTGGAAATCGGATCAACGCATGCATATGGCAGCAATATCTATTTTTTCGGCAACCGAGCTATGCGGAAAACAAATCTGAATTGCTCCTCTTTTTCCTGGTTTGATTTAAAAGCCTTTGACAGCATTCAAGATGCTACGTTTCCTTACTGCCCGGGATTTAAGTTCAATCTTCAAGCGAAGTCTTCCTACGACAAGTCTTGCAAAGAGACAGGTGAATCGCTTTCCTCTTCCACAAAAAGTTAATTTCTGTACAAAAAGCCTCTCCAGAAAAGATGCCTCGCTTCCAAACCCACGTGTGTCCCATGGACCAGATTCTATAGACTTGGACAAATGGAAAACTCTAATGAGATCAAAAGCAACACAAAAGGAGAAGATGCAAGTGGACGATAAAGAAGGTGAAGATGAGGAGGAAACAGAGGGCGACTTGACACTTGAAGCAACCCGTGAATTGGTTACAATGTGGAGGCTCGCTGGAAAACTTGTACCTCAAGAAATTACTGATGAGGAGCTCCAAACCCTTGCAGAACTCACTACAAAGACAGCAAAAAGAAAGTACCTAAAATATCTGGCTATCAGAGAGGGTCACAAGAAGTCAAGAAAAGAGAAACAGCTGAAAAAGAAAGCCTATAGGGAATCCTTGTTAGCGCAAAAAGGTGAGGTGGAGGGAGAGGACAGTGATACTCAAAAAGTACCAGAAAATAAGAACTCTCTAATTTTACAGTTTTGGAACCGGTCTTTGGACAAGGTGTTGGCCTGGAAGTGTGCCCAGGCTATGGTTTTTGGTCAGCCATTGATTTTTGACATGAGTTATGAGGACAACATGACAAGACGTGAAATTGAAAACACTGTATCCCAGCTCATGGAAGTGGAGGCTTGGAACAGAAGAGCCACTGATCCGTACCATCTACACTTCTGCAATCTCAAGCCAGACAGTTACTACAAAGAGCAGTTGATCAAGCGTTATGGAGAAGAAACGTGGGACAGATTGCTTATAACCAGCACAGAAAAGCAACATTTTGAGGTTTTCCCACGTGAACAACTTGTGTATCTTACTGCTGATTCTCCAAATGTCCTTCGCAGATATGACCACAGCAAAGTCTACATAGTTGGTGCTTTAGTGGACCGCTCAATCCAAAGAGGACTGTCTCTAGGAAATGCAAAACGTTTAAAGCTGGCCACAGCACGTTTGCCTCTAGATGAGTTCCTTCATTGGGAGACAGGGGCTAAAAATCTGACCCTGGACCAGCTTATTCGCATCATGCTTACTATTAAGGACACAGGGAAGTGGCACGAGGCGTTGCAATTTGTGCCAACAAGGAAACATGATGGATTTCATTCTAACCAACAGAAAAGGACCCAATCTGGGATGAATAAAAATGCAAGTTTCTTTGTAAAAGATCATGTAAAACCTGCATTAAATAGACCAAAGACGGTGAAAGCCAAAATAGGAAAATCAAACCAACCAACCAGAAATAGAAACTGGTGGGATGAGTGAGGAGATGATAATCTACAGACCACATTTGAAGAGCATAAATAAAAAGCCTTTATTTTCATTAAAGGCCAATCTCATGTTTTCAGAGCAAAGAACACTTGTCATGTGCAACAGAATTAACAAAATCCTCTGTAAATATCAAATACAGATTGATAAACAAAAATAAATATGCTTAAAACATTTGAAATGCCTTAATTTTTTTTTTACATCTCTCTTAAAAACACTGCAAGAATTACTGCCAAGAACTCCCCATCACAGCAAGGAACAGGCTTTAGTACCTGTGTAATTTACAATTGTCCAACAACTGCGTGTTGTTTGAAGCTAAGATGAGGGCAAGTGTCCCTAAAATTATTGCATCATCTCTCACAATTACCGTACATAATTTGTGCTAGTATTAAAAAAGCTATTAACAGCAGCTTAGAAGTTCAAGTATGAATAAACTCTCAGCCTTCCACAATATAATACTTTTTTAGTTTTGCTTACCAATCCTAGAATCTTCTTTTTGTTTAAACATTTTCCTCACTATACCATTTCAGCAGCAACAAATTAACAATCATTTACCTTAAATAAATGTCTTGTGTGAAATCTGAAGCGGCATATAAAAGGCTGGTCAAGAGTTCATCAAAATCACAAAGTCCTACATTTGAAATGGGTTTTAAAGCTCTGCAACTTTTGCCAACAGTAACAGTCTTAGAGCACTATGATGTCCCCCGTGCAGCGCTCACAACAGTTGAAGGTAATGTTTTCATATCTAGTGTATGGGTGAAACCTGCCAATACTCTTTTTATTATTAAGAAAGTTTGGTGAAGAATCATCATTCAAAGGCGTCTCTGTCTGGTCTTCAGAATGGGAAATTGGGTCCAAGATCTTAAGTACCTATAAGACAAATTGAAACTTAAAACATATTTCTTATTACAATATTAACTCTTTTAGACACTTTTTACACACCTTCTCTGCCATTTTCTCAGCTGGCGTGCTGCACAGTTGTTCAGTGTTGGTGCTGCTGGCTTTAGCCACATTGCCGCTTGTGTTTCCAAGCAGGTGAGAGTTGATGGAGTCAGCGAGTTTGTGGTTTGCTGAGGCTAGTTCTCCGGTGCTGAGAGGCTGAGCGCTGGGGTAGTACGTCTGCTGTCTGCCCCACTGAAGGGAAACCAAGAGCTGCTCCAGTGACCTGTAGATTCAAACAATTAAGGATTGTTTTCATGTCCACAAATCAATGCAATGCAGTGTGGAATTGAATCTACTGTAAACTGGGGTGGGAAATATTGACAAAAATGCAGAAACTGGCTAAAATGTGCTAGTAAAGTTCTTGAGGTATCAAAAAGAATGCAGAAATATCACTAAATACACTTGTTTGAAAGATTACACTAGATGTTTCTGGTCATTTTACTTTTTAAATTTTCTGTTTTTATTGATGTTTATTTTAAATGACTCTATACTCAACTTTTCCATATGTCCAAACCTTGACTTGGAGATATTATGCATTTTTCTTTGTCCTTTTGTAGATGTGTTTGTGTTAAAAAATAGGCCCAGTCCCTTAAACCATAAACCAACAACTTTAAGGGAACTGTCCACTTCTGGTACCTGTGCGTTTGAACCATTTCCCTGGAGAACTCTTCTCTTTCCAGCAGCAAATCTTGAATTGCTCCTTGGGCTTCTCTTGTTTGTCTCTGTAGAGCTGCTCTGGCATTTGTCAGCTCCTCCGCCATCACTCTGAAGAATATAAAATACATTACATACTTATTAGCAATATATAAAACATAAACCATTTCTAAACTTTTGACTAATTAGGGCTGGACAATATGGCAAAAACAAAAATACAGTGTTAGTTTCATATGAAGTTTTCTTTTTTAAAAACAAGATTAAATTGGCTTTCAGTATTGATTTCATACATATAAATAAGACTTTTTTTTAAGTTTTAACAAATGTACATAAGAGAATAAACAAATTGTGGGGTTCTACAAAAAATAATAAAAAAACAAAAAAACATACATTGGAGTGGGCTTTGTAAATAGACCATTTTGACCATTGCTTCTCAAATTTACCAGCTTTCAAGTCTCAAATAATGAGTTATACCAATTTCAAAGGGTCATTCTTCAGCCAATTCCTTTTTTGCTAGCCAAGAGCACTTTAAATGAATAGAAGTTCTCAGTTTGAATATTATTTTCATGCTCATGTACATAGCAAGTGGGTCATTGGGTATTTTATATAAACAAGACTTTTAATTATAATTATGTAACCCCAAAAATAGGCAAATTTATCCCACCAAAGAACTCTCCAAACTCCCAACTATATAACTTTAGTGACAGATTAACAGAGGAATCTCCATCTCGATTAAAATGAGTTTAATAGCCCTATTTTGGTTTATGGTTTATGTTATTGCATCGTCTCTATAGAGTTTGTACCTGCTGGCGAGAAACTTGCTCCTCCAGACGTCACACTGGATGCTCATGCGTTCCAGCTGCTCTGCGGTGTGGGACAGGCCTCGGCCCAAAGCCTCGTTCTCAAGGATCAGCTGGTTCTTCTCTCGGGCCAATCTCTCAAACTGGTACTGGAGGTCATCACCCACAGAGGCCACCAGCAGCTTCTTCAGCTCACGGTTCACCTGCAAACAATAACAGTGCCAATGTTGAGTATAATTATAGTTATTGGTAACCATGATCACACTATTGGGTTCTGTATGTTAAACTCTTTAATCATATTTTATAGTGGAGATCAAAAGCATCTTGCAATGAACAATGATAAACTAGATAAATGTAGGGATGTGCAATTCAAGTAATTTAATAGAATTACATTATTTCTAATTGTCAATAACATATTTTGTCAGTAAAAGCTTGTGGTTTGGAGCATATTTCATACTTTGGAGGAAGAGTATTAGTATTGTATATATACTGTTTTGATTATGTTAATATTAAAAGTATTTTTACTTGTTTTAATAGGACAAAATTCAATTAACTGTTTCCTCATATCCATAGCCTTTGATATATGTATAGTTATTGCATCTGGATACAAATAATAAAAGAATAACAAAATCATTTCAAATCTATGGCCAAATTACACAATAACTTTATGGGCATCGTTGCACAGTGCACAGGAGAAATGCTTTTATCATAACCCTAATCCAACTCATTTTATTAGGTCATAACTCTTTAGGGAAGTAGATATTTGCTAAACCTAAATAAGTTTTGTTTATGCTGGACTTGCCTCTGTTTGCACACGCAGCTGATTGCACAGTCCTTCTTTGTCCTGCAGCAGTCTTCGTTCAGAGTTCTGCAGTTTTTCCAGTTGGATTTTCCAGTCCTCCACCAGGGGCAAAGGAGGTGAACCTTGCTCCTCTCCCTGTCCTGTCTCCCCTTTGCCTTCTGCAGGCCTCTTATGGCTGCGTCTGCTTATCGCAGTCCGGGGCACTACTATCCTCACAGCTTCTACCTCAGTACACGCCTCTCTACTCACTTTCCCCAAATGTAGCACCCCTGGAGGCTGTGGGGAGGCAAGATGGGGTGGAGATGGGACTGCAGACTTGGGACTGCGTTTAGGACTGGCTACTCTTAAAAGGGGAACGTTGGGTGGAGTTGGTGATGGTGGTTTGTCTGTGCTAACTTCTATAATGGCTTTAGGTTTTTCAGTTTCCATGCCATCACCCGGGCCCCGGACAGGCACATGAGAGGATGCTGCAACACACAAACAGAAAAAGGTAAACGTAACTTGGCAGCCCTATTTAGGATAATAATATCCATAAATTACTAAGTTAATTACATAATATATGTGCTTTAAAAATAACAGTGTTTACATTGATCTGTTGGTAGGGTGACCAGGTTTCCAAATTAAAAAACACACCCCTGGTTTGTGGTGGTTGGGAATAATAAAATTGTGAAACAAGTGCGTAGTTAAGGATAATTATTATGCACTTGGCACTAATGTGAGTCAGTATACTCATTTTCTTGGTGTTTTGGTTATTTTTAAGCAGCGTTTGTCTATTTTACCTAAACTAATGACAATTTATGCCTCTCTTTACAGTTGGCAGAGATCCGATTGGTCAAAAATAGGGACATCTGGGACAAATCACTGGTTTTGGATAAATCTGCTGCTCTCTTTCCAGTCGTAATAATCATGAGATCTGTCTTAATAGGAACAAAACTTTATACATACCCCTCACAGCAGTCGTCATGATGGTAATGGCGAATTCACTAGTTCAGGAAAATGTGTCCAAATCACTTTTATTTCCTAAAAGAAGATGAATAAAAGTCTGTAATAACACTAGCATATCACATTGTTTACAAAAGAGCAAAGGAGACCGCGAGTCAAAGGCCGCACCGATAACATGACTCGATAAAATAAGTAAATGGTGAATGATCTTAAGACAACAATAGCCCGAGGACTGTTTATGACTACCTTGATTTCTGGCGTGGCAATCAGTTACAGCTTTATGTTACTTGTTTGTATTTACAATAAGACTCCAATTACACGGGTTAATGGGGATTAAGAAACATTACACATATTATAAACCCACAGTTTCGATTATAACATACCTCTAGTACTTCTCTCTAAAACACCGTAAGCTGCTTTTTCAGTCACCGGACATGGCTGGCGTCAATAGTGGAAAAGCCCTGAGTTTAGTTTGTCAGGCGCTATTTCCGGCCACGCTACTGGTATATGTTTGTTAAATTATGTTGTACAATATTCTGCCTGTCTAATATTTTTATTTGGGTTATAATTATATACTTCAGATTTAAATTAGCTATTTTGAAAACAATTTGATAAGCATTTTACAGCCTTGAATTCAAAAATTAGGGTATAAATAGTACTCTCAGGCAGTCACAATTTTTTATGAGCTGTGTGATTGAATTTGTTAGTAAATCTAATATGTTGTGAATTCCTGTTGCTCCATAAATTGCCCTTTATTTTGATTGTGTCATTATCGGTGTTTTGCGAAAATACCTATATTTACTGAACCATACTGAACATAGTCGCTTCGCGGAATGTTTGAAGTACATACACACTAGCTACACGGATCAAAATACAGTGAGCACTCCGTTATTTAAAGGCACTTTTATAACCAGTGTCAGTATTTATAGCATTTTAGTGTCAAAAAATGCAATCAAATCACTAGAGTGGCTGCAGATAGTTTAGTTGTTGTGAAAAAAGCAGATTGTTCATGAAATATGGGAGTACACGGACTTTGGCGACTACTGGAAAGCACAGGGAAACCCATCAACCCAGAAACACTGGAGGGAAAGATCCTTGCTGTTGGTATCCTTTACTAATTTATATGATCACTGCTCTCAAAGTTTCTTTGTTTTATACATGATTATATTATTAAAGTGTGGACTAATAAATTGAGTATTGTGGTCGACAGGTGCACTTTGTAAAGCATTATCCTTAAGAAACTTTTCTAGATATCAGTATCTGGCTGAACCAGGCAGTAAAGGGTGTGAGGGACAGACATGGCAACAGTGTCCAAAACGCCCACCTGCTCACCCTCTTCCACCGCATCTGCAAACTGCTGTTCTTCCGCATCAGGCCTGTCTTTGTGTTTGATGGAGATGCACCTCTGCTAAAGAAACAGACCCTGGTAAATTCAATGGCTTTTAAAAATTGTTGTGTTATTTGTATGGATGGGAATAAAAATACATATACTATATAAATGGTCACAAGTTGTAACTGTCCTTACTTTAGGCTCTGAGGAGGCAGAGAAAAGAGGAACTAAGTCTTGAGTCCAAACAAACCAATGAGAAACTCCTCAGGACTTTTTTGAAGAGACAGGCGCTGAAAGCTGCACTTGGAGATCGGAGGTAGACTGTTTCTAGGCTTTGGGTTTATTTGTGTTTTTAAGTAATGGCTAGCCCAATACATTTTTAAATGTAATACACTACACATTTTTGTAAGTGTAGTTTTTCACTAGTTCTGTACTTTGTGCTACAGTCAGGAGCCTATACCCAGCCTCTCCAGTGTAAGGAGAGATGAGGTGGATGACATGTATGTTCTTCCAGCTCTTCCTGCTGCAGAGGAGAAAGAGAAAAGCAGGTACCTCTCATTAAAAAAAAGATCTTGTAATGCAGTTTAGTGTCATATTTTTGTTCCTTACAGCTCTGAAGAAGATGATGATGAATCTTTGCATGAGGGAGCTGCCAGTTCCTCATACCAGGTATTATTTTGGGGAAAAATATAATGTCTCCAGGATTTTGTAAATTTTGCGTGAATAGTTCAAACCTTTTCTCCTTTAATATTGTAAATTTTGAGTGAATAGTTCAAACCTTTTCACTTTAATATTTACTGTTTTCTTGTTCTTTAAAGGATGACTTTTATGAAGACCCAAACTCAGTAGACATCAATTCAGAGCAGTTTGCCTGTCTTCCTCCTGAAATGAAGCACGAGATATTGAAAGAAATGAAAGAGTTTTCTAAAAGACGGCGCACCATGTACCAAAAACCTCCTGAGGTACAATTTACACAATATGATTTTTCACTTGCCTTGTTTACACTTCTAAATGTGGACTTGTTTATTTTGTTAGTGTTCTGGAGACTTCTCACATTACCAACTGGCCGGTTTGCTGCAGAGGAATAAGTTAAACCAGCGTTTGGAGGGAGTGGAGAAAGAGATGAGCGAGCGCAGTGCGGGCAGTGCTCCTCAGATCTACGGGGATCAAGAGAGCCACAATGTGGAGGCACAAAGGCTGGTGTCAGAGGACCATTCCCACTACATCCTTATTAAAAGTACTAGCAAAAATCAAAAAGCTATACTGCATATTCACAATTTTCATTAACAACACATTTAATAGATGCTAATGATCCCTCAGCATCTCATAAACACAAAATCAATACTGGTTCATAAATCATATTGTAGTTTTCAACATTCCTTTTTAGATCAGTACCTGCTATCACAAAATAGAAAGGTTGATGTTTCAACTTTAGATTTTTTTTTGTTGAACGACAAATATTAATTTAAAAAAAAGATTTGAAAGCAAAAAGGACAAGTTTTCCTATTTATATTTAATGATTTTATTTTCATGAAACTTTCTCTTTTTTAAAATTAAATTAGAATTCCAATTTGTGAAATTGTAAAAAAAAAAAAAAAAAAAGATAATTCATTGGACCACAATTGTAGTTTAGTTTAAATATCTAAGATTCATAGCAGATATTCTAGTTGGTTAATTTTTCTTGTATCTAATTATCTTCACAGGTGCCTCAAAACAGGGAAAAGCTTCACAGAATCAACCGCATCCAGCAGCAGCGCCTTGGTCCGGGAGCTCTCTATCCGGAATCAAGAGTCGAGCAGCTGACAAACCAGAACCACTGTGGCGTCCCGTCTGTGAAGAAGACGAAAAACAATGGGGTCCTGTTATTCAAGACAAAACAAAAGACCAAAAACCCTCTGCGTCCGAAAAGTCTAAAGATAATACATTACCACCATCACCACGGACTCTTAAAGCTATACAAGCAGCTTTGAATGACATCTCAGATGAAGAAAGTGATAACAAGGATGGCAGTGTCTCTCCACGCACTTTGCTGGCAATTCAACACGCTATGGCTGAAGATGGCAATGATGATCAATTCAAAACAACCACAAAATCTTCTGCACTGCAATCTGTCCCTCAAGTAATTATTGAAAGCTCAGATGAAGAGGCAGAGTCAAGTCAAGTGGTGGTCGATTCAAATTTACAGTGCAAGGTTTCAAAACAGATTGACAGTGCAGACTTGGGTGTAGATGATAGTTTATTAATGAGTAGTTCAGATGATGAGATGGGAGATGTCATTGCGCAAAGAAACAAAGCTCTTATGGCTGCAGCTCAACCGTATGAAAAGCAAAATGTGGAGATATTGTCAGAGAAAGAAAAGAGAAGAAAAGAGCCATCTCATACATTTGATTCAACTGAGAAAGTTAGCAGACAAAGTATGGGCACTAAATATTTTGAGATTACTAATTCTAGCCCTTCAAATAAGGAAGCTATTGGGTTTTCGGATGAGTCAAGAACAGATGCTTCTCAATCCTTGGTACCAGAATTTATTAATACTGACTTTGCCAAAGAAGAAGGCAATGGAGGTTTTGTGAAGCCAGAAGAGGAAGAGAGTGAATCAGAAGGTACACATTTAACCTGTTTTAATCTCAAAGTTCTAATCATTTTCGTATTTGAACTATTGTAAATATGTGTGCTTATTTATAGAAAGCTTTGTTGAAGTATCAGAGGAAGAAAGTTCAGTTGAGGAGATTGAAACGACAGATGAAAAGACCAAAGAAGAAGAAGAAGAAACCATAGATGACAGTTTACCAGAGACAACCAGTGAAGCAGCAGAAGTCTCCAAATCTGAGGAAGTTCAAGAGGAAACTCAAAAAGAGGAAGAGATGGAGATAGAAGAGAAAACAGAGACACAGCCTTCTGCATCAAATGAATGGGATCAACTGGATATGGTTAGTTTAAATATCTACTGTACCACTAATTACTAACTGATTTGATTTTGTAAAGAAAAATGTCATATTATGCATACATACAGTGTGCATGCAGAATATGGAAAAGCAGGAGTCTTTTAGTATCATCATCTCAATATTAGACAAGTCAGGTGACTATGATGTTGATCAAAGTATAACAATATTATACAATATTATTGTATTAAAATGTGAGAGATGGTGACATTGGTGTGTGTTTTGTGACAGGAGGAGCTGGAGGAGCTGGAGAGTTCTCTTCAGGTACAGCAGAACCAGCTAAGGGAGCAGAAGCAGCAGCAAGAGCGGATGGCCAATACAGTCACAGGACAGATGTGTTTAGAGAGCCAGGTAAAGTCAATCAATTAAATTCTGTTCTGAACGATCAGGGCACTCTCTTAAAACCTGGTGCAAAGCCACTTACATAAATGGCATTATCCATAGTGTTGAAGCTCACGAGGAGTGAATTTGGAGCCGAGTTTCATATTATATAGACAAAATAACACAATAAAAACACCAGGACCAGGACAATATATTTCTAATGTTATGATGGATGAAACCAGAAGCGCCCCTGTGAACACTTCCTTTTTGGAACACAGCAGCTAGCGGGTTTGCTATGTCCATTTATTTATACAGTCTATGGTCTTATGTCATCTTGCATTTGGATACAAACATCATAAACTGTACACATAAACAAACATGCAGGCGCTGTGATGACTAAGAGCATCTTAGGAGTCACGCTTTCAGGGATGAGTTTCTTGTCTGTGTCTTTGCCAAATATTCCCTGAGCAGTGTAGTGAAACCAGGATTATTTTCCAGTCTGTGCTCTGCTCTGCGTAAACGTGTCCACAAACCTGCCGCTCTGTGTTTTTAAACATTACCTCAACAGCTAAAAGCTTAAGGAAGGTATAATTTATATCGCTGACCAATATGTTCTACTAATTAGCTGCAAAGATATTAACGGCAGATTTGCAGATTAATTTACAATCTGTGCTTTGCTCGATGTAAACGTGTCCAGAAACCTGCTATTCTGGGTCTTTAAACACTACCGCAGCAGCTAAAATCTTAAGGAAGGTATTATTTATAGCGCCGACCAGTTACTCAATATGTTTTGCTATTTAGCTGCAAAGAGCAAAGGTATTAATGGCAGATTTGCAAGTATCTACATAACACTGCTATCCATAGACAATGTAAATAAAGATACTTAACAGTCTCATATCAAAATACAGTTTGATTGCATTACCAATTATCAGCTTAGGTTTTATAGGTTAACTTAAACCACAGAGTGTACAATCTGTCACAGTAGCCATTGTTCCACAGTAGGGCTGCACAATATATGGCAAAAATATTGATATTGCAATATTGGCTGACACAACAATTAAAACTGTAGGAAAATAAATATATCACAACACAAAATTTTACTTATTACGTCTTGGTCTTGTTTTGTTAAGTTTTTATTTTAACCCAGTTTGACCAGTAAATTAAGGTAGGTTTTGTGTTAAATTAACTGATGTTATTGTCCCAAAAAGTACATTAAAATATCACAATAATATTGTTATCTCAATACAAAACATAGTTATTGAATATTGCGAGACATTCCATGCAAAACAATAACATCTGCCTGGATAAAAGCAGGTGGTGGACTGTTCACCAGAAAAGTTGCCTAGTGCAGCTTATGGATTTTACTTCTACTGTACATGATTTTATAATTTGAAAGAGAAAAATAAAACTTACTTACTTAAATTTGCAATATTAGAATAGAGTAGAAGATTCATAACAGTTACAATAGTGTTGAGAGAATAAATTAATATGAAATACCAGTCTCCACTTAGAAATGGCAACTCTCTACTTATACAGTATTTCAGCAGTTTCCACAGAAGCTCATAGTATGTAATTGCTGGTTGATTTTATCTTTTAACATTTTAACATGATGTATTTCACTATATTCTACTGTAGACTTGTATTTTGTATTGTTGTATGGTGCCCTTGAATGTCTTGAAATGTGCCTTAAATAAAATGTATTATTATTATTATTTTCTTATATCTGATATGGTTCTATAGGAGCTTCTTCGTCTGTTCGGGGTCCCGTACCTGATTGCCCCCATGGAGGCAGAGGCTCAGTGCGCTGCTCTGGATCACTCGGACCACACCCACGGGACCATCACAGATGACTCAGATGTGTGGCTGTTCGGAGGGAGACATGTTTACAAAAACTTCTTCAGCCAAAACAAATATGTGGAGCACTATCAGTACAGTGACCTGCAGAACCAGCTCGGTGAGTATGTGGTACGAGGGCTGCACAGGATCTAAATGAAACCTGAGAAGAATAACTGTATGTTTGCTTTGTTAATGCCCTAAGTATTATATAAATTGTTCCTTGTTCTTTTAGGTTTGGACAGAACTAAACTCATAAACTTGGCCTATCTTCTGGGGAGTGACTACACGGAGGGGGTCCCCGGAGTAGGATATGTAACCGGGATGGAGATCCTCAATGAGTTTCCTGGAATAGGCCTAGAGCCACTCACACAGTTATAGTAAGTTTTTTTTTTCTGTTTTTGTTTTTATTTATAAAGGTGTTCTGCATTAAGAGGGGCTCGGATCTGATTCTTAAGGGGACTATAGACTTTGTTACTAGCTGGGTTAGAAGATAAAACTATCATAAATTATCCTTGTTGCTCCATAGGTTTTAAGAGTATTGAAATGTAGATACTATATTCCCCTTCAGTCAATTGAGCACACTGGCTTTTGGGGGAAAACATTTCTTGCTTTATACAAATATGCTAAGGAACCCCCCAAATATTTAAGGATTTAGAAGTAATCGTGTCCTAACCAAACCAGTGCATATACTATTGTAACTGTAACATTATTGATTACTCCAATAGTGAATGGTGGAAAGAATCTCAGGAGAAAAAGCGTTTGTCAGAGAACCCCAAAGACACAAAAGTGAAGAAGAAGATCCGAGAGCTGAAGCTGACACCTGGATTCCCAAACCCTTCTGTGGCTCAAGCGTATTTACATCCGGCAGTCGACCAATCAGAGAGCTCCTTCAGCTGGGGCCGCCCACAACTCGACATGATCAAAGAATATCCTTACCGAGGATTTAGTGGAAGTTTGAGTGATTGTGTTGAAGTGTGTATTTCCTTGACTGTTTTTTACATTTTGTCTGAGTCGTTTTGGTTGGAACAGCCGTAAAACTGAGGAAACTCTTCTGCCTGTGATGAAGCAGCTTGACACGCAGCAGGTAAATACATATGTTGCAGAATCATGAAAAGTTAGGACTGTTGTCATAGCAATTAACAAATCAAAATGAAATATCTTTTGAAGAGTCAACCCTTGCTTCCAGCTCAGCAGCAGCCATTGACAAGAATGAATGATAGAAATGTGCATTGCATGTTTTGCTTATTGTAATGTAACACTACTTCAAAAATCTGTTTAAAATAGAGGCAAAAAATGAGAATTTAACTAAAAAATGTGTGATTGTAAGAAAGCTGTAGGAACACTGGAGTCAACATTTAGATATAACTTTTAACATTTTATGCCATATAAATGCCCTTGAATATTTTGTTATTTTTTCGTTATTATTACAGACACAGCTGAGAATCGATTCATTTTTCCGCATGGAGCTCCACGAGAAGCAAGCGATTCGCAGCCAGAGACTTCGACGCGCCGTCACTTGTTTGAAACGAAAGGAGAGAGAGGGAGGAGGAGGGGAGGGAGAGGAGGAGGATGAAGAAGAGACTATTTCACCTTCCAAATCTAAGAAAAGCAGCTCCTCCAGCCCCTCTCAGATGCCAGGAAAAGAGCAAAGGACCATAGCTACAGGAGGAGGGTTTCTTTACTCACAGATGATACTTAAACCAACTTTTTCCCCTTCAAAAGACAAAACGAAAGACACTGAATGCGCAATTACCCACATTACACCACAGAAAAACATTACAATAAGAAGCAGTAGTAGTAGCTCAGAGGATAGTGACGGAGATGGGAAAGTTGCAATGGTTGTGGCTAAATCTGTGTTTGAAGGGAGTCGAAGAGGACGTGGAGTCAAAAGTGCAAGAGGGAGGGGCAGAGGGGCAACCAGAGGCAATGCAAAGGGTAAAAAGAAATGAAACAAAGATAACAACATAACACAACTTCTCCATTCTACAGTAGTCCAAAATCATTTTCATATTCCCTACAAATTTGGGTTGGATTAAACGCCACTGACTGATTAAGCTTACTTACAACCCAAAGCATCACATTCATAGAAAAATAACAATAATGACTTGAATAGTTTTTTTAAATACTTGGAAAATTTCTCAATGACTGTATGTATTTGATATGAATTCATAAGTTTGGTACATTGTAAGAAAATAATGTCTTTAAAAGAAGTGTAAGAAAATTTGTGAATTTTGTATTAAATCCTTTCACTGTGAAAGACATGAGCTCATATTTGTCTTTGGTCAAGTAGTTGGTGGAATAGTGGCAGGTACAGGACTTAAGGGCTGCATGCTTTTTATCTTTGGGGCAGTAATTCAGTTGCCAGAGAAAAGAATAATGCTGGGTAACATTTCATTAGAAAATCCTGCAAACAGAAACAGTGATTTTATGATACTTAAAGTGGTGAAAGTGAAACCAATGTATTGTTTTGTATTGCTAAGTTTCAGATGACAGATGATATTTTTTTTTTATCAATGATATAATGTTTCCTCATCAAAAACATACCTGGAGTTGTGTTTTGTTTCATTCACACATGTTTAACACACAAACCCTGCATATTTAGGCCGAGTTCTCCTGTCACACTGAAAACACTTTGTGATGACATGTGGTAACTCACAAAGAGCTCCACTGTGTTTTTAAACTCCATACACCTTCACCAGAATAATTTGGATCATTTCAACCCTGGAGTTGCTAAACTCTATTGAACTAAAGGTAAGTGTGAATGAAACAAAACATACTTGGATGAAGCAACAACATTTTAACATGAGTCAAAGCTTACAGGAGTTCATTTTTCATAATATAGGACCTTTAAGTTATGTCACTTAGGGTCTAGTCACTAATTGAAACGATCAGACACAATTTACCTTTTGGATATTTCTTGGCAAAGTACAATGTAATGAAATCTAAAGACAAAAAAGATATATTTATTTATATTGTAGCATAGATGCACAAATGCAAGTATTTAATTTGTTTATTTCTCTTAAAACTTTAAGATAAATACATTTTGACAAGTCATTAAGCTGAGTTTCCTCCTGTGCTTCCTTCTTTAGCTCCTGTTGGCTTGTGTTGAAACAGCTGCCTCTGTCACTCACTGCTACAGCTCAGTGTCAGTCTAGACTCAAAGAGGACCAGGGTCGAGGTGGAGTTGCCGAGCCATGAAGTTTGTGTATGTGTGTCATTTAAATCCTTACAAGGACATATCCACTAAAGACCGAGATCCAGACCAATCCAGATCCCAGAGAAAATTCATCTAGGCCTAAAAACCCGGCTGAACCATTTGTGCATTCCCGGATGGATACGGATTTAACTCCAGGCATGGAAACGCGACAGGCAAAGGCAACTAATGAGAAAGGTAAGGCATTACATATAATAACAACATATAAATAGCTAAACATTTCTTACCAAATAATAATAGTATACTATATTAATCAAATACTCACATTAAAACAACCAATGTTACTTCATAGGCTCAGTGTTTCAAAATGTCATTCAATAAAGTAAAAGCAGCAAATGACAAGAAACTAGTATGCATTCAATCTTCTGATAAAATGTTAACACTTATTTTTGTTATTATATAGGCTCTCATGAAGCTTAAAACAGTGAGCATTTGATGTGCTGGTCACATTAACGCTTAAATTATCATTTACTTTCAAATATGTCACTAAATTGCAACATGTAAGAGTAGCCTCATTAAAAGCTGCTTGCCAGGGGTATTTTGAAGTTGCAGTATTAAGCTTTGCATAGTAGGACCCCATGACCTCAGTTAACCCTCATTGTAAATCCATGGGCTCTCCTGACCTTCTCAGTGTTACATAAGAGCATTGTCTTGGGTGGCAAATACACCACTGACCGATAAACTGAGGGACAAACAGAAGCATGATCTCATTCATAACAAAATCAGGATCAAAGTGGAATTACGGGCCTAAGTCTGAAACCTTTATAGACAGTGGGGGTTACTGTTAAAGCTGAGATGACAAACAAATTGACATGATGTGGATTTGAGGGCTTTGGACAAGGCTACATTACTGTCGTCTGACATCAACTCTTACCCCAAGTCTCAGTTTGGAAATGATGTTATTTCACAGCATTTTCAAGCACGTTTTTGTTATGTTCAAAGGTGCATTGTGTGACTTTTCTGGTAGAGGGTCCATCACCTGCTTGTTTTGTATTGGATATGTCATTGCCTCTCACTCAGCCTGAAAATTGTTCCACAGTATGACATTAAGCAGCGTTACTTTACATTTATTCAATTACAGATGGTTTTACAGCTAAAAAATACTTAACATTCTGACTGCAAATGCAGTTGCCTCTCCACAGATCTGAACTGTAACTTGCTCTGGTTTGGTCTCCCTGAAAATAGAAAGGTTTAATACCATACTGTGAAACATTCCAGACAAAGCAATAAGATCCCCATGGAGAAAAGCATATGATGAACCTGCCATCAGAAAAATTACACAATGCACCTTTAAACTAGGGCAGGAGTTGTTTAAAGAAGATTCTTGATCAACTAAGAACTCCATCAGTGTGTGAAACTGGCCTCAATACTCTGGGAGTTCATGCAAAACCAACTATTTATACAGAAAAGTATTAGGAAACTGTATTTATATGTAAAAAGGCTGATTAAACTCCAAAATCTTTCACTAGCTCACTCCACACCTTCTACTTTCTGATGCTGTCTCATATAAATCCTTGTAATCTATAAAAAATAATTACCTGATTAATACAAATTCTGATGGATTTATCGGCTAGTAATGACTAAAGGATCAATCTAGATTCATGCTTTAGGCCTCTCATTTCAACTCATTTCAAATAGCCTAGTCTGTGCGCAGTATTGCATGTGATGTTAAGTCCTATTGTTCAATTTTCTGTTTCATTTTTGAAATTATACAAAAATAAGTAAATAAATAAATAAATAAAAACCTCTCCACACCTCTCTACACTCGTCACATACACAGAACTACACATACAAAAAGAAAAAAACTTGGCAAACAAATATTATTTATTGTGCTATTTTTTTAATTAAAAGTTTTATTCAAGACAAATCATATGTACAAG
This sequence comes from Odontamblyopus lacepedii, assembly GCA_034769755.1. NCBI lineage: Eukaryota > Metazoa > Chordata > Actinopteri > Gobiiformes > Gobiidae > Odontamblyopus > Odontamblyopus lacepedii. The sequence goes on from CM068349.1 coordinate 27,861,685, forward strand.
CCTTAGATTGAAAAGAAGATGCTTGTAGCTTTGACCACACAGTATTAATAGTCTATTCTTATTTGCTTTTCCAGAAGCTTCCACAGCTGCAGCCAACAGTGAAGATCTGGCCAAAGCCATACTGGCCCATCGTTTCTATCCTTCCGTCATTGGTCCAGAGGCCTGGGAGGGATACAAGTTTTCAGACCTGGAGATCCGCATCAAAGAGTCCACTGACTTCTATGGGGCAGTCCTATGGCCTTCTGTACGTAAATAAGACCAATTCAAGCTTTCTATAAAGGTGAACCTTATTGGTAAAGTGTTTTTTATCTACAGGCAATGGTCTTATGTCACTTCTTGGAGGAGAATCAGGACACGTATAACTTAGTCGACAAAAACGTGATTGAAATGGGAGCTGGGACTGGACTTGTCACAATAGTAGCCAGTCTTTTAGGTATGTTAAAATAAAATGCTTGGTTATTTGCATGTAAAAATTCAAATTAGATGCACAGTAGCAAAACAACAGACTCTAAAGTATAAAGTATCAGTAATGATAAAAATATTAGGTTTAGACAAACTTTATTGAACCACAGGGGAAAACATTTGGGCACAGTAGCACAGACATCATGATATATTATAATAACAAAGAGCAAAAATATAAATGGTAACAATAAATTCAAAATAATAGGGACTGGTGTCAATTAAGGTATAATTAGTTCTTAATTTGTTGAACTGGTCATTGTCCAGGACCCTGCCCTTAGCCCATAGTTACAATGAAAGGCTCAACTCTCTAAACTACAACTAAAATAAATAAACTTCCAGCATTTCCTGATATTTTGAATGTTTGTTTTTTCACTCAAGGGGCTAAGGTGACCTCAACTGACCTTCCTGATTTGTTGGGAAACCTCCAATACAACGTAATGCGCAACACCAAGACTGGGTGCAGGTACATCCCTCTGGTACGTTATTATTATTAATATTATTACTTATTGTTAAAGGTGTGCAATGTAACTTTTGGTTGGAAGTCAGTCACCTGCTTTTTCTATGGATATGTCATTGCTTTGTAATGTTCCACAGTATGACATTAAGCAGCTCTACCTTACATTTATTCAATTACAGGTGGTTTTATAGCTCAAAAATACCTCGAAAAAAGGCATTCTGTCTCTCAGCGGGGTTGGCTCTCCACAGATCTGACTTATAATTTAGTCTTGTTTGGTCTCCATGAAAATAGAAAGGTTTAATACCGTAATTTGAAACATTTCAGACAAAGCAATAACACCTCCATGGACAAAAGCATTTGACAGACCCTCCACCAGCAAAGTTACACAATTTAATAACCTTTAAATCTAATCTAACTTATTTTAACTTACTCTTATTTTCATAGGTCACAGAGCTGTCCTGGGGTGCACAGGTGAAGGAGCGATTTCCCCATAACACACATTATTTTGACTACATTTTGGCGGCTGACGTGGTTTATGCTCACCCCTTTTTAGACGAGCTGCTGGACACTTTTGAGCATCTGTGCAGAGAAAACACAGTGATCTTGTGGGCCATGCGTTTCCGACTGGACCCAGAGAACAGTTTTGTGGATCGATTTCAGGAGCGTTTCCACCTGGAGGAGCTGTACGACCTGCCCACTTTAAGCATAAAACTGTACCGAGCCTGGAGAAGGGACACATGGACTAATGGAGTTTAATGGTGCATCACGCAACTTTTCTGGTGGAGGGTCCGTTAAATGCTTTTTTTCATGGAGATTTTATTGTTTTGTCTGGAATGTTTCACAGTATGGTATTAAACCTTTCTATCTTCATGGAGATCAAACCAGACTAAGTTACAGGTCGGGTCTGTGGAGAGGTGACCCCACTCACAGAATTCCTGTTTTTAAAGGTATTTTTGAGCTATAAAACCACCTGTGATTGAATAAATGTAAGATAAAGGTGCTGTCATACTGTGGAACTCCACAGAAACAAGCAGGTGACGGACCCCCAACGAAAAGCTGCATAGTGCACATTTAATGATGCTATTCTATGCAGGGAATTGTTGTTTACATCTGGACTTCATGAACCATTTAACACTTGTCATCTTACCATTTGTTATAACAACCAACGCCTTTTTTATTTTTATTTATTTGATTTAAAATTACCACACTGATATGTTTTTTTTATAATGAATTTGACTGGTAACATGAAGCCTTATCCTCTGCATTTCTTGTCTCACATCAACAAGCCTCTTGCCCTATTTACATGTATGTTATTTTCTTGGTTGGTTTTCCCTCAAGTCACAACATCAAAACTCTCTATGCCTCCTCTATATGTCTTAACTTCTCCATTTTACCTTCAAAACACCTGACCCACGCCCCTCTCATTTCTAACCCCGTCCATCCTCCTCATCGTCAGCATCTTCAGATCTGCTACCTCTGTGATGTTAACCTCAGCAGTTCAACCAAAACTGACATGGCGTCGGCTTATGTCTTAATTGTTGCTTGAATACAGCAGTTGTTTCACTGGTCATTAAAATTGCTAAGCCACATTTGATTTGTCTCTCTGTTTTTCATTATCTTCGATGAAATGTGTAATTAGTTCTTACCCAGCTTATACAGCATAAAGACATAGGCTACTTTATTTACACATTCTACATCTAAACACACATATGTACATAAATTAAAGCATTTGGTAGTTTAAAGGACCCATATTTAGACTATTTCCTGATTTATGTTATAATGTTGTTTCCTCATCCTCATCATTGTGTTTTGTTTCATTCACACATGTTTAACACACAAACCCTGCATATTTAGGCTGAGTTATTCTCTCAGACAGAAAACACTCTGTTCCACCTTGTGATGTCATGACGTGATACAGGAAGTGCACCTTCACTAGAATCAGTGGGATATTTTCAGCTCTGGAATCAGGCTTTTCTGAACAAAAGGTAAAAGGTAGCTATTAACTTAACCACTACATGACATCACAAGGAGGACCAGAGTATTTTGAGCTTCAAACCAGGATTGCTCAAACATGTGTGAATGAAACAAAACACAACTCACAACTCTGTGTTTCTGAGGAGGTAACAACATTCTAACATGGCTTAAAGCTCACAAGAGTCAATTTTGCGGTTGTATTTTTGCCATTGCGGTAATGTAAGTAGGTTATAGTTTCAAATGAAGCCTTTGAGTGAGAGAGATGAAGGAGTGGAGTCAAGGTAGTACTTAAAGAACAGGAGATGGACCAAGATCTGTGTTTATTGGTGATTTTCAAATTCTTAAATGTCATTATCTCAAACTCTCAAATGGGAGACAAGGGTCAGATTTCCATACTGATTACACTGTACACTGCCATGAAATATCCAAAAGGTCAGCGCACAAATGTTGAGCCTGATTGTCATCCTCATCATTGCCCCCGGGATCAGCACATGACCAGGGCAGAAGAAAGCCTGAGCCTTTTGCCCTTTTACAAAGCTCCAGACAGACGGTAGAAGTGCACATTATTTAAACTAGGAATTATTTTTACATCGATAATTGGGTTTTTTGTTTTTGACGTTAATGTTAGTTGACTGCTAAGAAATTTAAATTGTAAAAAAATTAAATCACATAAAATCACAATCTAGAGTTAAATCAATGCTTTTGGGGGGTTTATGGCAACAATGGTGTTTTTGCTATATTATCAATTTCATACTATTTAAACTGTCATTATTACAAACATCTACAGGAATCCTTTTTGACAATGTAAGAAGGTGAAAAGTAAAGCAGATGTCCAGATTTTACAGAGGTAGGGTGCAATCTACGTGATCTTTAAATGCACACCTGTGCTAGGTAAGGGTCTCAAATCTGAGTAGTTTTAGATCATTTTCTACAATTTCAAAACTCCAAAAGCAGACTCTATGCCATTCCATCCATCCATCCATCTTCTCCCGCTTAATCCGGCTGGGTCACGGGGGCAGCTTGCTGCCCAATACTCATAGCACCTGACCCCCCCTATGAACCCCTCTGCAGGTGGTGAGCCCACAGGAGGGGGTGCTTGCAGCACCTGGTATTCCCAGGCAGTTTCCCATCCAGGTACTAACCAGGCCCGAACTAGCTTGGCATCCGAGATCAGACGAGATCGGGCATTTTCAAGTTGGTATGGCCGTAAGCATTCATTACCAATAATTCACCACTGCCAAGGTGGAATCCATTTAGTCATGTAGATGCAGGAGCTCTATAGAATGGAGGGGGAAAAAAGTTATACTAATATGTGTGTCCTTTGTTTCTCTGAGGCTGCAGTGGCACCATTAAATTTAATATCAAATTATATGAGCCAAATCTTACAAATATTTTGGCAGTTATTTTCTCTTGCAGAGTCACTTCTTGTCATTGTGCCCAGAGACTAGGATCTGTTTTGGCTTTGGACGAGGCTTTTAATGTGTCAGGAAGGGTTATCCAAACTATAACTCAACACTTATGATTAGTCCAGAAGAAATGTGGGTTAATACCACTATGACTATTTACCATTACACATACCCTACACGTTTAAACAAATGGCGTTTCCCAGGCTGGATTTTATAAACATTATTTTGTTGCATACAATATTTGCCTACTTGAGGTAAACATACACATGGTATACTACTTTTCATACTCAACTTTTAAGTTTTGATTCTCCCTTTAACAATAAGAGCTTATTTGCAGTTGATGAAGAATAAATAGGCTTATCCAAAAACATGCCTGTAAATGTCATTGACTGCAAACAAGACACAAAAGTGCAGAAAGATAGCCTTACACCAGTGGTTCCTTAAGATTTGTCCCATACCTTCTATCTCTGGGGTAAATAAATGTATACATTCAGTAATTAGGCTTAAAAGTAATGCACTATATTGTCAGTTATTACTTAGATTCTCTTGTTTTAACGACGTTAATGTCTAAACTCTCCAAATCTTAATCATTAAGGAAGTATAATTTATTACAAAGGACATTTTACTCTCCAGAAAACTATTCAATAAGTACTCATCTACCCCTGTTATTTTTTTTTAAACAGTTTTCTTATGATAGCCAGGGACAATTAGGCTATATTTATTAGTGTCTGTATTTTCTTATAGACTAGCCTATATGACAACTAATATATATTGTTTATACATATAAACATCTACATGTGCATACATACATTTGTATAGTTATGCCTTATTTGACACACCAGTCTCTTGCTATTTTGATACTTATTTTGAATTTATTATCACCATTTATATTGTTGCACTTTGTTGTTATAATATATTATGATCTGTGAGCTATTGTGACCAAATAATTTCCCTTGTGGATCAATAAAATTTGTTTCTAAGTCTATATCAACCATGCCTTTCCAAGCTGCAACTATCTAGCTCTAGTGCCAAGTACATTACCAACTGTACCAACTGCTGAATACAAGTAGCCCGTCTGTATAGCTGCGAATGTTCAACAGTCTTATGCAACAGGTTAAAAGTTAGTGGTTTGTTAAGTACATTGACTGTTGACAATGCATTAGCACATTGACCTCCGAGTGGTAGTATTTTGTTTATGGGGTGATGTAGTGGCCTCTTTGTGGGCTAGAGTGGATAACTGATCCTCTAAGCTGCGACTTCATGGTTAGTTCGAGTTAAAATGCGGCTGGGCAAAGGTTTAATTGAGGTTAGTGTTACAGGATCCCTTCTTCTTCTTTTATTTTAGGGCTTATACGTGGCCCCACCAAACGCCAGACTGATCCTGTTTCATTCTATGTTTGGGGAAGCAATTTGGCCCTAAAAGAAAAGCAAACAGTAATTATAAACATATTTTGAAAATTAAATGTTGAAAAAGCTTTTTTTGTTTGTTTGTTTTGTCCTCAGCTGCTATTGCACTAGAATTGATTGTGCTGAAATTATTTTGACTTTTAATGACTCTATGCCTATAGTTTGGTAGAGCTCAGTTCAGAGTCTCCAGTCCAGTTTAATCCCACTCAAACACAAATCATAAACTTGGCTTGCTTTCAGAAGTGTATTAGATGTTGGTGTTATGCAAGATGGTAAGCTAGCTCCAGATATGTAGCCTATGCTGAATTACATTATGATAAACAAATATTTAAAATTTTGTTCAAGAATATTTTAATATATTTATTTATTTAATGTGGACATAGCAATTACACTGGATTAGACCAGATGTATTGTTTGAAGTGTTTATAGCACCATTTTCCACACCTGTCGACAGGGGCTTTTAAAAGGGTTCAGAGTCCAGAAAAGAATGTTACAAAGAGCCTGATTCAAAACTAAACCAACTAAAACTACATAAAATATAATAAATAATAACTGTAATAAACAATTTTCATTCAAATTGGTGTGCATAACATGAAGCCTTACCTTTGCTCATTCAAATTAATGTAAATTTACAGAGTTGGTCCTGCTTTTGTAAGGCTATTGCTTAATAGACCTTTGCTCAGTCCTTGTTTGGATCTTACCAGTTTAACTCTGTTTGGCCCTGGTTAAGTCTCAGTTTAGTTCTGCTACTTCTTGAGCAAAAGTGTAAAAATCAGAAGAATAGAGTGAAAAAAACAGTTTTAAATGTAATAATAATTTTGTTTCTACCTAAAAAGAACCAAATAAGTTGTTATAAATCATATTATAAACTTTAAAGAGTTTAAAGGTCAGCCAGAATGCTGTGAACCTGAAACAATTACGTTTGTTTTACTTAACACCATACTGAATACCTAACTGCCATAGATAGTTTTGCCCACTCCCTCTTGTTGGCATCATGGCTGTTACTGTTTCTCCCTCTCTACGTGCTCTACTCTCATATCATCAGTTTGTGTTTACGTCGCAGTGGGAGTAAAAATAGCGCCATGCCCTTGTGATGATGTGGAGGGGTGTGCCCAGTGGATGCTCAGTATAACCTTGCGTTTGGGGGGTCTCTCTATGCACTCCTGGTATTACGTGATCGCGCCACAGACTTGAGGACCGGACACAGGCAGCAGTTAGGTCAAAGGTTACATTCAGGGTAGGAAATAGAGATTGTTTTTAAATGTTTGTGAATTTTGGTACTATAGTTTTGAATTGGGGTATATTGTCATGCGCATGAATTTCACTTGTATATGCTGAAGTAATTTATGATTATAGGATTTGTCTAGATATTTGTCTATCCGGGGATTTCAATGGAGACAAAATCCTCATACTTGGAGGAGGACAATCACTGCAAGCACACCAGTGAGGATGAGGAGGAAGACAAGCATGAAATTCAAGGGAACAAAGATGGTATGTTCTGGCATACAGTAATTCATAGTCGAATAACAAAAACTATTAAAAGTGTTTTGTAGGTGCTCCACTCAAAGAGGAACCAAGCGCTCAGAAACAGCAGAGCACCTGGACTCCCTCGTTCTTCTACAAAATGGACAAAGAAGTGCATCACTTTGCTGGACACGACATTTTAATACAAGAGGCACAGGAGTCGTTCGCAGCTACAACTTGGCCCGCGGTGAGAAATATTCAACAGCCTCATCTCCAGCATCATTATCAGGGTTCATGGCAGGGGAGGCACCAGGGGGGCTTGAGGGGGCACTAGCCTCCTCTAGAATGGCCCGTGCAACCCCATAGTTCCCCCCAAAGATTTTTGCCACATTGTCATAGGGCATTCAGTTGAGACTAAAAATGTTGAAATGGCAACCACAAAATATTCAAAATGAGACTACAATAATACAATTATAATACAAAAATATAATAAACTATAATAATATAATATATATTAGGTTTTATACAGGGAGTTAACTACATTTTAACTTGTTAAAAAACTGCAAAATAAACATGATAGGGGGTGGGCATGTGCTCACATCTATAAAAGGCTCAAAATTATCATGTTAAGTGAGCATCCCCATAGCTCTCCCCCATAGCTCCTCTAACCAAAAATATGTGGCACTACCCCTGGTCCATGGGGTTCAGATTATAAATAATTTGGACCAGCACCATAACAATTTAATTCAAAACTAAGTATAGCTTTTAAACAGTCAAAAGCCCGGAAAAATGACATCAATAGCCAGAAAATGTCATGTGATTGAAATCATCAATAGGGTAATATGGTAATATTATTTAAGAGGTACTAGTAGCATTGTTAGTGTAGATTTTTTTATTCAAAGAAGTTCAAATCATTTAAAGAATTTATCGGGTTCGGTATTTGTGGATTTTGGATATTTCCTGAAAATACAATGTAATAATCAGATAGATAGATCGATAGATACTTTACTGATCCTGAAAGATATTCACAGTTCAGCAGCAGAAAACAGCAACATAGAGAAGATATTAGTTAGCAGGCCATCCTCTTGCACGCATCAGCTGTACAGATGAGTCAAATGCGAAAACTGGCCGCTGTTTACTAGTTTCAACACACCGTGATAATTCATCTGATGCTTTTCTAATAGCAGGAAATTAGCACACACTTAGACACGCACATATCAATTGAATCTCAATCATCTGGCCTCAGTTCACACAGCCTTTTCCAGGAATGTAATGGCTTATTTCACCATGTATTTAATGACACAGCAACAAGTCAATCAAATGGCATCACCCACAAAGTAATTTTAGGAATTTAAATACCACAAAAATAATTCCCCTCATCTGACCTATAATGAGCTTCCAACCAATCCACATTAAAGTTTGTCCAAGTAATTCCCCTGTAAACAAAATATTCACTTTCAACCAGATACATTGGACCAAATAACTAGCATGAAGAGTTGAAAAGATAACGTTGTGTTGAGTAGACATTTTTGTCTATAAATCCTCTATTAAATCAATCTTGAAACCAGCACTGCATACTAGACTAGTGCTGTTTAAAGGGCTTATATTATGCATGGCTCGTGAACTTTAAGCCATATTACAATGTTGTTACCTCATCAAAAACATACCTGGAGTTGGGTTTTGCTTTGTTTCGTTCACACATGTTTCAGTAATCCTTTATTATTAATCTATCTACATCTCCAAAGCTCAAAATGCTCTGTTCCACCTTATGATGCCATGACATGTTAGTTTTCAAATTAGCAGCTACTCTTTACCTTTTATTCAGTAGAGGTTGGTAATTCCAGGTCTAAAATTATCAAAATGATGCAGTGGAGCAGTGGATCACTTCCTGTTTTACCACATGACAACTCCAGGTATGTTTTTGATGAGGAAACAACATTAATAGCATAATATAGGACCTTTAATTGGACCCTACACTCATTTTGCCTTAAATGTATATGCCACTTATATTAACACATCTCTAGTACTTCAGCCCAGCTATTTTGAGTGTCTAAATAATTTCCTTGTTCAGTGTAATTCACAGTTGTATGCTTGCATGGCATCATTACACCATTATTGCACTTTTAACCACTGCTCTTCATCTTTAAGGCTACCGCTCTCTGTCAGTACCTGGAAAGTCACTACAAAGAGCTGAATCTTGTGGATAAGGCCGTGCTGGAGATCGGATCTGGAACTGGGCTCGTATCTGTAGTTGCAGCTCTTCTTGGTATGAGAAAGAAAAATAACTTAACATAAAATCTAACTAGCTTTTTTTTTTCTGTTGCGGGGTCCGCCACCTGCTTTTGTGTCCATGCAGATGTTACTGCTTTGCCCAGAATGTTCCACAGTATAGCATTCGGAAGAAAAGATGACGTCCCTAGGCCAAGTTTGGTCTCTAGAAACGCAACTCCATCTACAGTTGTTTATTAAGAATTACAAAACACCAGTAATAGTCTCTGTGCACCTCACAGCCTCACTGTTAGTGTTACTACTTCCTGTCCAGTCGTTTCTTTATGAGGTTTTTTCAGAGTCACACTAAAAATAATAAATATTTAAAGATCAGACTGTAGACAGGGAGATGCAGGTGGAAGTCCCTGACAACATCTTAAAAACTTTACAAATAAAGTGACAACTTCACCGTGTTTAGAAAGAAATGTTTGTCTCAATGGTAATGCTAACGCTACAAATTCGCATGGGAGTAAGAAAAACAATTTTGTATCGCAATAAACTTTTTGAACTTGAACTTGAACAAAATTAGGTAGTGTAATCTGCATATAAAGCAATCGCGTAGTCTTTACTTGAATTAATTTTTACAGGATATTGATTTGACACTTTTTAAAAAACATTGAGCTAGCTAGTGTGCTGTTGTGCACGGAGCCTATTGCCAGATAGATGTGTTCAGCGCTATAAATTGGAACATTACAGGTAGATCAATAACATCTACATAGAGACAAGCAGTTGGCAGACCCTCCACTAGAAAAATAACATAGTGAACCTTTAAAAACTAGACTTTCTATATTACATGTCTGTCCATTAGGGGCTTGGGTGACGGCCACGGACCTCCCGGATGCTCTGGGCAACTTAAAAGTGAACCTGTCGAAAAACACGAGAGGCAAATCCAGACACACTCCACAGGTGGCTGCGTTGCCCTGGGGCTTTAACCTGGAGAGCACTTACCCCACCTCAGTGTACCACTACGACTACGTCCTGGGTGCAGATATCGTCTACCACCACGACTTCCTCAAAGAGCTACTGGCCACAATGAAGCACTTCTGCCAACCAGGAACAACACTGCTATGGGCTAATAAGATAAGAATGGAAAATGATTTGAAGTTTGTGGAAAAGTTTAAAAAGACATTTAATACAAAGCTGATATTTGAAGAAGGGGATATGAAGATATTTATGGCAACCTGCCGAGAGGATAGAGAGGAGAAGAATGCCGAAGATTTGAACGTTGAATCAACATGTGAGCCTGAGACAGGGAATAATATGGAAAAAGTTGAAGCCATAGCAGATAGGAGTGAAGAGGAAGTGGATTTAAGTCATGCCAGAGAGGACAGTAAAGAGCCTGAGGATGAGGAAGGGAAGGATGAGGAAAATAACAAAGATATCAAAATAGATACTTTCAAAGATGGTCCAGATTATGAGATGGATAATAATGTGAAAAAAGTTCAAGGTCTGATAGACAGGAGTGAGGAGGAAGTCACACTGAGTGACACCGGTGAAGACAGTGAAGAGACTGAAGAGAAGGAAGAAGAAGAGGATGAGAATGATGAGAGCAACGGTGAACAAGATAAGAAAGAAGAGCCAACTGACAATCCAGATCAAGACAGTAAAGAAGACACACAAGGTCAGTCATGACTTACAATAGGACATTTGGTACAACATACATCCTCCATTCACCTACTGCCTGTTAAACACATGCTTTGTTTTAAGACCGTCCATTCCAGTTTACCTGTGGTCCAAATCTGCTTTTATCTTGCTCTCCTTCCCACTTCTCTGTCTATTGCACCATCTCCCTGCATGTCCCTCCAGCTCTCAGTGTCCAAACCATAGACTGTGTTCATGGGGGTGCTTCCGGCTCCATCGGCTCTGGCTTTAACTGACTTTACATTGAAAAATTTACATGTACATGAAAAATCTCTGCAACTGATGAAGTGGACATCGCCATTTTGGTCTTAAAATGTTTGTATTAACCCTCTACATGATGCTGGTGTTTCTATTTCGCTATTTTGTACAAATATAAATTCCTGTTCCTAACATCGAACTCCAAATTCTCTCCTATAACTGCTAGCCTTGTGAGCTTCATTTGACTGGAGCCAAACGCTTAAGGCAACATCACACTCACTTAGTCCACTACTTTATACAGTGTAAACTGTCCAAAGTATAATTCATTTTTTTGACTTTACCATTCAAATCCCCCTCTATACTTCCTTTGTGATGGGGTCTTTTAGCATTCCTCTGTAGATCAAACTTTCAAAGACTAACTTCACTTCAAAACAGAAAGAGTAAAAATTACCTGAAAAACCTCATTCCACATCATGTGTTCATATTATTGTTGCTTATGTTGCTAATGACAATATGCCATTTTACTGTCATGTCTGCTTACCTGTCTGTTTCTGTTATGTTTGTTCTATGTGTCTATGTGAATCATTTAGTGAATAAAAATAGTCACAAGCAATTCAGTGCTTCTACTTATGCCTTCTTTTTCATTGTTGTATGTTCGGTCTGTTATGAGTTAATCTGCAAAAATAGACAAATCCCATTCTTATAATTTGAAAAAAAGAAAATTTTAGATGGTCTGCTTTTGGAAATTAACTCCACTCTTGCTGATTTTCTGGCCACTGACTAAAATTTGAAATCAAGTAAAAGACATTTGAAAGATTGATAGGCCCTGTCCGTCTATGTCTTTGTGCCACTAGCATGTCTATGTAGTGAGTTTTCTGCATCCAGATTTCACTTAAAGACCCTGTACCTGACCTTTGATAACCCCACCTACAAATCCCTTCCTCATGGGATGGGCTCATGTGTGATGAGGAAACAACATTATAACATAAATGAGAAAAGAGAGTAATATGGGCCCTTTAAGGATCGATGTGTTGTGTTAAGCATTTACCTGAAATAGAAAAAATGTACAAGGCCTTTAATTGATCAGTTCATTTCCTTATTATAAAAAATACAAATAAATAAAACTTCAATGGTCATGTGCCTGTTGACATTATTATTAAGTAAAAATTATAATTATGGCTTGGACCAACACTTTGCTTCTGAAGCTTAATGCGCGCTATTATAGACAAGTATTCATTCACTCCTGTTTTTAACCACCTGCGGGTTTTATTCAGACTCAAATTGTTTTTATCTTTTAGTGATCTGGAGCAGGTAATCCATGCTTTTATCTCTAAACGTCTTGACTATTGTAATGCGCTGTACACTGGATTCAGGCAAGATAACGCTTAGACGCTTACAGTTAATCAAAAATTCTGCAGCATGTCTTTTAACCAGCTCATATCGTACAAAAACACATCAATCACACCTATTTTATCCTCATTACACTGGCTCCCCATTCATTTTAGAGTTGATTTTAGTAAAATTTTATTGTTTATTATTAAAGCACTTCATGCACTGGCCCCAACGTACAACCTCATTGTTCCCTACATTTCTTCACGTGCTCTGAGGTCTGAGGGCCAGCTACAACTTGTCGTCCCAAAAAGCCAGGGTGACGGGGCCTTTTCTGTGGTTGGTCCCAAACTTTGGAACGCTCTGCCCCCTCACATTAAGACCACCCCTTCAATTAATTATTTTAAGTATCATTTAAAAACACACTTTTACTCACTGGCTTTTAACACGGCATGAGAATTGCGTGGTCCTCTGTTCCTCTGTCTTTCATTGATTTTATTTGCTAATTTTAGTATTTTTATGTTTTTTATTGACTCATTTATTTCATGCTTTATTTTATTTAATGTGTTAATTTATACTGCGCCTACTCTGTGCAGCCCTTTGGAGACTTTGTTTTGGTAAAATAGGCACTCCCGCATAGGCAAGATGAATGAAGTCCAAGTCTTGCCCAAGGGTTGTATGCCCCAGTATCCACTGTTTGAGCTGGAATAAAACTGCCAGCCTCACGGTTTCGGGTCAGTGCTGGGCAAGGCAAGTTTATTTGTACTGCACAATTGATCTACTAAGTAAGAGAAGATACTCTGAGTTTATTTTATATCGCTTATCTCAAGGGTCATGTCTGGGGCTCTGAGACTTCAGTTTATAGCCTGGATGAATCTTAGTCATAAACCTGACATTAACTGACCCATGGATTGAAACCACAAAAGGTGCTAACCCTCATGATCCAACTGCAATGTCTAATTTTGTAACTGTATACAAGAGAAAGAATGAAGTTTGGTATCCGAGTCACTCGTGATGTCCATTTAGAGAAGCCAAAAATGTGTTGATGCCAGTATGATAATACCCAGGGAATGGGACCCAACATGATCGCCTCACTTTACAAATCATAAACCTATATAAAGGCTGAAAGATTTATTCAAATGTGGAAAATGTCACTATTCAAAATAAAACATGAATAACACAATTTTATCTATACAGGAGAACAGAAAAATGTTAGCACATTTCCATGGGGCCCCAGCATCATCAGTGCTCTTGGTAAAGAGATGCATCATTATGTGGGGACGGATATTAGGATTTATGAGGCCTTTGACTCCTATGGGGCTGTGATGTGGCCAGGGGTAAGTACCTGGGATAAAAAGATAATACTTATTTTAATATAAACTCATACTAACTGGGCTATGATTGTGTTGCCTGTAGGCTTTGGCTCTTTCCTCTTTCCTGGAACACAACAGAGACATAATGAATCTCGAGGATAAGGAGGTTTTGGAGCTCGGAGCTGGGACTGGACTGGTGGCCATCGTAGCAAGTCTTCTGGGTGAGCCTAAAATAATGTAGAGAGAGCAATGTTACCTATTAGTGAGCAGGATACTGTATGTACCTTTTAACTCTATACTCCTAACTATAATGTGAGAGAAGGCTGAAATTGATAAGAATTTAAAAATATATATATGAATATATAAACTACAAATACACCAACTATGGGTAAGAGTTTGCTATAAAAAGACATGTTATTCTTTTACAGAGCGATATAGTACACCTATTGGACAGCCCTATTGATACTTTGCAGTCACATCACTCTGGGGGTGTTCTTCATAAATCTCCATTGGTAGAATGTTCAGAAGTCAGCATGGAGGACACACATGAGCAAACACCCTTAATTGATAAAAACCATTGATTTGTCTCAGTTTTATACAAGAAATGTCCCAGGTGTCTCTATTTTTGATTCATCTGATCCCTGCCAAAGGTAAAGAGAGGTATACATTGTCATTTGTTTAGGTAAAATACAGAAAAAACAGCTTTAAAATGACCAAAACACAAAGAAAATGTGACTACACTGACTCACAAGTTAATCATAAATAAGTCATGAATGGGCGAAGTGCATAATTTTACTTAATTACATGCTTGTTTCACAATTTTACCAACCACACCAAACTGGGGGTGTCCCAGTTTTTGATTTTGAAAATCTGGTCACCCTCTTTATGAGAGACTTGTTTAAGTGCACAGATCATCTCACCTGTTGTAGTTCCAACTAAACCAGCTCTGTCTGGTCAGATTGTGTAACAGAGCCTCTAACAGAGTAGTACTTTCCGTTAGCTTCACATCCCAAGACGATGTTGATGTCAGCTCCAAACATCAATAAGATATTTTGCAGATTATGGCTTTTTCACACCAATAAAGTTTATTTTATTGTTGTGTTTCAGGAGCCAAAGTAACGGCCACAGACCTACCAGATGTCATTGGGAACCTACGGGCCAATGTGATGAGGAATACCAGGGGCAAGGCCAAGCATTTACCCCAGGTTTTTCCCCTGCCCTGGAGCTTCGATGTGGGCCGTACTTACCCCTCAGCTCTGTACAAGTTTGACTATGTGCTGGCTGCTGATGTGGTCTATCACCATGACTTTCTGAACGAGCTCCTGGCCACCATGTCTCACTTCTGTCACCCCAGAACCACCATCATCTGGGCCAATAAGGTCCGCCTGGAGTCAGACTTAAACTTCACAGAGAAGTTTAAAAAAGAGTTTAACACAACGCTGCTGGCTGAAGAAGGAGAAATGAAAATATATATGGGGAAGTTTAAAATGTGAAGACTTTTCTGCTCCTGCCTGAGTAGGCAGAGCTTTTCTATATTATTATATTGTGTCCAAAAGGACTAAATCATTTATGGGGTAAATTTCACTGCAGAAAAACATCACAGTCCCAAATATTTTTAATGTTACTCTAATCAAAACACACAATTGAATAATGCACAGAAGCGGAGCTTGGCGCTTTATACTACAGTTTACAATTTCTGATTTACTTGTTGGGTTTTGCTAAGTTGGCAATTATGCTTTTTGTATTTTGTTATATTTTGCTACAAGAAATAAAGTATTGCATAAAATTGCAATCATATAAATATTTTATGAATTTCAAAATGATGAAAAATTAGGACCGTTGCCATGGCTATTAACAATTCAAAACAAAATATGTTTTTAATGGGAACAAATATGAGCAGTCATGGTCCCCGTTTAGGCGTTTGATTTTCAACAAAAAAGATAAGAGACACTATTTGAAAAAATGTTGGCTATTGCTAACTTTTGTGAGAGCGCACAAATCTTCTCACCTGCTGTAGCTCCAACCAAGTCCACTCTTTCTAGTCAGACTGTGTTTAAAAAAAAATTCAGATTAAAGTCTAACTTGTGTAACAGAGCTTCTGATAGTAGTGCTTCCAGTTAGCTTCACATACCTGTAGAATATTGATGACATGAGATATAAAATATCAATAAATGAGGGAGATTATAGATTAAATGCATTACAAAATCATCAAGTTGTGCATTTCCATAACAAAAAGGGACACGTTTTTTTTCCCTCGTCATTTATTAAGTGTTGCTTCGTTGTTTTGACGCAAGTCTTGAGATCACAAAATGTGACAGTGGCTGGAGCTCTCACTCCATCACCCAGGGAAGATGATCTGGGTATAAAATACTAAATGCATACATACAACTTTATATAATAACATAAATATAGTAAAATTTTGGCATTTTTACTTAGTCACTCAGCTTTTTTTCCTGATACCAGCAAAGTGAGATGTAAAACTATAAAATGGACGGTATAGTTATTGTGAAAGTTAAGGCCATTAGAGCATGGATACTAAATCAAAGCTCAAACACAACTGCAATACATATGAGGCCATGACATAAAAATCAACATTAAAAACTAAATGAGTAAATGAGGGAAAGCCTGAGCTGACAAAGTGCAGACAGTCAAAGCTTTAAAAACAGAAGTGCAGCATGTCCTCACACCCATGGGGAACGTGTGATGTGATAGTAAAGCTCCAAGTCTCAAAAAAGATCATGAACTCCCCTGAGACACAGAGTCCTGCACTCAAGACCAGCCGCCTGCACATTCCCAGGTTACACTTCCACCTCACAGTCCGAAAGACTGTTAAACATGTGGTCAATGCACTTCACTACGCAAAGGGTAACTAAAGATGGCGATATCGACAGTAGTGGATTTAAGTAGGATTTAGTGGAGATCCTTCCTGCTTCTTGCATCATTTTAGCCCATTGGTTTACGTTTATATAATAGTCTCTTGAAACCTGTACAGTATGTTATTGAATAAAATCTAAACACTAAATAAAGATATTATGTTATGTCAGTTGCATTTTACTGTATAGGTTGTCGTGAATGCAATTGGATTCTTAAAATTGCGTTGCCCAAAAGCACCACTCACTTGATTTTCCTAACAATTAAATAACACACACTTAATTTGCGAATGCTAGAGCCACAGTAAAATACTAAGAAACTTCAATGCCCATTTTCAAAGAGGATCTATTGGCTATGATTTCCAATATTCCAGGACACAGTAATGGCTGACAATAACCATCACAGTGAAGATCAGGTCTGCTCCGATACCTTCATGAGTCCAGGACGTATTTAAATACATTATGGGCCACATGCCTGCCTAATTAAATGGCTTCTGTTGTTTCAAAAAGTCCAACTACACAAAATAAAGTACAACCAACCATTCACAGACACACTCGTCAACACCATAATAGGTATAATATTACTGTAATAGGGATTATAAATCGTAAAATAAGATAAAATGTGTCCAAATAAAATGCCTTGATTCTAGACGACATGCATATATGCAAAATACATCTATTAGAACATTTGACTATATAGCTATTGCATTTTAATAATTGTATGTTACGTGTATGTACAATTTGACACTGTGTACAAGTTGCAGAAATAACACACTGAATAATTTACAGTGAAATATGAGAGTAAAGGCAGCTGCATTTTCGGTGAGGTTTGTGAGAAAAGATTTGGGTGAAACCAGCGATTTCTGCTACGTTTTCGCAGTTCAAAAATCAAAACTTTACACCCCAAAAAAGACAGTAAGGTACGAGTACAAGGCACCTCAATACAGTTGTGTTTTGGATCTGAGTTTGAGTTGAAAATGGCATACACTTAAAGGTGCACTAAGGAATTTTTCTGGTAGAGGGTCTGCCACCTTGTATCCACGGAGCTGTTGACAGGAATGTTAAACTGTATGGCTTTAAACGTATTGATCCTGTATTCATTCAGTTACAGGGCTTTTAACTGCTCAAAAATAGCTTTAAAAACATGCAATCATCCACAGATCTGGCCTGTAAATTGTCACATGTTCGTCTTCATGGATAAAGATGAGTTTAAGATGTTTGTCATACTGTGCAACAATCCAGGAAAAGCAATAGCATCTCAGTGGAGACAAGAAGGTGGTGGACCCTCCTCCAGAAAAGTTACATAGTGCACCTTTAACACAAACTTACATACAGATCTAATAAAAAAAATATGATAAAAACAAAAGATATGCAAGTCTCCTATAACCTGTGGGTACTACAGGGCATGGTGTCCGTACAAGTCTGATTGTTTTAAAAGTCCCAAGTTCAGACAGCACCATGCATGCAGCATGTATTGATTGGACATTGATAATAAACAAATTACAGTTACGATATGACAGTAGGTAGGTCTGAAGACTTGAATGTGCTCATGACACTAAAAGAAGTAGAATTTCTTTAGCTTCAAAAGGTGGAGATTGAAAAGTTTTTGTTGTGTTGCTGGCATTTACGTTGGAGCCAAGGCAGAGATGCAATGCCTGCTGTGCTACTCATAACAGACCATTACTGTCCCGTTCTGAAAAACTACAAAAAATAAACTGCATTCCCTTAGCTTTTAATGATGTGAACATTCAGAGTAAACTTTGTTGGAAAAAGTCTCAAAAAAATGTTAAAACTACGTGACCCTGAGGACTTAAGTCTCAGGGTGGTGGAGGGCCATGCTGATGCTGTGTGTGGACAGAGATGCATTTAAAAAGGGGTGTAGTCTGCAGGATACATGACAGGGAGCCAGTTCTCGCTGTAGGTGGCGCAATGGGTCCATCTGAGATTCTTCATGAGCTGGAAATGAAGCAGGTCAACAATTATGTAACCTACAACAGAAATATAATATTGCAACCCTTTTAATTATATTTATACTCAGGGGTGCACATAACTTTTTCAGTGAGTTACTCAGGTGAGTACCAGGAGATGGAGTTTGGTACTCACTCATTATGTAGCGAGGTCTTAAAAAGTGCCATCTTCCTCACTGTCCTCCATGTCGCCCCCACTGTCCTCCGTGTCACTCCCACTGTCCTCCTCTTTATAAAACGGACCTGTTTTATCTGCTAGGTGTGGATGTGAGCGGCAAAGCTTACACCACATTTCAGTGCGTTCATCGTTAGCTTCAAGCCACTGCACATCTTGAAGCCACTTTTCCGAAAAAAGTCTTTTCTTCGGCTCTGGCTCCGGTTGGTGGTGGGAAACGCCAAAGAAGCTGCTTAATGTCTGTTGTTTTTTAGACATCTTTGACAGTAGTTGGACTTGGACATGTGTAAGATTGATATGACACGATCGGTCAAGTCAAGTGGGCTACGCAAAGGCGCTCAGTAACTGAAGTGGCATTACGCATTCGTTTTTTTTGCTGCACATGCGTACCAGCGTACCAGTTATGTGCACCCCTGTTTATACTTAAAGAACCCATATTATGCTACTTTCTGATCTATGTTATGAGGTTTCCTCATCAAAAACATAGCTGGAGTTGTGTTTTGTTTCATTAAAACACAAACCCTGTATATTTAGGTTCTTCTTTCAAATAGAAAAAACTAATTTTCCACCTTATGGTGCCGTGTGGTAATACAGGAAGTGCTCCACTGAGTTTTTACACTCTATGCACCTTCACTAGTATCATTTGGATAATTTCAGCCCTGGAATTGCCGACCTCAACTGAATTAAAGATAAAAAGGAAGGCATTAACTTAAAAACTAATGCTTCATTACATCACAATGTGGAACAAAGCATTTTGAACTGGGTTACTCAAACATGTGTGAATCAAACAAAACACAAGTCCAGGTATGCTTCTGATGAGGTTACCACATTTAAACATGACTAAAAGCTCACAATAGCTAATTGTGCATAATAAAAGATCATGTCCATTTTTGGTACTCATTCAGGTGTTATGCCCTGCTTAAAAAGGCTGAACCTGTAAGCAGAATTTGTCTTGTCCCTCTATCGATATATTGTAAAAGCAGCAGAGATCAAATAAGACCATTGTGTATTGTCTGCACCCAATTAGAAAGTTTTAATTTAATGAAAAATTTGGACTAATGCACACAAAATAAAGTCACCTAGTTTGGTCTCACCCAAAACCAGTTTTCTATAAGAACTGGCATTGGAAACGAACCTGAATACAGTTTTTCATGTTTTCCTTGCTGGGCTTCTCCTCTCCCATCTTTGTGGCAAATTTCAGGGCTCTACCGTACATCTTGTTCGCCAGCGCGTGTTTGTATGAAAACATCAAAACCTAAAAGAAATAAACAAGGGATCAGCAAACAAGCTACTTATCAAACCATGGTGATAACTGGTATTGCTACTTTGCAGTGACATCATGCTGGGGGTGTCCTACGTGTATTTCTATGGTGAAGTGTTTCTATAGTTCTCATGGTGACAGTGCACACAGTAGCACACACAGTCAAAAAACCATAGTGGGAAAACTCAAGAAAAGAATACAAAATGGATTTAAACACCACATTTTCAGGAGCCTCTGATCAATACGTGCGAATATGGTTCTGTTTAGGTGTTTGATTTTCAACTAAAAAGGTCAGGGAATAAAGTCTAAGCTTCGGACAGAGCAGTGCCTACAGTTAGCTTCACATGCCCAGCACACATCAGCTGCAAAGTATCAATATCACTGAATTTTGATTTTTGAGACATAAACACCAATAAGTCAATCTCACCTTGGAGTCCGTGAGCTCCGCCCACTTCTGCACCTCCCAGAAGGTGTCAGACAGGGCTTTGGTGACGGCCTGTATTGTGTCATCTGAGCTGCTGGGGACTGGATCTGCCCCCTCCTCTCCTGGGGTCTGTCCTGCAGCTGCCCCATCCTGAGAGGGGGGCAGGAGGAGCTGATCGGCCAACGCACAGCCTTTTCTGCACAGGGCATCCAACAGAGAGGACTTCTGCTTCTCCATGTCACTGAAACATACAGAGACAACATGTTAGTTTGACCCAGTGACAGCATGGATGGAGTTACATGTTATTTACTAGGGCTGTGCAATTAATCAGATTTACATTTTTACTCTTTGTTAGTGTAGTATATTGTGATGTGTGAGCTACTGTGTCCAAAAAAATTCCCCTGGGGATTAATAAAGTTTGTTTAAGTCTATCAACTTTTTAAATTAAAAACTCCATAGCCAGTCCTCTGTAAGTGAAGTCTGTATTATTCAGGTTCAGGTAATTACCGTAGTACTGAAAGCCTTTTCATGTGTTTGTATTACCACACACACACAAAAAAATGAAAGAGAATGTGGAAGTGGAAAAAAAGCGAATGCATTTTTTGTCATATCGCCCAGCCCTATTATTTACTTTATATCAAGAAATTAGAAGTTTGGTCACGTGACAAGAGAGTAATGGCTTGCTCCTCGCTTTTCGGACCATACCAAGAAATCTACCTTTTGATGGAGGCAGCGTCTGGCCGGGGGTCTGTCTTCATGGTGAGATAAACAGCCAAAGCCGTTTGATCAATGCGTGCGATGACAATGTCCGCTGCAGACACAACCTCTTTGAGACGTTTAGCGCGCTCCTACAATAAAATAAAGACAAAACAAATTGAAATAAAAGCATTTTACAGTAAATTTTATCTTTTTTTCCTGATACTTTACCTTTTCAGAGTCGAGCTGATGCAGTCTTTGAACATGCAAGGGAAGGTATTCTGAGTAGTTTTCCATCAGTTCATCATAAATTGAATTAGTGTCCAACCTAAAAGACACAAAGTTATAAAGCTAATTGTTAAATATTTTCAGAAATCGCTATTATTAGATTCCAGAATTACTTACTTTGTCATCCACTGAATCTTCAAGTCTCTCAAAGCTTCTGCAAACTCATCCTTCACATCCTTCTCTTTGTCTGCGTCCTTTTCTTTCTCCTTCCCTCCGTTCTTTGATTTATTTGGAGCAGGGATGAGGTGATACACAACTGGCACTATGTCCTATGTGAACACAAAGGGACTAGATGTAATTCAACAGTCACAAGTACAAGGAGACTGGCAGTTTGAATCAGCATCCTAAATTGAAGCATTTCCCCTAAAAAAAAAAAAAAATCATGTAAGAACTCTAAAATGTTTTGTACTGTAAAGCAAAGACCCAATAGCTAAAGCAGAGAAACCCATTTAAGTGATTTGTTGACCACCAGATATTTTTAAAACAAAATAGTAACTAAACAGCTTCATTATGGCCATGTGAAAATACGTCAGATACTGAAGTAACCGTGGAATGTTTGGATATCTGAATTGCAGCAGCAGATCCCATCTCAAAGTTAGAAAAGGCCCTTTCCCGATGACAGGAGAGCAGAGGTGGCTCTCTGTTGTACAGTGAACTAGCTCATCCAGTACCTTTTTAAACTTTCCTTGTCGTTTTGCAGAGGCCTGCCCCTGGTGGTCAGAATAACACACAGTAAGGCAAAGGACAACAATAACAGACTCGCTCTTCACTCACAGGCTTCTACTAACCTGTACTCCAACCTGCAGAGCGCACACTTACAAGCAATGCGTATTCAAAACAACATGTATTTAAAAGGCGCACTATGTAACTTTTTGGGTGGGGGTCCATCACCTTCTTGTTCTATGGATATGTCATTTTTCTACCTGGACCCGGAATGTCCCACAGTATGACATTAAATAGCTATGCCTTACATTTATTAAATTCCAGGTGGTTTTACTGCTCAAAAATACTTAGAAAAACAGGCATTCTGACTGTGAGCGGGGTCGCCTCTCCACAGATCTGACCTGTGACTTGGCCTGGTTTGATCTCCACGATGACAGAAAGCCTTAATACAATACTGTGAAACATTCCAGACAAAGCAATAACATCTCCATGGAGAAATGCATTTGACGGATCCGCCACCAGAAAAGTTACACAATGCACCTTTAAGATCCAGCCATACTCACTTTCAACACAACAAATATCGTGGACACAGAATTGTTAAATAAACAGTAAATGAAATTGTGTAAATTGCTTTTTCACAGAGCCAAGACATGACAAGAGCAGATAACAGTGACCAAAAACAAAATGCAATGCTAAATAAATAAGACAAAAAGTTTCAAGTGTTAGATGGGAAAAAGAGTCAGGAAATCACTGGACTGCCACAGGAGAATGACACAAGACAATAACAAAGATAACTGCCATGCAATACAAAAACAAATGTATAAGCAGTGCACAGATTAACCACTGTAACAAGTTCTTCAATTTAGCAGTTGAATTCAATGCTATAGGACTAAAAAGCTATAGGACTGTAGTGTTAATGAAAATGCCACTCACTGCTTTCTTTCCATATTCACTTTTGGGAACAACCAGAGATCCTGAAAGGTAACATCCTGGACTTGTTCCTTTGGGGATCCTAGAAGAAGCACAAAAATGAGTTAATCTAAAAAAATTCAGGAAGTTCACTTTTTTTAAATTGAGCTGATTCTAAGGTACAAATTTCCTTTTAGTTGTAAAAATGCAAATATTTTGTTCTGGTTTATGGTCACAATAATCTCGTATTAAGCCAGGCGTACACTGTGTGACATTTTGATCGTTTCACTCATATTTTAATTTTTCAGATTTTAAAAGTTCACAGCTCACGATTCATGTTCTCACACTATACAAAATACTTCAACTGTGTGAAAACCTCACGAGAGATGACTGGATTTCAAACAGGTTTGATATTCTTGCAACCTACGACTACTGATCAGAAGCTGGTTGTGAGGTATTCATTGGTTCTTGTTAACCCATGTATACTACATGAAGCATGACAAATGATTAAACCAAAACTCAAAAGATTGCACAGTGTACGGTATATGCCCGGCTTTACTTGGTCCGTTCACGTGAAATAAAAACTGGTAGACTATTCAAAAATATTCTTTTCTGTCTGCAAAACAAAAATCGTGGCATGATTGCTGTAAATTAGTCAACTGACCACAAGCAACAAGATTATACTGGCAAATCTGTGGAATCAGTGAGCAGAACAGTTCAACATTCGAGGAATTTCAGTCTGGATATCTGGAGATCTGACATCATGAGATAAAATTGTTAAATGCCATGAATGCAGGTCTAGAGCCAATCCCCTGTCAGGAAAAGCATAAAAAGCAGAGTTCACACTTTGGAGGAAGAAATATTTATATTTTTGGGGGGTTAACTGGCACTGATTAAAGCCTGTACTATTTATGTTAAGTTTATGTTGTTTATGTAAGTTTATGTTGTTCACATAGGCCCGTTGACAATTTGGGGGCCCGGGGCAAGAAGCCTCACATGGGGCCCCCTCTAATATAAATTAATAGGTCTACTGCTCTGTTGCCCAACCCTAACAGTAGTGAATTAATGTCAGTACTTACTTGTCATCAGGCAGAGAAGTGATGTAGAAGGGCTGTGTGGCTCCTGGACACAGGGTGAGAGAGTTGGCTTTCTTCTTGGCCATGAGTGCCCCCCGGTGGCTTTCATAGATGTCCAAACTAAGCGTGGTGGAGAGGCGATGGGACACGACAAAGGGCAGATCTTTGAGTCGCTCGAGTTCACTGGACTGTTCATGGCGCACCTGCACCCTCACTGTGTAGTCGCCCTTCTCCAGCTTCAAAGAGTACTGAGGAGTATGTGTACAATAAACGTCCACAACAATGGGAGAAAATATAATTATCTTTTGTTAAAACCTCAATTTATTCCAAGTTCTTGATCTGCTGTTGTACTGAACACAAGAAATATTACCAAATAAAATGGCACTACAATTATTTGAATTTCCAGTTATCGTATTGTATAACTTGCATGAAACTGGGTTGATGCCAAAAGCACCCATGAAAAGCTGAGCAACGTCTTGCAGACATAACTATAAACTTATAACTAATGGGTTTTCAGTTGTACAACTTTTTCTTGTTATTTGCACAGATAGGCTTCCATCATTTGAAACCAACAGATAACCTTGAAAGTAGCTGTACTTTTATTATTAAGGATTGTATTAAGAGTTTGAGAAATTGTTGAGTTTCTCTCCCTTTGAGTAAATGAGGCTGGTTTTTACTGTTTTAATAATAGTATTGTACTTGATTGTACCTGGTGTGGGTATGCATCCCCGGAGCCCAGCAGTCTCTTGTTCTGATCGAAGAGCATCCACAGCTGACTGTCAAACTCAGACTCGTACAACAGCTCACACAACGTAGGGCAGCTCGGGGTCACCTCGCCACTTTTGGGCTAAAGACAGAGACATGTTAAGAAATGTAAGAATCGCTAACTAATACCACTAATTTAAAAGAGGTTTGATATGACTTTAAAACAAAGTACCTGGTGAAAATTGTAGGTAAGAACTATCTCATAGAGTTGTCTGTTGTTTGGAAGAACATCTCTCTCTCCTAAGGCCTTGATCTTTGAAGTCACCGGCCTAGAGGAAAGTCAAGTGTATTAAAACACTGTGACCAATAGATATGCTGTAATGTACAGTTTATAATAAAAACCTGAGAGGCTGCACCCATGATTTAAGGGTGATAGTTGGAGCCACCTCTTCATACCGCAGAGGAGAGAAAACCTCAAAACTCGTTACCCCCTCAGAGGCATGCTGTGTACAAATAAATTATTTAGTTGATGACATTTTTAAGGAGATATACTTTATGTTTCTTCTTTCTTACTAAGTGCAAAGGTGAAGGTGATGTGCTGAGTCCATGAAATGAGATGTTGTAATCCACGGTCACGTCTCCAAGGCTCGCCCACCAACGCGCGATACACAACTCCACTATTTTACCCGACTAGAACAGAAGATACAGAGGTGTTTGGTTTGTGTAGATTACCTGTCACGCTTTAACAACATTTGTCTTAATGTCAAGTATTATTGGGACATACCAGCACTGGAAAAGCTTCAGTTAATGACCCTCTTTCTAACAGAGAGGAAAACTTGTAAAATTCATTAGCTCTGTATGCCCTCTGCTTGACTAGATGCACTGCATGGAGAACAAACTTTGAAGATACATCTCCTGAATGAGAGGTTAGTGTGATCTCTGTAAGAAAAATAGAACCATAAAAACATTAATTCTCAAGACGAATGTTAAGTAAAGGCAAATGTTCTAGCTGAAGAGAAAAGGAATATATGTAGCAAGAAAAACAAATGATTGATGTTTAGATTTGTTCTACCCTGGTCTCGGTCATCATTGACACATTGATTTAAGTTTTTTTCACCACAGACATCGTTGACGATAAAATACAAAATGTTTTGGTATTGCTAGACCTATCACGATAACAAATTTTGAAATACGATATATTGACAGAGATATTGGCGACAAACAGTGAAACAGTGAAAATACTTTATGCCACTCACACATTAACAATAACTGAAGATAATCCCAGTAAACCTTTTTTAAATAGAAAGCATCATATAAGCCTTCTACAGCTCAAATCTTTTTGTATCACAACAAAAATACCTCAAATCTCCATACATGATAAATAAAGTAACAAAATAGTTTTCCAGCTATTATATATTGAACGATAAGTCAATATAGAAATTATTGTGACAGGGCTGGGCATTTCTATACTATATAGTTTTTCTGAACACATTCCTCTCCTTGGAAAACATACTGACCTGCCCAGGAGGCTCCCTGAGGTACAGTGATAAAATGGCGTCTGATTTGGCCTGGTCTGAAATGGACGTCTGTGAAACACACATCCTGATTACGACTCTCTGGCACCCTGGAAACAAAGGGATACAGTCAGAACTTAGTCTTATGAAAAAAAAACCTCATTATTGATTATATTATATTATTATACATCTTACTTAGTTGGGATAACGACTGTAATAGGGACTCTAAACAGGGGGCCACAGGTAGGAGCTGCTGTGTCATAGCCACAGACCTAAAGAGAAACAAAAACTGAATTTTCAAGGACAAACATTAGAGAAGACAGGTCATTTCCAGTAAGCTCTATTACCTCTGTGTAGTGCACTCCTTCTCTCAGCCCCACTGGGTCTATGCGGACGTTCACATGGCGACACTGATTCATTAACTCTAAATGGGAAGGACACTGGACCCAGGGGGCGGTGCATGTAAGGGCCAAGTGCAACTGAAGGGAGATGCGCTCTGAATTGTCTGGGCACACCAAAAATAGTTTAAGAAAATAAAAATGTCAAGTAAAAGACAACTTTCATGGATTAGTATTAGTAAATTAGAGTATGTACTAGTATTTTCTGGGAAGATGGGTTCAATTCCTACTCCATGATCAGAAGGAGCAAGAACTTGGGACGGATCCCTGAGGTAGATGCCTCTCTGTGAGCCCACTGACACTGAGAAGCCCAGGTGGCTTGTGGGTAACGAGGCATGTTGAGTGAGGTAGTCTAACGCTCTGTCCACCTATGGAAAAATTAATGTGACGTAAAATTTAATCATGTTTTAAAGGTCCTACATAACCCAAAATTGACTGTTGGGAGCTTTAAGCAATTTTATGTTGCTGTTACCTCCTCAAAAAGATACCTAAAGTTTTTTGGGTTTTTTTCAATTTGAGTATCCTGCAGTTTTCAAGTTAACAGCTACCTTTTACCTCTAGTTCAGCAGAGATTAACAAGTGACATACAAGGGCTGACCCCATTCAAATGAGGAGAGTATGGAGTTCAAAAACACAGTGGAGTACTTCCTGTATTACCACATGACAACAATGAAACAAAACACAACTCCAGATATGTTTGTGATGAGAAACAAACATTATAATATGGATCAGAAAATAGCATAAAATCCATCCATCCATCTTCTCCCGCTTAATCCGGCTGGGTCGCGGGGGCAGCTTGCTGCCCAATACTCATAGCACCTGACCCCCCCTATGAACCCCTCTGCAGGTGGTGAGCCCACAGGAGAGTGGACATTATGGTCCTTGTTAGTTCATAGGGGTAGCATAAAATGTGCCCTTTAATTTACATTACAACATGACAGAAGCCTTAAAAAAAACAAAAGCAAAAAAAAAACATTGTAAAATTACCTGGATAATCCCATGACCTTGTGCAAACATCTCAATGTCATCCACTTTAATGGCTGTGTTCTCGAGTGCTCTCCTCACAGCTGGTGCCGAGTGAAGAATTCTGTTCTGCTTTAAACCTACACCACAAAGTAACTTCACTCACTAATGCCCATATACAGAATAAAGTGCAAACAACATTAAGGATACACTGAAAAAAATAACAAAAAGTTCCCCAATAGTCCTAAAAAAAAAGTACCCACAACAAAAACTGACCCCTCCAAAATTATTATTCCATTTATCACACTAAACAAACCAATACCCACTCACCTGAGAGGACCAGTGCAATGCCTCCACATGCGTTTGGGGATGACATAGATGTGCCATTCATCAGTTGGGTTCCCCGAAGTGTCCAGTTTGGCACTGATGCAATCGCACCACCGGGGGCGCTGATGCTGACCCCGAGTGCCCCATCTGTGCAGGGGCCTCTGGAGGACCACGTGTACTGGTTTGGAGGCAGCTTTTCCCTCAAAGAATACTCAGCCACCATCATGTCAGGGGTCACATAGGCACCAACACCTGGGCAAAAAGGAGTACATTAATAACTTACCTAAAATGTGCAGGGACATTGTATATTTGAATAGCTTACCAATAACACTACTTGTAGTTCCTCCCGGGCAGCCAACCGTTGAAAGACAAGGGCCATTATTTCCAGCACTTGAAACAAAAATTACATTGTGCTTTTGTACAGCCTCTGTGATCACCTCGCATATCCTCCTGCAAGAGAAAAAAGAAAATATCATCATGTAAAGTGAAAGTAAGTATAAGTGTTTTAAAAGTAAGTCCTTTAGTACTGACCCTGAATTAGGCCAGTGGGTGGCTTCTCCATAGCTATAGTTGACTAGATCACATTTATAATTGATTACTTCAATCATCTACAAAAGAGTAGAAAAAAATAACAATAAATGTGCATCATCCTTCATAAGACTAAGCTTATATCTCAGGTCTAAACTTAAAGCTTCTTACCGCACGGATGAGTCCTGTGCCTGTTTCCATTGTGCTAAGGCGAGTGTCACCAATCTTTATGGCAAGAATTTGGGCACCGGGCGCCACACCGTTGCGTTCAGGTTCATCTGGAAAGTAGCCCGCTGCAATACTTGCTACATGTGTCCCATGAGCCCCTTTGATAGAAAATTCAATATATATTACATTTAATCTGAATCATTTTTGTTTTCTTCAGGGATAGATTGATTTCAGTTCATTTCTTTGAGGGTCTCACCTCCACTTGTGACAATGCAGAGTGTGTTTCCCTCATCATAAATATTTACAGAGTAGTTGAGCATCTCAGCATTGCCTAATGTTGCATAGTCCTGACTCTCTTTGTAGGACGTCAGCATTGTGCACTGGGCCAGATCTCCACACTCTGAGGTGTCGACTACAGCCCTACACACAGAAGAAAACATGACACGTGAACATGCAACCAATAATTATCAACAATAGCATTTAATACTACTGCCCCACCTCCATGTTGTGCCATCATGCCAAAGAACACAGTCATAAACTGGACCTGGATCACTGTACTTCTTTTCTAAAGTTGCTAATAGCTCTGCCTGACTCTGTAATTCCTCCTTTTGCAGCTTCTCCATCTGTAAAAACAAACATGAGAAATAAATACTTGATGTGACCGCTGTGTGGATGGATGTGTAAGAGTTCAGCCACTAAACAAACTTGGGTGTGTGACCTGAGAGGGTGAGGGATGTGAGAGGTCAAATTCTTCAGTCTTACGGGAGACTTCTGCGAGCGCTGCCCTGTGTGCTGGATCCCACTGTTTCTCCTTCCGCTCTTTCTACAAAGACAAATAACTAGCATTAGAAGTATATATAAAAGCTAACACCGTCACACTTTGAGTAACAATAGTTTAGAAGGAACTAGGCCTACATACAATTTAAGCTGCTCGTTGTGAATCCACTCTAATTAATTTAAGTAATAATAGTCTACTGTACCTGTATTCTTTCTTTGAGTGCCTTAGGGAAGAACTCATAGCCATTTTTAACTCCAATGTGGTATTTCCCTGTTGGATTGACCCAGGCAGGGGGAATCTACAAGGCATAAAGACAGATGTTGGAGATATACAAAATAATAGGTCTTTCTGGCAGTATTAAGTATAGATTTTCTCCTGTAGTTTAAATTGTGTTCCTTGTACCTTGAGTGTTCTTCCAGTGAGTCCAGTGATTGTCCCATCTTTAGGCTCTGCCACTGTGCTCATGTTTACGTCACCACTGCCGGTCGTGTCAATGATATCAATGATCTTTGGCTTTCCCTCGGTGGTGACCTGGAAAGTATCAAGCAGAATCAAGTAGAGATATAATTTAACAGACTGAAAACCTGAGCTTGCATGTAACTAGTACCCATCTGCCCAAAGTCTAACAGCTGCTAGTATTTCAGCCAGGAGTATCATATTCAATCTCTGCATCTCTGAACATATGAGAATGTATACAACAGATTACCATTTAAAAATATTGCACATCATCTATTCCAATATTATTTCTGTCTTACATGACATACTACAAGAACATGTTTAAACGATAGGTACGCTTAATTACATTGTAGGTAAAATGCCTCAGTAATACGTTAGAATAAATGCAACGGCGTTAACTTAAAAATAAGCAATGCATTTAAATAAAACATCCCAGCACAACAAAGCTAATTTGCTTAGCTTGCACCTTATAAAATGTAAAACTAGTGTGTGTGAGCATCATTCATTGTAATTGGAGGATCTAACTCGTTTATTTCAGTGTGAAGCAGACGTTGTCATATTAATATATAATGTTGAATCTGCGGTTCGGTGTACTTAAATTAAACAGCATGCTAACATGGCTAAGGCTAAACGAGTTACCCTTAAGTGACAGGGCACAAATGACATGAATGAGTCAGGCCTTTAGCTTAGCATGCTAACTAGCCATCAGCTAAGTAACGGTAGTTAGCCGGGTAGATTTACCTGCATACCGGGGGCCCCGGGGTCAACGCCGGTGTCGAGGATAGCAATGAGCACCCCCCTGCCATCGTGCTCCGGAAACCGGGTGAGAAAAGACGCGGCGCCGGTCTCTTTTTTGGGGAGCAGCCCGTGGAAAGGGAAGGGTTCTTCGGCAGAATGAGCAGCCATGATCAAAAGAGCCTCAATGAAAACAAAGCGACGAAATGGGGAAGAGCAGGAGACACCGGGGGAGGACGATTAAAGGGACAGTGTCGATACGCTTTTGACACTGTAATATGTGTCTTCTAAAGTGACCATTTTTATTTAATCTTTACCTCTCCCTAATGTTAATATGTCATTACACCGTCTATTTTAATTATTCTTGATGACAGAATAGGCTACTTGTATTTTTGTTGGCTGAAAATAGAGATGAAGTCTATTACTGTAAGACAACAGTAGTACAAGAGGAAAAGTGGTCCCATAAATCCTCTGTTTTACAGGGAGACTAAATGCAGTTAGATCTTGTTCATAAAGTCTGGTTCGGAATCATCAGACCATCTCAATAATTCCCCTAAATCTCCACTACGCGGTGCTGTAATACAGTTACTGAAATGTCCCCAATCTCCATTCAGAAATAAGTTACCTTGGACCATAGGTTTAGTATGTTACTGTCTTGTTGTTAGAAACATATTTGCATTACTTTACACGCTTAGGAAGTAGGCTATTGTAGGGTTTCACGTCTTTTAAAAGGTTTTCCCGAACCAGCCTTGAGTCTACAAACTCTTTATTCACTACATTTTTATTTGTCTATGTAATGGGGCCTATAGTAAGATTAACTGCTCAGTCACTGTCTGTCCACACTTTCATGTGTAGAAATCTTCCTGTCATATGTGGAGGTTCATAATAATTATTCCATTAACTATCCTTGTAGGCGATGCATGTCTTTGAATTGTCATTTGACATTTTGCTGAGTGTTACTTTACACTGTTAAACAGTCATGTTTGTGGTTTACCACAGGGCGTAGCCCCCAATGCTGAACCGAAATAAATGTCATAAACTTGAAATTGTTTTTCCCCCATGTGTGTTTCAGATTCAGCATACAGTAAACTGTACAATTTAGTGAAGCTGATCTCTTAAGAGCATGAAATAATAGGCCTATAGCATCTATTAGATGTTGTCCACAGTGCTAATTGCACATGATGCCAGAGGACGTGCCACCAAAGGACACATTATCTCCTGCGTACTAGGCTACATAATTACACAGCTGTTTTGTTCTCTGAAAATGTGTTGTAGACTAAGGACACACACTGTGAGTGTCCTGATAGTTCTGTGTTCTCATGAGGAGGCTGACATAGCCTGATTAGATTAGGGCTGAAGTAGTGACAGGTAATCCCCACACCTTGACCGACAGAAGCACTTGAACTGTTGATCATCTCACATGTTTCCCACAGGACTCTTCTTCCTGAGCCTGAGAGCGTGTGGTCCTCTCAGAGCTGTGACTCCATCACTATGCGGCTTTTCTTAAGCCTAATATTATGTTTTGACCCTTGCCTATTGAATTTTTATAGGCCTATGTAGGCTAGAAATAGGCTACCTCCTTGTAAGCACATTATGCAGATTTTCCAGGGTTAAACACCCAAATAAACTTCTAACTATTGAAGGCCCACTACTAACTTTTATTCTTGTAATGTCTATTTATATCTCTAGAGAAAATGACTGCATGGCTGGTCCAACAAGAAAAAGACCATATGGAATTACACACACATTGTTTTAGTCTTACTTATTAGGGTAACTGAAAATAAACAAATCAAGACTTTTCTCTCTTTGCACCCACTTCCGGTCACCCTGAGCCCTGACCACATGGGAGCGTCATGCAAACCATCGGGAGACGTGTGGGCGGGGCGTAGGCAGAGCCACACCCCCTGTCCCTGCTGCTGCTGCGGGACCAAGCAGCTCGTTCTTCGGGCAGGGAGCAGTGATCAGCCAGGAGAAAGCAGCGGCGCTGTTCGGATACTGCCTAGATGTGCACAACCTCTGGAATAACCGCGCGCTGGAGCACCCACAACAGACCACCGTGGAGGAGCGGGATTGCGCGTATCTGAACAGGGACCGAGCCAGGGCGCAAGCATGGCAGTGGAAGAGGAAGGACTTCGGGTGTTTCAGAGCGTTAAAATAAAAATAGGTAAGAGGAAAAATCCCCACCTCCCCCAGTCTGAGCGCCTCAATGGATCGCTACACATTAACGGGCCAGGACAGGCGAGCAGCTCCTGAACCGAGTCTGGAGGAGCGCGCAGATTCTTGTTTGGTGCTGGTGGTTTTGTCATTCAAATCACACGCGCTGCTCCTTTCACTGAATATTCTGAGATGGAAATGAAAATAAAGAAATTCTGACGGCCCCAAACAGCCTTATGGGGAAAATGTGCTATCTTGGCAGCTGGTAAAAAATAAGGGTCCAAATCATGCGCATATTGTATTGATTATTATAGATATAGTTATAGAATGGACATTTTAGCTACAAATCCTTTTATATATTGTGTAAATGCACTGTTAATTACTGCTTTCTAAATTATTGCCTACCCCTCCTCCCACGTCCAAAAAGCTGTACCCCAATGATGGACTGTCTAGATGTAGTCTGGGTTTGCCTGATTTGAATATGTTAACATTGTCACCAGTGATTTAACCTGGTTTGTGTCCTGTTGTGGTTTGAGACCAGTGAGTAACGCCATGAAGATGCCTTTGGGGCCATTGTGGAGAGGCAGAGTATTTATGCAGATCTGTCTGTACTAGAGCCCATTGATCTTGACTCACATGTAGTTAGCCTCATGCATTTTAATATGCACCTCCAACTGTATCTCATGAATAGTAAATCTTAATTAAAAAGAAACATGTAGCCTAATAGACAGCAGACGTCTTCTCTGATAGCCAGTTTTTTAATCATTATTTTAGATTTATAATAGCCTGCTCTATCACCTTTTCTTACCAAATCCTAAATCCCTCATTGCCTGTCACCTTTTCAGATGCAACCCTGTCTTTAACCATGGGCTTGGGACAGTACAAAGAGTACACTGACATGCATTTAAATAGATTACAGTTGCAATATAATTTAATATCTGACATAATAAACAACTATATGTAATTTTCATATGTCTTAAATTACATTATAGTTGGGCATCTTTTAATATGTTTTATGCTTTTGATTGCTACACAATTTTACAAGGAGGACAACATACATGATGTAAAATCAACCATGCATTAAAAGTTTTCATCTCCAGGCAGTGGCTTTTAACAGCTTATGATCTTTTACTATAAATAGCACATTTAGATCTGCAAAGCAAAGGGAGCAGTATTGTATTAAAATAATATTATTTATTATGAAATGTAAGACTTGTTTATTATCGTGTTGGATGTTTTTATTGACATCTGACTGTCCGTTTATCTTGTCTGCATTGTTTTGAGTCCAAACATGCAACAGAAGGGATGAGCGCCAGAGGAAGAGAAAATGACAACAAACACACTAGTAGCGGGCTATGGGGAGTGTGTGGTGCTGCCAAGTCTCTGTAAATCTCTGTTGTTGTTAAACTAATACAATACATAAAATAATGATGGAGATTTGGCTACTGTACTTGTCTGTACTTGGGAAATTGCTTGTGACTAAGAGCGTATGGCAGAGCATTACGTTTGATATTCAGAGGAGGATTGTAATATTAAAACCCCATAGGACTTGTTAGTTTCCGTGCACTTTCTGAATGACGTTAACACTGTTTTGTGAATGGAGACAGAAGGACCTCTCGCATTCAGAATTGTTAGATTCAAGGCTGCAGTTGAGTCATCACTGCAAAATATAATGTGAAAAAGGCAGGAAGGCAGGCTTTCAGTCACATTATTATGAGTTCATCTAAAGGGCATCACAGAGCATTGTTGATATATTCAGACACATATGTAGTATGCTGAACCACTATATTAAACATTGTGAAAAGAGAAAAATGAATGTGGACCACTTTTAAGCTTAGGGTTGGGGTTGGGGAACGAGTGCAACACCACTTATAGCTACTGAGAGTTCATACTTCATTATGACTGGTTAAAACAAGCTCAGCTCAGTCACTCAAACATGCCAGATGTTGACCAGTAGGAGCTGGTAAGTTAAAGTATTTTTTGAAATATAGACTGTATAAAGAAGTGGACAAAGGGAGAATGATGTGACCCATCATGTTCGGTGCCAGTCAGATGAAGCTCACAAGACTAGTAGTTATAGGGACTAATCTGAAGCCGAGTTCCAAAGAAATTATTAATGGAAAAAATAGCTAAATAAAAACACCAAGATCATGTAAAGTAGGTTAAAATGAACATATTAAGACCAAAATGACAAGGCTCACTGCAGCAGTTACAGAGAGAAGGATGACAATTTTTCAATGTAACATCAAATAGAGTCAGAGCTCTATGCTCACTTCCTATTGGGAACGAGGCGGTAGGGGTGGGCGATATCTCGATATTTAAAATATATCGAGATATTTTTGAAACTCGATATGAATTCTGACATATCGATATATCGCTATAATGCTTATGTTTACTTCTGGTTTCGCCGCTTCGCTTGTTTCGCATTCTCTGTGCCGCGCTCGCCTCCGCCTCCTGCTTTTGTCCCTGAGCTCCTCCCGCGGAGCCGGACCTGGCAGCGGACTAAACCAGGACTAGAACTAAACCAGGACTAAACGCGCCGCAAGGCCCGGGGCTCGGCCACGGACTAAACCAGGACTAGGACCAGGGCTCTGCAGTGCGCCATTTCACTCGCATTTGCGAGCAAATATTTCGTCGTGCGAACGTGGAAAACCAAACAGGCGCATCTGTGCGAGTGTTTCTGCAGCCACAATAAGGAGCTGCGCACAGACGCAACGTGACGAGTTAAACTTTCTAAATGCACGTTTCCCAGTGCGAGCGCAACCACATGACACCTCCGATCGCAAGACCCCAGCACACGAGCTCCGCGTGTGTGCAGATATCACGAACAAACTCCGCTTCAAAACAAACACACGCCCCCTTAAACGAGGATCCTACGCAGAAGGACCAACACCTGACCCACCACTCACAGACACACGCTTGCCGCTGGACAAAGCGAGAGCTTTGGCTTTTGTCTTGGTGTTGTCTCGGACTCGAGCGCATTTGGACTCGGTCTTGTCATGAACTCAAGGTCTGAATACTGAGTGCGGTCATTTTCATTAATGCCGCTGCTGTTGCCAATAAACTCATCCCGGCGTGCGGGAGTGCGCGGAGCGCGGGAGCGCGGGGAGCGCGGAGCGGGAGTGCGCGGGAGCGTGCGGGCTTCTCTCTGCAGCCTGTGCCAAATGCCAAATAAATCCGTTTGTCACACTGTGCGTTTGATTTGGTAAATGTGCAGAGACTAAATACCACTTTAAAACAAGAGAACGTAACTCCAGTTTGGAATTTGAAAATAGAGGTTTAAAAATCCTGCACACTTTATTCACTTTGAAGCAGTTTTGTGTCAGTGGAAGTCCTCTTAAAGAAGAGGTTCTTAAACTGTGGGTGAGGGTCCAAAAAGGGGTGTCAAGAGTGTCTAAGTGCAGAACTAAATGAATATTAATCAGATAAAATTTGTTTTTTTGTTTTTGCAGTAGTTTGGGGGGGCTGTATTTTTTCCTGTAAAGATATCGAGATATATATCGTATATCGAGATATAGCAAAATATATCGAGATATATTTTTTGGTCCATATCGCCCAGCCCTACGAGGCGGCTAGCGGGTTAGCTATGTCCATTTATAACAGTCTATGGTTTGAACAGAACAGCATCAAACAGAAATGCACTTAAAAACAAAATGACGATAGCACCAAAATTGCTTGTTGTCCCAGAGAATTTTATCGCCCAGCCATAGTTTTTACCCATTGAATTCTTATACTGTTCAAAGACTTGTCCTTAAACATCAACTATTAATTGATTAAACACATCCATTACAAGCAAGTATAATATTATACTTGATCATATTGATTATTCAAAGTATTTTCCTCCTTGCAGTTGCATTTAAAGGGCTCTTATCTTCTTATCTATGTTATAGTATTGTTTCCTTAACAAAAACATACCTAAAGCTGTGTTTTGTTTCATTCACACATTTTAACACACAAATTCTGCATATTCAGGGTGAGTTCTTCTCAAACTGAAAACACCTTGTGATGTCATGCTGTGATACAGAAAGTGCACCGCTGTGGTTTTAAACTTCACTAAAATCATTAGGATAATTTCAGCCCTGGAATTTCCAGTCTGTACTGAACAAAAGGTAAAAGGAAGCTGATAACTTGAAAACTACTGCTTCATGACATCACAAGATGGACTAGGGCATTTTGAGCTTTGGAGATGTAGAGAGACTGATTATGCAGCATTACTCATGTGTGAATGAACCAAAACACAACTCCAGGTATGCCTTTGATGAGGTAACAGCATGAATGAATGAACAAGCCTTGAAGTTGAAGAGTTGATTTTGCATAATGTAGGACCTTTAATCTATATAAGCCCAAAATATCCCTGACTACAATAGGGAAGCAATTAACAGGGTTTTATAGCTTAGCTCGGTGCATCCACGCAGATCATCTTAACCGCTTATCTCTTCATATCTGTATCTTTTCTCAGACTAGATTTGACCATCATTATTCACAACAGCGTCATGAAAAAGGTGTATTTCGTTTCCTAGCAGCGGCTGTTCAAACACATTAGTCTGATTCCCGTGGCGCTCTGCTGTGTTGTGTCTGTGTAACCCTTGCATCACATTGTTTTCATCAAAGTCAGCAGCGGAGCTTGTCCTTTGGCATGAGGCCGTGGCTTCATGATGACTCACAGTGGAGAATCTGCCATAGTTTTAGAGAGAGAGGAAGAGAGAGAGGGAGAAGGTGAGAGAGAGGAGAAAAGGAGAGAGCACATGCATTGTTGTTAGCATGCTCTGACTGCTTTTGGTTTCCTGGCTGAATATGCACACAGATTCCCATAGTTTTAGACACAGAAAGGAGAGGGAAAGAAGGAGTTAGAGAGTGGAATAGACAGAATAGACAAACTAGAAAGAGAGAGAGAAGGAGGGATAGAGAGAAAGAGAGGAGAAAATGATTGGTGTTACCATGCTATGACTGCTTTTGGCTTCCTAGCTGAACATGCATACAGATTTCATAGTTTTAGACACAGAAAGAAGAGCAAAAGAGGGAGAGGAAGGGGAATAGACAGAATAGACAAACTAGACAGAGAGACAGCATGCATTGTTGTTACCATGTCATGACATCCTGGCTGAACATGCATACACATTGCCATATTTTTAGAAATAGGAAAAAAGAGAGTAGGGGGAGAGTTAGAAAGAGAGGAAGGAGGAGAAAAGTAGAGAGAGCATGTATTTCTGTTACCATACCATGACTGCTTTTGGCTTCCTGGGCCCTGGCTGAAGATGCACACAAATTTCCATAGGGTCACTGTTATTACTGTTTTTGGCTTCCTTGCCAAAAATGCACACTAATTGCCATAGTTTTATAGATTGAAAGGAGAGAAAGAGGAGAAAGAGGGGACAGCGAGATATCTAGAGAGATGCCATGACTTCCTGGCTGAACATGCAAACAGATTTCCATAGTTTTAAAGATAGAAAAGGGGAAAGAGAGGAGGGGGAGAGGTAGAAATAGAAAGAGAGGGAGAGGGAGATAGACAGAGAGAGACCATGCATTGCTATGACTGTCTTTGACTTCCTGGCTGTACATGCATGAATTTCGGAAACTCAACAAGCGCTACCGGGATTCTACACTGTCTGGGACCCGTACAGGAAACAGGAAACTACCCCCGATCCCCTTCCTGATTGGCTGGAACAGACTACAAAAGAAAAATGATGTTTGTTCCTGCATGGCAACAACCTAATACAAACCAGATGCACAGGGAGTTTGAGACGCAGTGAGGGACAGAGTAGCAGGCTGGAGGTCGTCTCTCAGTAAAGACGTCAGGGTTGGGGAGAGGGGGATTTTGCAGTGGCACAGCTGGACCAGGGACACTGCTCTAATTAACAACAACACATGTGCCACAGGGATCTCTGTTACCGCCCCAAACGTGGACGTATAAAAGTTTAATTACACAGATGTGACCCAAAGTGAGGAAATAAGGTCAGGATGAGGCATGGGGAAGATAACTAAACTAACTAAATATGTTGTTTATGTCATAATATTGTGACATTTAACAAGAGATTGCAACTTACTGGTGGCTCTATTTGACACTGTAATGTAGTAATAGCAGTTCGGGATGCACCGATCCAGCCTTTTCTGTTCCATTACAGATTCTGATACTTTAAGTATCTGTCAGTACCTGACATTAACTGAAACCACTGCAGAAACTGAAAACAGGATTTATTTTCTTAAAACATAAAAAGATCCAAAATGTGTTATATTAGCAACTAATTGTTATAGCTGTATAAAGACAAATGAAAAACATTATGAGATATTATTAGGACGAATATGACCAGTAAAGAGTGTTATTACATCAGTTTTTATGTCCAGTTTATGTCAGTGTATGTTTGGAAGCCGATATCTGATCCAGCAGGCACATCTTGACACATTCTTGATTCATTTTTAAATGATTGAATATCACGATTTTGACATTTTTTTTATTGTTCAGCCAATTAGTCATGTCATATTTTTTTATTGTCTATTTATTGTGGCAGTTGAGTACTTATTATCTTTTGACTGCATGTTGCTCATTGGGTTGAATCATTACGAACTACATAAAGACCTACCCAAAACAAGGCTCTGTTTGGCATTTGGAGGATTTAACCACATAGACGTATGCCAGCAGCATCATGTTTATTGTTGTCATCACAATACAAGTGTCCTTTCAGATGTAGACTGTAGTTTTCCACTCATTGCCTGTATACAGCAGTAATTACAGGTTGTGAGAGAGAAGGATCACATTTGGGGCAGGAGGAGTGGGAGGCTGGGTTGCCCCGGGGTGATCCTGGAAGGGACTGGGACAACCCCCTCCTCTGCTCTGACAGCTGGACAACAGAGGTGTCCAAACAATGAATGAGACAGGCATGGAGAGAAAGCGGAAATGTTTTGGGGGAATTATCTATATTAAAGGAAAGGTGCACTGTATAACTTTTTGGTTGGGGGTCTGTCACCTTCTTGTTTCTATGGCTATGCCATTGCTTTGCTTAAAATTTTTACAAACAGATCTAGAGTGGGGTCGCCTCTCCACAGATCTGACCTGTAACTTGATCTGGTTTGGTCTCCATGAAGATAGAAAGGTTTAATGCCATACTGTGAAACATTCCAGACAAAGCAATAATGCCTGAATGGAGGAAAGCATTTGACTGACCCTCCATGAGAAAAGTTGCACAATGCACCTTTAATAGTTTAGAGTTGTGAATGTAGACCTTCTATTTTGAGGTTAAGTTTTTGGTGAAGGTGATATACTTTTAGATGAGAGAGGTGTTTTAAGGCTAAAGGAAAAGGAAAATTCTAGGCAAATTCTTCTATATTCTTGCCTCATATGACAAAAATATATAATATCAAAGTTGCTTCACTGTTGAAACCACAA
Organism: Odontamblyopus lacepedii; assembly: GCA_034769755.1. Classification (NCBI taxonomy): domain Eukaryota; kingdom Metazoa; phylum Chordata; class Actinopteri; order Gobiiformes; family Gobiidae; genus Odontamblyopus; species Odontamblyopus lacepedii. Next base: position 27,902,040 of record CM068349.1, read on the forward strand.
TGTGTTTATCAAAAATGGGGGTGGGATTAAATAAGTTTTCTTCTTCCCACTCCCTTTCAGGTAGAACTGGCATGTTGTGCAGTATGTTGATATTTTGTCGTTTTGTGATTGCTGCTGCCTGAAATGAATGAATAAAAAAAAAAAAGAAAAAAAAAAGTAAAATTTTGCAAACAGTTAGCCAAACATATTTATACTGCCATGCTTGCTTTTTTAATTGGTCAGCTCAAAATGCAAAGTCTTGACGAAGTATGATATGTTTTGGAAATTGAATAATGATCAACATGTAATAGCCTTGACTAATAGACTTTGGTTTATATGTTGAGTGACAATGGACCCAGCATCATGGACAATGCAGGGTAAATACAGGGCCACCCAGGCTCACCTTAAATACACCTCTTCAGGATGTCCTTCAGGCACCCATAGGGGTCCTTTTGCAGAGGACAATCACACAAAACATTTACAGAGCTCAGTGCACCAGACTCAAAGAGGCCATGATCATGAATATTGTATTAAATATATAGTCTCAAGTTAATGTTTGAATTATGCAGATTGATATGTAATTTATCCGGGTTTGGTCCCGTCACAAAATAAAGCTCTTATTTCAGACCTTTGAAACCTTTACAATATTGATAAAATATTAACTGCAATGTGTATCTCTCAAAAATGCAGTCACACCCAACTTTCTTATTATCTTGTGGTGATATGCATGCAATATGGCTATTTATTACCTTGATTATAGTTTAACCAAAAAGTAAACTGACTGTTCTCTAATTTTACAAGATCTCCAAAACAACATATGTCCCACCTTTACATAGATTAGTATTATTACTACTATATTACTAGTATCTAGGGGTGGGCGATATCTCGATATTTAAAATATATCGAGATATTTTTTAAACTCGATATGAATTCTGACATATCGATATATCGCTATAATGCTTACGTTTACTTCTGGTTTCGCCGCTTCGCTTGTTTTGCCTTCTCTGTGCTGCGGTCGCCTCCGCCTCCTCGCTTATGTCCCCTGTGCTCATCCCTGGAGCCCGGAGCTGGCCACGGACTAAACCAGGACTAGGACTAAACCAGGACTAAACGTGGCCGCAGAGCCCGGGGCTCGGTCGCGGACTAAACCAGGACTAGGACTAAACCAGGACTAAACGTGGCCGCAGAGCCCGGGGCTCGGCCGCGGACTAAACCAGGACTAGGACTAAACCAGGACTAAACGTGGCCGCAGAGCCCGGGGCTCGGCCGCGGACTAAACCAGGACTAGGACCAGGGCTCTACAGTGCGCCCATTTCACTCGCATTTGTGAGTAAATATTTCATTGTGCGAACGTGGAAATCAAAACAGGCGCCTCTGTGCGAGTGCTTCTGCAGCCACAATAAGGAGCTGCGCACAGACGTAACGTGACGAGTTAAACTTTCTAAATGCACCTGCCCAGCGCGAGCGCAACCACATGACACCTGCGACCGTGCACGACCCCCGCATACGAGCTCTGCGTGTGCGCCAATATCACTCATACGAACAAACTCCGCTTCAAAACACACCCACACCCACACCCACCTTAAACGAGGAGCGCACCGCAGCAGGACCCACACCTGCCCCACCACTCATTAGACAGCCCCACACCGCTGGACTTCCTTCTCCAAAGCGAGAGCTTTGTCTTGGTCTTGTCTCGGACTCGAGCGCATTTGGACTCGGTCTTGTCACGGACTCAAGGTCTGAATACTGAGTGCGATCATATTTGTCACAATGTGCGTTTGATTTGGTAAATGTGCAGAGACTAAACATCACTTTAAAACAAGAGAATGTAACTCCAGTTAGGAATGTCAAAATACAGGTTTAAAAATCCTAGCCACTTTTTTCACTTTGAAGCAGTTTTCTTTAAAGTGCCAGTGGAAGTTCTCTTAAAGAAGAGGTTCTTAAACTGTGGGTGATGGTCCAAAATGGGGCACAGAGTGTTTAAGGGCAGTACTAAATGAATATTAATCAGATAAAATTTGTCTGTTGTTTTTGCAGTAGTTTGGGAGGGGGTTATTTTTCCTGTAAAGATATCGAGATATATATCGTATATCGAGATATAGCAAAATATATCGAGATATATTTTTTGGTCCATATCGCCCAGCCCTACTAGTATCTTATCATTATCATTAAACCTTTCTGTCTTTTTGGAAACTAGACCATGTTACAGGTCAGATCTGTGAAGAGGCAACCCTGTTCTTTTTCTAGGTATTTTTGAGCTATAAAAAACACCTGTAATCTAATAAATTTAATGTAGAGCTATTTAATGTCTTATTGTGGACATTTCCATAGAACCAACCAGGTGATGGACCCCCAACCAAAAAATAATTCCCCCCCCCTTTTTTTTAAAAAACTTTTTTATTCTTTTTATTCATATTTTTATTGAATCTTTTTCTCTTTGTTATTATATTATATTGTGATGCGTGGGCTACTCTGTCCAAATAATTTCCCTTGTGGATCAATAAAGTTTGTCTAAGTCTTTATGACAGAAACAATATAATGAAATTAAACTTATCATGCCTGAGTAACCGTATTCCCTCCTCACTTTCGTCAAATTAACTTGTTATTACCTCTCCAGCCTGTGCAGCCTCATTGAGTCTCAGCTTTAACCCTGTGCCAAAGATATCATGAGTGCCACAGTGAGTTTAAACATTGGTTCTCTGAGCTCCAGGCTTAATAGCTTTACTAGATGTTAGGAAAACAAACACACATGGAGCTTTCTGAGAGTTAAGTGAATGAATATCTACAGTTCGTCTTGAGGAAGTGTCAAGGTTGAGCTTAGCTACAACTCATAAGCTGTGAAACCTGCTCTCCCTCCACTGTTTTGAAATGCTACGCTAACATCCTGAATGAAAATACTGGCATTTTAAAGTACTTTGACCCTGACTCTGAGGCAAAAGAATGAGTCCTTAAGGTGCACTTTGCCGGTCAAAATGATACTGCTTAACCTGAAATACTCCACAGTATGACATTAAACTTCTCTATTTTGCGGTATCGTCTGCTTGGAGAAAGAAAAGTTCAATGCTATACAGTGTAACATTCTAGGTAAAGCATTAATACGTCCATGGAGGTAGATGAGAGGCCCACTACTAAAAAATTACATCGTGCATGTTTACATAATTCTAAGAACCTGTACTTTACAAGCTTGATATAAAGTTGTAGGAGTTAGAGTTAATACAGAACTTTTATTTGTATTGTATATTTGATTTTACCTACCTAGCATTTATTTTTTTATGTATTGATTCAAGTATTGTGCCAAGTATATGCCTGTTATTAAAGGTCCTATATTACACAAAACTGACTCTTGAACTTTAAGCCATGTCAGAATGTTGTTACCTCCTCAAAAACATACTTGAAGTTGTGTTTTGTTTCATTCACACATGTTTGAGTAATCTTGCATTATTAGTCTGTCTACATTTCTTTGTGATGTCATGTAGTGGTAGTTTTCAAGTGTTAAACATGTGTGAATGAAACAAAACACAACTCCAGGTATGTTTTTGATAAAGAAACAACATTGTAATTTTTTTCTACCCATTAATTCAATTGTAAAGTAATTGTTATGTCCAAGTTTCTCTGCATGTTTTGGGTTGTTGTGTCATTTGTTTTCATCACATTTTCCATTGGCTCTAACTGATCTGTGTGAACATTAGCTCTCAGAAACAACACAGCGCTGGTTTGATCAGTAACTGAAGCACTCTGAGCTGCACAGCCAGACTTCAGCTGTGAATGTGTTTTTCCACTGGTCCCACTCAGGCCTCTGGAGTTGTGGTTGACTGGAGTTCTACAGAACCAGAACCGAAACGCACTGATTGAGGAAGTGCTCAAATTGTGTGCATTTTTACAGAGGTTACCGGTTAAAGTGTATGATAGTTATGAGCAATATAAACATACATCATTCTGTATTGAAGATGGACATTTTGAAATCAGTAGTGTTATAAATGTTATTGTATTCCATAAAAGTGTGTCCTTTTGAAATCTAAATAAAATACAAAAAGAAAAAAATCATCAGTAAATGAATAAAAGCAAGATAGTATATTAATATTAATGCACTAAATTTACATAGTGTATCCTTAAATACCTTTAAACTGAAATTGTAATGCTCAAATGTAAAATGTTTGTCCATTTGCAACATATATTCAGAATCTAAATATATTTTTAGCATATAATATGTTTTTATCTGGAGTATTTCGTGTGATTCTACTGTAACACTTCCTGGCAGAAATGTTGTATTCTGTAGAGCATTTTTACAGTTAGTATTGTCTTTATTGGCTTGAATCTCTGTTGACAAATGAACTCCACCCCACTGAAACCCACTGTTGGTTTTTTAGGTGGAGGCTGTGAAAAACATGTGGTTTTCAATTCAGCGGTTCATTCAGAAGTTAGATGTTGTGATAGGAGCTGTAGTCAAAATAAGCCATCTGGAGTTTTCATGTTCTGTATTGTGTAGGATTTTGCACATACAAAATATTACTAACATATGACATAAGTGATAGACACTTTTTCCACCGCCCTGTTGGTGTATTAAATCTACAATTAGCAAATTTTTAACCAAAGCACACCAGGTATTCTTCCTTGTGTAACTTAGAAACAAAATCCCCCTTTTGGAGCTTAACTTTTAAAGGGGCACAGAGTTCAAAATGTGTGGGTGTTTCCGTGACTGGGAACAAAACACGCTATCAAGTTATAGGAAGTGAAGGACTGGTATTTTGAGTAGATTGTTGCAGAATAGCTTGCAATCTGATTCACAGATCTGTATCATGTGGTCCTGTAATGCTGAACACTTGATTCTGTTATGGCAAAACTGGGCATTTATTTGGCTACGAGATTGCACCATTAGGGCTACCATAGTTGTAGTCCATAATATTGTTTTATTTGTTTTGTACTGGTGGTTTTCAGATTATAAATAGGATGCTGTCATACTCCCAGATAAGGGGGTAAGTGCCAGTTTTTCCTGTTGATACTTTGCAGCTGAGGTCATCAACATTCCCTGGGGGTGTGAAGCTAACTAGAAGCACTGCTGTGTCAGAAGCTCTGTCACTCAAGTTAGATGTAAAAGACTTTATTATAACACAGTCTGATCAGAAAGAGCTGGCTTGGTTTGAACTAGTTGTAGCCCAAAAAATTGAGCTGATTTGTGCACTTATGCGTTGTTTAAATTAATTTAGCGTTTAATGTTTGCATTGTGTCACCATGGTAAGTGATGAATGTTCCACCATAGAAATAAAATAATAAAATACACCCCCAGCATGACCACTGCAAACTATCAATTGATTATTACATAGTATTATCATGAGGAATATCCAGAAGGAAAATATATAAACTAGACATGAGAACTCACTGTTATATAAGCATTTTAATAATATTCATTTGAGCTGCTCCCATCTGTCTTAAACATTACTTGAATGAGATGACGTCATCTGAAACCCAAATAATGGATGGTAAATGCTTACTTAACTTATTTTGTGAAAGACAACTATGACTTAGAGTGAGGCTTCTGTTCCTGTTTTTAGTATTTTTGTAGCGACATCAAAAGACATCCACTGTCCGTATTTATAACACATAAGTTACACCTTTTCTTTCACTTCAACACTGTTTTTAGTTTGGCTCAGATTGCGAAGGGTGACAGGGTTGCCTTTAAACTACATGATGTTGGATCCATCTTGAATTCCTTTCTCCTCATCTCATTTCCTGTTGTAACTAACTGCTCACTAGTTTTCTATCTGGCTGCGTCTCCTGCGCCCCTGGTTGACTGCTATAGGCCACATGTGGTCTTTTCCCAGGCTTTTGAGTTACAAACATGACCACTGGGTGTGTTTATGCCTTGAATGGGTTCATGTTTTGAAGCCTCTTGTAACTGTGAATGAGAAGTCAGCAACAGAAGAAAGAGGAACAAAGCTACATTAATTTGAGCTCATTATTCTCCCCAGACTTTCAACTTCTTTTTCACTTTTATTTTAGAGGACATACAAGACATAATGAATTTCATTAATAGTATTCTTGAGTCTTTTTAATTGAGACGTTTATAGCAAATCCTCTGTAAAAGCATGTGGTTTGGAGCAGAGTTCAGAGTTTAGAGCAAGGCTGTCCCGGGGGGCAAACTCTCAGACCAATTTTTGTTTCCTGCTGAATTTGCTCATATAATCATAGGCAATACCTTTTACTGCAATGCTAATGAATTATCACTTTAATTTTAATAGATTCACATTGTTTGTGATGCAGACCTATAATCGAGCTTTGATATAGCTCATTACTGTTGCTATATCAAAGCTCTGTTAAATGCATCCATCTGAATGGCACAATATATATGAGAAAATAAAGTTGGGATACCCTTGCTTTAGAGGAAATGGAAAAGAGGACATTGTAATATCTTTTGTTTTAAATGTAAGTTATGAAAACTGTCTTGTTTATGTTCAGGAAAGCCATTTTTATTGGTTTATAATATGAGAAAATAAAGTTATTTTTTTCGTTATACCACCCAGCCCTAATTTTTGGTCTATCCATGCAGTATATCTACCAAAATATGTGAACTTTCTTGAAGAGTATTCCTTTAAAACATTAATATCTTTTCCTCCTACAGTGCCACTGTCATGAAATTGAAATCTTCTTTCTCTGTCAGTCTCCACCCCTCCTCCCTTTATTTGCATCCACACAGCAGCAGCCTCACGTGCCTGAACCCAATTTTACTCTGAAATTCTGGGGCAATTTATTCTCCAAGGGCACCTGATGTGATGAGGTTTGCCTGATGAAAAGAGAAAGATGCACGCGGCTTTTATTTGCAGCTTATTGTGAACCTTGAAGAGTAAAAATCCAATTCCCCTCACTCCAAGAAGGAAAGAATTCAAACAAGCAACCATTTTTTGAGCGAGCTTCTTAATGGTGCACTGCGTAACTTTTCAGGTTGGTGGTTCGCTACCATGGAGATGCTATTGCTTTGCCACTAATGTTCCATAAGATGCATTTATTCTATTATGGGTGTTTTTATTGCTCAAAAATATCTCTAAAAACATGCATTGTTATTGTGAGCGGGGTCACTGGTGGCGTCTCCTGCTTGTTCCTGTGGAGACTGAAAAGTTTACTGCCATACTTTGGAGTATTGGAGGTAAAGTAGCATCTACCTGAAAAGTTACTCAGTGCACCTTTAAATTAAAATCACTACAATATAATTTTGTCTCTTATCAAAAACCTTCTAAGATATTTTGTGAATTTTGGACCCACCATTGATATTACACTATTGCCAAACTATAGGCTCTAAACTGTTACTATCACTCAGTACTTTGACCCGTTTTTAATTAACATTTTTTACCTGAGGTTCTTTTGATGTTATGTTTGTGACCGTATAGGCCAATATGGTCATTCCTGGTGATCAGAAGATACAAATTTTAAGAAAATATACATTTATTGAACTAGTTAAATCGCTAATTTGAGTGATACTGACCAGTGAGCAAAAAAAAAAAAAAACTCTGATTATGAATATGTAGGTAAACAACACAAGACCTGTGGTTGTGGCTTATCAACACATCCATTTGAAACTTCCTTTTGCCCAAAACAGGAAGGAGAGAAGTGTCAGCTTGTTCAAGTGCGGCGAATGGTTGGAAAGATTCTGTTTTGTTTTGTGTTGACCAAATTTGACGTGGAACCAAACAGGAAGTAAAGTGAAGCAAGAGTCAGTAAATAAACAAATTGGTGTCTGTGTTTGTGTTCTAAAATGAAGGAAGGAATCACTCTGTTATTGAATTATACTGCTTGTATGCTATTTTCCATTTTTCAGGATAGTTGCCACTGAACTGGACCATTTCCAAATATTTTACTAACATAATTCCAAATAAAAGGCTGAACATATATGTATCTCTGAAGCAGAACCAGAAATAGAGTGTGCAAAATTCACAGACTAGGAATTTGCTTTGGCAACGTGGGGCAAAATAAAACAATGGTGAATTATCTTTTAAAGGTGCACTACATGTGGTAGGAAGACCCTCCTCTAGAAATGTTACGCAGGACACCTTTAAAGGTCAAAACACGTCCGGATATTCTGTGAAAAATAAAAGTATACCCTAACAATTTTGGCCAGGGATTCAGATTACCACCCTTGTCCCCTGAGAACCTCTTGTCTAGACTAATACGTTTAACAACTGTCTGTGTATTAAATGGAGTAAGTATCATGTATCGCAGTATTGAATGTTCCATGTGTTTTGTTACTCCTCTGGGCTCATCTAGATATTGACACTTGTTGGTGTATCCTAGTTATTGATTAATTCATTTTAATTAATCATTGCATTTATATAGCGTCTTTCAAGATACCCAAAGCGCAGTTCATTGTTCATTCATTCCACACTCAGTGGTGGCAAACTACTATTGTCCTTAGGCAAGACACTTCACCCACATTGCCTATTATGAAAGTGGTGTGTGCGTGAGTGATGGTGGTCGGAGGGGCTGATGGTGCAGATTGTGCTTCCGTCAGTCTGTAGCTATAATAGTACTATTGGCTATGGAGTGAATGAATAATGATCTTTAAAAGCATCATTGTGACATATGTCTGTGAAAAGCGCTATACAAATATAAACTTACTCACTTTGTGTCAGGATATATCATGATGTATTGAATCATGACGGGAATATCGTGATACGCAACATATTGCCAGATTCACACTCCTACTATTTATCGTGAGAGGCCTAAGGGAGTGCATTACAAAAGTGTGACCTAACCAGTAATCTTTTGGGGAAACAGGATTTTGGGCTTGTTTTAGGGTTTAACATTAACATACAGAAATATAACAGAAAACAAATACTACATTGCATTTCAGAACATGCTTATTGCATGGTTATAGTATACAGGGTAAGAAGGTTTTACACAAGACTCCTTAGAGACAAGTGTGTGTATTTTAATTTTGTGATCATTAAATTGGCTCAGTTATGATTAATCGTGACACCCTAATACGCCATTTCACTCAGTTCTGTTTTACATATTGTGCTGGTAGACTTATTGCTTATTAGCCCAGAGACGCCTAAGATTAAGGTAAACATAAGTATGTTAGATCACTGCAGTCACTCAAAAGCTGTAATCCTTCTTTACAGTCTGAATGGAGCAATCCAATTAAGGTCGTCCTTAGTTATGAATGAGTTAAACATACAGGTTAGGTCAGTTCATAAAGTGGATGAAAAGGAGAGACTAAAAGGAGAGAGACATGGGACTTGAGCAAGAATAGAAGTGAGTTAGACCACAGACATAAAGGGCTTTATTTGTGATGAAGGCTGGATGATATGCCACGAAATTAATACCACAGTTTTCTTGGAACCAGACCACAGTTTTAATTTGATGACAATTCATATACAATCAGTATGTTTCTATTGCCTTTTAAAAGGTAAAAGTCCTCTTCTTCTTAGAGTCCACACTGTTAAATCCTCCTGTCACTCACACAGAGCATTACAGAAGCTGACCAATTTATGGGATTTATGCGTTTTATTTATTTATTTATTTATTTTGCACATATATAACAATAAAAAAAAACACTAGATAAAAAAGTAGGTGCTGGAAGAGGCAAAAAACCCAAAAGGACTAATATTAAAGCCTCCACCTTATGAATACATTAAAATCGAACATTATAGCTGTGCATTAATTAAAAAAAAAACATTTACACACCCTAGATTTAATACATTTGATTCAAATATGGATTAAAACACATTGAAACATCCACAATTTAAAGATTATCAAACATTATCATGAAATATTAAACATTTCCTCAAACTCTTTTCAAATGACATTTCTGATTTGCCATCACTAACCAGATCTTATATGTAACATTTTAAGGATTGTTTACTTTTCAAAAAGATGAAATGCCTTATTTGACACCAGTCTCTACTTATTTTGAATTTATGTATTATTATTATTATTATTATTATTATTATTATTATTATTATTATTATTATTATTATTATTATTATTGTTATTATTAGTAGTTTCATTATTATTATTATTATTATTATTGTTATTGTTATTATTATTATTTATGTATTTTTGCTTTTTATTATTATATTATATTGTGATGTGTGAGATAAAGTTTGTCTAACTAAGTCTAAAATGGTAATGGTCCTATTCTCATTCTGACCCCCATGGACAGGAGGAATAGGCTGAGAATATGTGGCTGTGTTTAAGCAAAGAGTTAATTAATGAATCACAATATAGAAGATTCACCATCATCATCATCATCATCATCACCGTTGATTTAGATCAACATAACGCCCAGCCCTATTATTGTGGTCAATGATGTTCAACGAAAGTGTGTAGATCAGGATTAAGAGGTGAGCATTATGTCATTACCTTGTGTTAATATAACTGGATTTCACAGGGTCAGTCACGTGTACTTATGAATGGGATCCTTGTTGTTGTGAATCAGTGTTGTTGGGTTTGTTTGTGTCTCTAGAGTGGGAGTGGGCCTAAATATGAACCCCCCAGAGGAAGCCTAATCACCTGTGTTTGTCTCAGAAGTCTATTTACAGACAGAGTATAGACCACTCAAGAGCTGCTATATACAGTAAAGTTATAATGTACAGAAAATAAATCAATCAAAAATGAGTGAGATTTTACTTTTATATTATATTTATATTAATCAAAATATTGGGGCTTGCTGGTTTATTTGTTATTTTCTAGACAAGATCAGATATGGACCAAGGACCATATAACAGTGTTTTAGACCTATAGGAATACTGTCTGAAAGTGTATACAATGCTCTGTATTCAATTATGCTGCATTGGAGGTCATCTGATATGTTTTATTTGGGATTAACATTATAATGTATGATTTATGAGCAATTCTTGAAGAAGTAGATGGGTAATAAATCAATGTGTAATGTTGTTGTCAATAATAACCCTTTGACCTAACATTGTTTGACATATGTAGCCTATCGTGACTGCAGAGTTGTGGCATTGGGGCAAATTTCCCAAAAGTTATGTCAAACCTTATAAATATGGTGATTGACCAGTGTGCTGCTACATAGTTGTTTTAATTACATTATATAATAGCTACATCCTATGTGCTCATCTTGGTTATACATTTATCAAGTAACTCTGGTTTACAGTCACATGGACTGAACCAAGATTGCGTAGCGTAAACAACCTAAACATATTAAAGAACACACATTGTACTTGTGTCTGCTATAAAGTTATAATCTACGACACCCCTGGATCATTATGTTATAATTTGCACCTTTTAAATTCCAATATTGATCTAAAATGACTTAATAAAAGAAACAGACGCCGCAGTGAAGGTCACCACAACAAAGATTCTGTAACAATAGATTTCTCAATTTTTTTTTTTTCATTTTTACCAAAATTACTACACGACTCTGCCAAATCCAACATGTATCACTGATTATGGAAATAAAATCGGAGAATAGAGTAAGTACAAAGCAATGGGCGTATGCTGGTGGCGTTGAAAACTGGAGTTGACTGGCAATATGGTGTCTAAAAATAAGTGATTAAAGATTGCTCAGACATGCACAAATCACTCCAAATACTACTTGGGGAGTGTGCATGAGAAGGTGAAACAACTATAACATGTCACACTGAAAAGTTGATTTTGTGTAATAAGTCTGCTGTAAAAATTTGCATGCGTGATTTTAGTTGGTTTTGTCATCATTTTCAGTGTTTCTTTCAGTATGTTAGACTGATTAAAATCCATAGGCACTCAACAGACTCACAGGATTTGTGACATTTGCATTACATATTAATATTCAGGCTATTTATATTTATTCATTTAAATATGAATTTGAGGCTTATACCTTTTATTAATTATCCTTTTGCAGGCTCACATTTACTCCACCATAGACCGGACAGACTCCCACACAGTCTTAATGTGCAGAATAATGCAGTGTGGATGTTTGTGTGAAGTGAGATGTTTTACAGCTGTTTGTCCAGCATTGAGTGGCGCCTGACCCCCCTGCCCCTGCTACGGTCAGTTACAGTCAAGTCAGTTTAATCTGCCCTGTAGTGTGGCTGGATATTATGGATACTAAACAATATTTGTATAACTGGTTGTTTTGTTGGTTGAACAGATTACTGTAAGTGTTACAAAGACACAAGAATAATTAATTGATCATGACTTTCAAATATTTAGCTCCTTTGCCAGAAATACAGTAGGCATTTCAGTACATACCAGTGGACTTTTAATTGTTGTGTTCTTATCTGAAGTATAGCCAAATCATTCATCACCTATTCCTTCACAAATTAAAGGTCCTATATTGACAAAATTGACTCTTGTGAGTTTTAAGCCATGTTATAATGCTGTCACATCACCATTGATGTTTCATTGATACATGTTTGAGTAATCCTGTTTTATTTATCTATCTCCAAAGATCAAAATGCTCTGTTCCACCTTGTAATGTTATATAGTGGTAGTTTTCAAGTTAACAGCCACAATTTACCTTAGTGGAGATTGGCAATTTTAGTGAAGGTGTAAAGAGTTTAAAAACGAAGTGGAGCGCTTCCTGTATTACTACGTGACATCACAAAGTGGAACAGAGCGTTTTTGGTTTAAGAGAAGACCACAGCCTACATTTGTGTGCTAAACGTGTGAGTGAAACATAACACAACATTATAACATAAGAAAATAGTGTAATACGAGACCTTTAAACCCTATTTTGTAGCCTAGATCACAACATTACATTACTTATTAAAAACATCTAGGACAACATCATAACAATACATCTGTGGCTGGAATGGATCACAATTATCACATGTGTAACTGAAGATGGGGTCACAGGAAACTAAATCAGGACTAAAGCAGCTCAGTCGCTTCATAAAGACGATGTATTGCTCCTTTAGGACTCGACTGGGAGTCAACTAAAGAAATTCTCGATTGACTAAAGACATGTCCTACTGATCAGTTAGTTAATAAAAAGTGGAGGTGACAAAAGCTCCAAAAATATTATGTATCTCTATGTATCTGACCCATACTGCACTCACAAGATTACACCTGCATGGGAGCTCATGCAAAAACAACTATATATGCAGAAAATACTAATACTAGGAAACAATATATTTGTATAAAGAGAGATTAAATTTGTGAATCATGACCTTAATCTGTCTTTTTACAAATGAACACCAAAAAATACCAAATCTTCTGCTAACTCACTCTAACTTTTCTGCTCTTGTCCCATATAAATCCTTATAAAAGGTGCACTGTGTAACTTTTCTGAAGGAGGGTCTGTTACCTTCTCATCTCCATGGAGAAGTAACACAACCAAGCAAAGTTACATGTCAGATCTGTGAAGAGGCGACCTGCACATGTTTTTTAAGCAATTAAAAACAGTTGTTAGTCGAATAAATGCACAAGATAGGTAAGTTTAATGCGGCTGTGGGACATTTCAGGCAAAATAATATAATCTCTACGCAAAAAAAATCATACCCTCCACCAGAAAAGTTACACAATGCACCTTTAAATCAATAGTCAAACACATCTTGGTTCACTAAGACTCCTTCAAGCGATTAATTGACTACAGCCTTAGAGGAAACAGAATCAAGACTAAGGCATCTCTGTGGGTTCATAAAGATTAAATATTGCTCCATTGGGACTTCAGCATTGTACCTGCCTCTGTTTCTTTGTTGTGAGTCTGTGTGGGGAAAGTATGGAGGTGGTTCAACGGCATTCTTGTGAAAGGGAGTGCTCACTGTCACATAGCGAAGGAAAGTATAGGGTTACAGTATGTTTGCAGATTATGTTAAATCAAATGGTTGTGGCAAATTAGCAAAGCAAAGTAATTCATTAATAGCCCAACACTCCCCAGTAAAGACTGTCTAGACCTGTCACGGTAACAGATTTTCTACAGAGATGTACTGCGGTAAATGATAACGTTGAAAATACTTTATGCTACTGACTCAATAACAATAAAGCAAGATAATCCCAGTTAACTTTTTAAACTATACATTACAGTATCATTAAAAGGTCTCAGATGCGGCAAATAAGTAACAGAATGAACCAATAGCTATAAAAGTCACTAATTCAACCCTCAGTCAACAACAACAGACAAACAACAAAAAACAAATCCCCCCACTTTTACAAAGACATTGTACACACGATAAATACTGAGCCCCAAAATATATTGTTCCTGCTTTCATATATTGAACTATAAGTCATTATAGAAATTATAATGACAGGCCTAGTGTTGTCACGAGACTAACATTTTAAACTCAATTTCGATATTAAGGAATAGATATGATACTCAATACCCATTCCAATACCGCAATGATTACAAAAAAACACTGTTTATTTTAGACAATAGAATATAATTTTCTACATTAAATAAAAGCATTTTCTTTTATATTACCATATGTTTCATAGTGGTCCATGACTAGTCAATGTCGTCTTATACTTTCTTCTGATACAGCTCAAGATCATTCTAAAGCTATTCATTTCTGCTCTGTAAATGTGACTTTTTTTAGTATCAATACCTGCTCAAATAAGTATCTAGTTTCAATACAAATTTTAGTTTGAATAGTATTTGATTTTCTATACTTTTGACAACCCTAGTAAAAAAATGCATCCACACTTCCTTCTCTAATGCACTAAACTATAGGGTTAACAGAGAGGGCATCCAGGGTAAAATCCTATAAAATCCTCATATAACTGGTCCGATGTGGCTGTTATATAAGGATAACTGCGAACAATGTTGGAAAAATATCTGGTAGTGATTATTATTAGATTTGCAACAGAGTTAATCATGCATATCCTAACATTTCCAGGAGGTGCTTTAACATGTGGGAGAAGACTGACATTTGAACTGCTGAACTAATTTAAGAATCGCATGCATTTCAGAACATGTTTGTAGAGTTTGAGTCTATATTAGCAAGTTTTAAACCCAGTGGAGACAGGATATTTGATGTATTTTGTTACACATTCTAAAAACTGTAGTCCCTGGAAGTTGTTAGTTGTGGCTATTCGGGGTTCATGATAAACCTTGCAGCCGTAACCTTGTCAAACAAATCGATTTATTATTATTAAATTATTACTGGAACAATGAGATGAAATGTCAGTCAGTGTGAGTCAGTCTGTCACGATAACAAATTTTGAAGCACAATATATTCCTAGAGAGAAATATCAAATGTAATGTAAATGATATTGTTGATATTGTTGAAACCAAGTGCCTACTTCTTCCCTCTCCCTTTTGGACATGTAAACTTATAGCTCTGTGGCTTTTGCATCTCTATCTGTCATTTTGATTGTGACTACTCTTGCAATTTTATTATTTGTGACATGACTTCTGTTTTATAGTTTGGATGTTTAAAATAAATTCATTCATTCATGTGGGATAATAAGTAGAACCAATAAACTAATAATTAGCCATAAAAGTTACTTATTTAACTCTCTTCAGCTCAAATCTTATCATAATACAACTAAACTGACAAAAATCTCCCCACTACAATAAAGAAAACGTACACACAATTAGTGCTGCCACTAACGACTAATTTTCTAACGATTAATCTCTCGACTAATTTTTCGATTAGTCGACTAATCTAAACGACTAATTAAAAAAAAAAAAAACGGTTCTAACACACACAAGTGGGTGTGTTAGATTTTCCCGGGAGGTTACCTTGTGTGTGCGAGTTGCAAAGGTTATTGCTGTTATGTCTGTTGTGTGTGCTCATTCGACAATGTTGAACAACGATATGCACACACAATTTAACGAGTATGCACGAGCAGCATATTGCAACGGTATTCTCAATACCTCATGCATCGTGGTCGTGCTCCCGTGATAAGCCAAAGAAGTCTTACAGAGTGTACAAACCACTCTATCACCAACTGTCCGAAAGTATTCCCAGACTTTCGAGGCTTTAGGTCTTGGTCCGACTCCGGCCACTGGCATTTTCTCAAATGCTCAAATCGGGGGAAGGGGGAAGAGAGAAAGAGAGAGACCAGCCAGCAGAGTGCGCACGGCAAATACTTCCTCAAGTTTGTTTTCTTTTGCGGTGCCATTATATACCACTGCTGTTAGCCTTTGGTGAAGCCTAGGTTAGCCACCTCGGCGTCAACCCCGGATGTAGCCGCTGTCAGCAGCACCGGTGTCCGCCTCGAGTGTAGTACTACTAGTGGTGTGGAGGGGAAATACCTGATCTCAGGCAAGCGAAAGGTCTCTGGACGAGCCGTTTGAGACCAAAAATAAATAAAGGCGAATATTCGACCAAAAAAATTGTAGTCGACTCATTTTCATATTCGATTACGTCGACAACGTCGAATAATTGCGGCAGCACTACACACAATAAATACTGAGCTAAAAAATATATGGTTCCAGCTTTCATATACTGAACGATAAGTCGATATATAGTCATTATTGTGACAGGCCTAAGTGGGAGTAGAGCTTGTGTGGTTCTCTGGTCAAATAGTCGGAGATGTGAGGTGAATGAAGACGAGGCTGAAGTGAATTGAGGTCTGTATTTCTGTGTCAGCCTTGTGACTCAAAAACCACAGGGAGCACCCCGCCTAAGGCCCACAGCTGCTGGTTTAGACCCATAACCCTCGTAACTGTTATAATGATACGTCACAAGTTACTAATATAAGACTAAATTAATCTTTTGGGAGTAGTGTTGTCACAATACTAAAATTTCAAAGGTAGCCGTTAACTTGAAAACTAACACTTCACCGCATTACAAGGCGGAACAGAACATTTTGATCTTTGAAGATGTAGATCTATAGAATATAGTAAAGCATTACTACAACATGTGTGAATGAAACAAAACACAACTCCAGGTATGTTTTTGATGAGGTAACAACAACTTGGCCTAAAGCTCAGAAGATCCATATTGTGTAATATAGGACTTTTAAAATGTGGTTAGTTGTACAGTCTTACACTGACAGTTGATAAAACTAGACAAATTGCTGTGTAAATGACCTAACTTTGCAATGAATAGAGCATGTGGAGGCCATGTGTTTGATGCCACGAACTGTAATTGTCCTGATTTGGTAAAACTCATTAGAGAGGTGATGACGTGATGACAATAAAAGTTATGCAGCGGAGCCTGGAGTGACTGTTTGTTTCTCCTGCATATGATGCCTGTGTAAAGTAAACATCACTCTGAGCTGCCTGCCTGAGTAAACAGCAGTGATACTAAATAATAAGAACTGACTTGGTCATCTGTTCTCTCTCCTCTGCGTGTGTTTGTGCAGGTGAAGCTAAAAACATCCCTTCGTACCCCGGGCCAAACAAGATGAGAGACTGTTACTGCACCGTCAACCTGGACCAGGAAGAAGTGTTCAGGACCAAGATTGTGGAGAAGTCACTTTGGTGAGAGAGCTCTGTCTGCACATTCACATATCAGCTGGGTTAGCTACAGACTCAGACTTAGACAAAACTTTATTGGTACACAAAGAAAATTATTTGGACATAGCTCACACATCATAATATAGAGGGAAAAAAATTGTAATAATGAAGCCTAAATAAGTAGCAAAAATTAGCAAGAGACTCGTGTCGAAAAAGGCATAATTATGTAAATGTGTATGTATCACATGCTTTTACTGATAGGACTGGCTGTGGGAATTTCCATTAAATAACATATAAGTAACTATTAGAAATGATTGAATCAGTCGCAATTTAAATTAAATTAATTGCACAGGTCTAACCTATGAAAAATCCCAGGATGTTGATGGCTCTGCCATTTTACCGAATGTCCTTGTTGTTTACTACTTAAGAGCTTCCAACAAGAATCATTATATAGTTTTGTTACAGACGCGCAGCTGTGTCACTGGTGTCACCTTTCAGAAGAGTCAAAATATTGAACATTTCATTGCATATCCCAATACAAAAGACTATAGGCCACACAGCAGCAGTAACCACTCGGTTTGTACAGTGGATTGATGCATATTTCATCACTGCATGACTCATCGCCTGTGGATGGCTGAGATGACTGTGACTTAGTTTCCAGTTTAATTTTTAGTTTTAGTTTTTTGAGTTTTACATTCTGTTTCTTTCAAAAGCTGATGGGCAATCTCAGATATTTCAAAATCACATGGCTGTAATTAGCACTTTTGTGAACATTTGGAGCTGCACTACAAACATGAATTCTATTCAAACATAAATGTACAAAAAAAGGATAAAAAAATAACTGTTTCAAACAAAAGATGTACATGATAAATAAGTCTGTTTTTCAAAACCTGATCTCGGGCCTGGGTAATACTTGGATATGAGGCCGCTGGAAAAATCAGGGGCCACAGTCATTGTGTCCTTAGGCAAGACACTTCACCTACATTGTCGAGAATGTGATGTGTGTGTGTGAATGATTGGTGGTGGTGGGAGCGACCAATGGGGCAGATTGGCAGCCATGCTTTCATCAGTCTGCCCCAGGGCAGCTGCGGCTACAATAGTGGCTTTACCATCATCAGGTCATCAGGAGTGACATGCACTATTTAAGACAATATATTATTAAATATTTGGGCCCAAAATTGTTCATCTTATTGATGATGATGATGATAAGTTGCCACAGTGATAACAGAGCTGCTAAACCCAGACTGTGACTTATGCACTACATATCTGTGATCGTCCCTGTAAACCTGTGAGGCTCTTATGTGTCTGTGTTGTTAGTAACAGAGGAAGTCGGTAATGATGGCGAGCCTTGGGGGCACGACTCATGAGACTCTCATTTCCCCGGCTGTTGTTTAAGTGAAGAGGGGCACCTCCAGCCCTGCTCAGGCTTACACTTCAAAAACAGGAGCTAAAACCTCTTTGATTCAGAATATCTATATCTCTATTTCAGTCATTTTATTATAATTACAAGGTACTCTTTTTTTTTTTAAGCTAAATTATCTGTCCATGTTTTTTTTTTTTTATTATTATTTACTGGAAACTTTTAAGTGGAAGCTAATTCTTACTCCACTCAATGACAGATTTAATTTTTTTCTTTTTGCATTAGTCCAAATAAGTCAAAATGTTACAAATAAGTCAAAAAGACCAAAAAAAATCCTATAAAATGAATGTCAGAATTCAAACCATTTCAACTGATGACTGTCCTTTTTGCAGTGTATTTTCTGAATCATTGTTCTGTACACAGCCTTTTGCTTGTATTGCATGCCTCTCGCTTCATGATAATTGGTCTTTCCTGTAAACATATTGTGCCCCAGTGCTTGTTATTGACTGTGTTTGATTAAGTTACTGTTCTTTTCCTTGCAGTCCATTTTATGGGGAGGACTTCTATTGTGAAATCCCGCGCAGCTTCAGACACCTCTCCTTCTACATTTTTGACAGGGACGTCTTCAGGAGGGACTCCAGCATCGGTGTGTAAATGAGCATCTTATTAACATATTTTTAGTAGTAGTAGTAGTAGTTTTTATTATTAGTAGTTATGTTGCCATGTCATGTTTCAATGGGGCAAACTTTAAAGGGCCCAAATTACATAATTTTCTGATCTATGTTATATTATTTATATTATTAAATAAAGTGGATTGGATTATTTCTGTTATAAGGCTGCTTCCTCATCAAAACTATACCTGGAGTTTTGTTTAGATTGATTCACAAATGTTAAACATAAGAATCCTGCATTTTGATGAGTTCATCTCTCAAACAGATAAGTTTCACCTTGTGATGTCATGTGGCAATACAGGAAGTGCTTCACTGTGTTTTTACACTCCATACACTTGGATAATTTTTGTAATGAACTGCCAATCTCTACAGAACTAAAGGTAAAATTAGATCTTTGGAGATGTAGACAGACTAATAATTTACCGTGTTACTGAATTAAATGAGTGGAATGAAACAAAACACAACTCTGAGTGTGTTTTCGATGAGGTAACAACATAATATAACATGACTTAAAGCTCACAAAAGTAAATTTTACGTAATGTAGGTCCTTTAATGAACTTTTAACCTTGTTACAATGTTTATTCCTCAACATTAGGTCACCCGAAGTTGTTTCACCTGGCCCTGACACTGACAACAGCTCTGTACTTGCGCTTATTCCAAAATTTTAGACTTTGGGTGAAACACAAAAATGTTGCATAGTCACTTTTCAAAAGCAAAAGCATATGAACATAAATCTGGTGCTTACTACAGTGAAAGGACAAGGATAATTTGTGTAGTTTTCAAAAATCAATGGTCCCCTTATTACCAGGCTGTTTTGGCTTAATACTGAACTTAACAATGAAAAAATGCAAAAAAAAGCTATCTTCATGTGTAAAAAAAAAAAAAACCCTTTCTTTCTAAGTACGAGATAAATAGTATGATATGACTTTTTTAAATTGGCAGAAAATCACTGAGTACCTTCGTTGGTGTGAAAATCAGTGAACTACTGCAGCAACATCAAACCTAACTACACAGTTCAATCTGATTTTCCTGTGGTCTAACTGCAATGAGTTGTTAGGACCCGCCTGTGTCTTCTGACAATACTGAATGCTGCTGTGGTTAAATGGGCGGGTGACTGTGTATTTGCCGTTTGTTGTTTTGTTTGTACCACCTGACCACAAACTAAATAATTACTTTCAAAACACAATCTCCCCATCTCAGATCCTGTGGTTGTTGTAAACACATTTACCACGGTCAGTCTTGGGCCACTTCCTTGTACGGTTTTCTCTTGGTATTTTTCTACTTTTCCCCAGTGTCTGTTGTAATTAGGAGGCTTGAACTAGATTTAGCATGTGTGTAGTGTAGGCACTGAAACCTGACAGCTGTTTAGGAAGTGTGCTTGGGCTGCAATATCAGTTAAATTAAGCGATTTAAATGAGAAATTTCTGAATTTTGGAAGTACCGTAAAGGTCCTATAGTACATAAAATTGACTCTTTTGAGCTTTAAGCCATGTTATAATGTTGTTACATCATCAGAACATTCCCAGAGTTGTGCTTTGTTTCATTCCCACATGTTTGAGTAAATCTTTAGTCTGTCTACATTTCCAAAGCTCAAATTGCTCTGTTCCTATACATGGTGAAGCGGTAGTTTTCATGTTAACAGCTCCTTTTACCTTTTAGACTTTAAAAACACAGTGCTGCACAAACAAAATACAATAAAAGACAGTAAATCATAAATAAAAACAATAAATAAAAAGAGTCAAAATGGATAAAGTTAAACATTATTTTTTAAAAATTAAATAAATAAATACATTACATTAAATTAAATAAAAGACACAATGGACCACACAACTCATGCAGTGTTAAAAGCCAGAGAGTAAAACAACAAAATATTCTGTTTTATTCTGCATAAAACATCTAACCTTGTAGTTTATATCTATACAAACTCACTTCAAAATGTGAGTCTTGTAGTAGTTTGTCAGTTCATATTTCAGTCTTTTTGTCAATTTTTCTTTTTTAAAATATGAACTTTGAACACAATCCTGTTATCAAAACATAAATCGCAAATCCAATCGCAATACTTGTTCGAAAAATTGCAGCCAAATAGTTTTCCCAAATCGGCTCTAAAGTGTGCTCTCTCTCGGTCTTTATCTCTTTTTCTTCCTCTCTTTCTCCCTCTTTCTCTTGTTTTAACACCATTTTGTGTGCTTGTGTGCGTAGGGAAGGTTGCAGTGAAGAAAGAGGATCTGCAAAAGTACCATGGAAAAGACACCTGGTTTCCGCTCCAACCTGTCAGCGCTGACTCAGAGGTTCAGGTCAGTGCACCAAACAAACTGTCTCCAACTCAGCTACGATTATTCACCACTATTTTCCCCACTGAGAGATGTTGTTTTTGGACTTTTTATTTGCCAGACAGAAAAGTCGTTACTGCTGCTACTGCCATGTTTTCAACTTGACATAATCATGTACTTAAAGGAGACATATACAAAATCAACTATAATGAGATTTTACCCTTGTTAACAGTATTCCCTTATTAACTTGCCCAATGTTTCATTTTGATGACTGTTGAAGAGTCATACATTTTTCAGTTGTCCCCTGTTGTCTTGATATGAGAAAATTCCTGTTTTCACCTTCATCATACTGTTGATACATGTTAAGTTATAAAATGTCACGTAGCCACTTTCAAAAATAATAATTACAGTGATCTACTACGTGAAGTTATAGGTCAAATCTGTGGAAAGGCGATCCAGCTCTAAGTAGCAATTCTTGCAATGCATGCAACTAAATAAACGGAACATAGATAAGTTTAATGCTAAACTGCGGAACACTACAGGCAACACAATAACATCTCCATGAAGACAATCAAGTGACAATACCTCCAAAAGAAAAGTTACATGTTGCATATTTAAATTACTGACAGTTTAAACAAAATGCCACTGTAGTTAGGCATGTGCAAAATTATCCAGATATCGATATATCGTATCATATAATGTGATGATTCGGTATTGATGTTGTGGGCTGCTGTATCGCTATATCACCAAGGGTATTATTTGGTATATTTTACAAAATTATTTTGTGACAGCGCTACACTTTTTTTTTTGCTCAGAGGAAGGAAAACTCATCAAACAAATTTGACATTTTCAGTTTTGATGATTAAAATGTTTGTGTTTCATATGAACTTCATATGAAAAACTAGCATCGCAGCCATGATTTAACCATTATTTTTTAATTGAACCGCATTAAATTGATTTGAAATATATCGTATCGAACTGTTCACTGTATCGAGATCTTTATCGTATCATCTATGTATCAAGGTATGTATTGTATTGGCAACTTCTTAATAATACCCAGCCCTAAATGTAGTATCTAGCCCCATCTGTAAACACATTTCTTACAGCTATTTAAATCTTTTGTCTTTTGATATTCCCTTGAAACCCTGTCAATGCACCGTCAATTCCTTTGTTGTAGGTGTGTAGTATGAAAACAGATTAGATGGCCAACAGACAATGGGGACATATTGTTAAGGCAACCAATGACTCAAATATTGACCTTTATCATGTGAACCAGACATTCACGCATGCCTGCTCATTCACTGCTCCACAACTATTTACTGTACGTAAGATATCTAAAACATCTGGCATAAAACTGAGAGAGTTAAGAATCACTGTGTAATAACAAATGAGACGGAGTTAACTGTTTGATTAATGTAGTCAATGATTTAAAGCTGATAGACTGACTACAGCTCTAAGACCATTGTACATTATTTGAACTCAGCAGCAGTCGCTCCAGCTCTCTCTCTTTCTCCCTCTCTTTCTCTATTCTCACACTCCTACTCACTTTTACCCTCTCTTTCTCTGTTCTGACACTCCTACACTCGTTTACCCTCTCTTTTTCTCTCACTCTAATAAAATACAATACAAAAAATACAAATACACTCATCTCTACACTTTACTTCCCTTTCGCGTTACTCTCCCTCTTTCTGTCTCTCTTTCTCCTTTCCATTTTTCTCTCTTCCACATTCCCACCGCTCTCTCTCTCCCTCCTATACCCTTCCAACTCCCTTTCTCTCCCTCATCTCTCACTCTACAATTTAGTTTTATATATGTCCATACTCTTCCTCTCTTCCTGTCTCTATCTCCGTCTTCCCTCTTTCTCTCTTCTGTACCCTTCCACCTCTTTCTATCCTTTCTGTACACTTCCATGTCATCTTTCTCTCTTTCCCTCTTTCCCTCCTATACCTCTCTCTCACTCATCTCTACTCTTTAGTGCTATATATGTCCATACTCTCCCTCTCTTCCTGTCTCTCTCTCCCTCGTCCCTCCTTCTCTCTTCTATACCCTTCCACCTCTCTATCCTTTCTGCATACTTCCATGTCATCTTTCTCTCTTTCTCCTTTTAACCTCTCCCTCTTTTCTATACCCTTCCATCTCTTGTCTCTCTTCCTCCCTCCATCTCTTGCCCACTTTTCTATACCCTTGCACCTCTCCCCTCTTTCTGATCAATCTTTACCCTTACACCTCTCTTCTATCTCCACCTCTCTCCCTTTTTCTGCACCCTTCCACCTCTCTCTGTGCCCTGTCCCCCCACATGCATTGCTGCTCACATGGACAGGCCCAGCGAACAGTAACATCTGCAGACAGAGGGGCGTGTGTGGCCCTGGAGCTGTGGTCGAAAACAGAGACACATTCATGCTACAACTCACACAGGAAGGATGTGAAAGAGAGAGAGAGAAAGTGAGGATCAAATGGAGTCTGCAGATAGACTGTCCCTCTTGTCCTTTCAATAGTGGACACATTGTTTGGACTGGGCGCGCAGTTTTAAAGGCGTTTTTGATGGAGACACTGGGCCCGTTTGCATACTGATGATCTTAATTAATAGAGGTTTTCTAGACAGCTGCAGCACCACACTGTCATCATGTCATTAAAGAGGCTATTTAAGATGGAAAATAGCTTTGGGTTTGATACAGTCACTATAGCTACTATATCGACTAATAGTTTAATATATGAAAGCAACAATAAAACAATATTTCTGGAGCTCAGTATTTACTGTGTGTACAGTTTCTTCACAAAAGTGGGGAGATTTGGAGTATTTTTAGTGTAATACAATAGGATTTGGACCTGTATAGTGCTGAATAACTGACTTCTGTGGCTAATTATTGGTTTATTCTGCTTTTTACTTGTTGCAGCTTGGACCTTTTAATGATACTGTCTATTTAAAATAGGTTTACTGGGATTATCTTGCATTATTGTTTTTGTGTCAGTGGCTTAAAGGTGCATTGTGCAACTTTTCCGGTGGAGAGTCCGTCAAATGCTTCTCTTCATGGAGATGTTATTGTTTTGCCTGGAATGTTTCACAGTATGGCATTAAACCTTTCGATCTTCGTAGAGCCCAAACCAGATCAAGTTACAGGTCAGATATGTGAACAATTCAGACTGTATAAAAGAAGTGGTCTAAATGAGTGTGACGTCACCCACAGCATTCAGTGCCGCTCAAATGAGGTTTGCGATGCCACGGTTACAGGTGCGAATCTGGAGCCAGGCTCTATGTTAGGAATATACAAAACAGCGAAAAAAAATTCAGGATCATGTAGAGCAGGTTAATACGAACATTTTAAGACCAAAATGATGAGGCTCACTACAGCAGTTACAGAGAGAGGGGCGACAAGATCCCAATGTAAATCAGTTGGAGCCAGAATCAGGAGCTGGAAGAACCTCCTGGAGCACTTCCTTTTTGTCACGCGGCGACTAATGGGTTAGCTCTGTCCATTTGTATATACGGTCTATGTTTAGAATGCAGTTTTTTCTAGGGATTTTTGAGCTATAAAACCACCTGTAATTGAATAAATGTAAGGTAGAGCTGTTTAATGTCATATTGTGGAACATTCCAGACAGAGCAATGACATATCCATAGAAACAAGCGGGTGACGGACCCCCAACCAAAAAGTTACATAATGCACCTTTAAAGTAGTTTCAATATTATTGTTTATTGCAGTATATCTCTGTAGCGATATGTTGCTTCAAAATGTATTATATTGACAGGTTTAGATACAGTTGCCAATGGTCAAAGATTTCAGCAAAGTTTGTTAATCTGTGCTACATTTTATAATAAGTGCAGTATTTATAGCCTTAATAAAGCAAATAGACTTTATAGCCTTTATAAACAAATAGACTGATTAGGCTTCCTACTTCATTAAAGGTCAATCTCTGTTATCAACTCCAAAATAAAGTACCGTAAATTCCGGACTACAGCGCGCACCCTATTAAGAGCCGCATGCTCAGATTTATGAAGAAAAATCAATTTTGTAATTATATGAGCCGCACCATATTATAAACCGCTGGCCAAAGACTAGGCGGGGGGTTCGCTTCTGCGTCCCCGCCGCCTGGAGCGCCTCCGGCATGGGTCATGGACGCGTCCCCGCTGAACTCTGGGGACGGACTCGCTCACTGGTGACACTTGGGACACACACGCGCCACAGGCACTTACACACCTTCACACACTTGGGACACACACACGCGGCATGCACATACACACCTTGGCGCTCTGGGAATAAACCACGGTAGCGATCGCTTTAGCCTTCAGTCTGATTTGTACAGTGGAAACACCGCGGCCGCCTGCTCTTTGCGTGTTAACCCAGTCCTCCAGAAAGTTTTTAAGCTCAGGCTATCTGCTATGGTTACCTCTGAAAGCTTTGGTTGTCTTTTTACACTGGCTCAGTTCTTCTTGCTGGAGCCTCCACCTTCGCACTATCTACTCGTTTATGCCAATTTTACGGGCAGCAGCTCGATTTCCTTCTTTAACTGCCAGAGTGATTGCTTTTAGTTTAAAAGCTGCATCATATGCTTTTCGTCTGGTATTCTCCATGTTGATGAGGGTTAGCAGAAAGACTGAAATAAGGAAGTTGTGATTAATCATACAATTTCATTGGACCTCAGTGAACTACTTATTCATTTTATTGGTCCATGTTTTTCCCGCGATGAAAAAATAAATAAAGAAGCCGCTTCATATTACACGCCGCAGTGTTGAAAGTGTAGAAAAAAAGTAGCGGCTTGTGATCCGGAATTTACGGTAATGTACAGCATCCTTGAGTCTCAAAAGGGTGCTATATAAATGTGTTTTAATTATTTTATTTCCTATCAAGCTAAGGAAGGGATCAGGCCTAAAGAAAACTCTTTTGTGGTACTATAATGACCGAAGTTTCCACACCCCTGCATATTTCATTTTCATATTATGACATGTGGTCTAGCGTACACGTCAATAAATTGTAGAAATTCAGTAAAACAAAATAAAAGGTTTTCTTAGTATACTCATGACTGTCTAACCATGTGAACTGGCTGTGTGTTTTTGTGCAGGGTAAAGTGCACTTGGAGCTGCGTCTGAGTGAAGTCATCACAGACAGTGGAGTCATCAACCATAAACTGGCCACACGGTGATACATCGGCTTACATAAACACACAAATAACACAGGCAGCCTTTGTTATTTAATGATGCTTTCTGTGGGGCTAAAGATGACATTACCAAGTCAGGGTTATGATTGTGCAAAACTGTCTTCAGTTTTATCACCTGTTCATATCATTGGTTTTAGCTTCCTGTTCTATGCAACATTTTGAGGATTTTTTCCTATTTAAAAGATATACTATGTTGTTTTAAATTGTGTATTACTATGGCAATGGCCCTAATTTCTCATCACTGTGAAACCCATGGATTAACAACTTGCTTTAGGAGGAGTCTTATGTAACTCATTTCATACATTATTTTCTGCATGGCAAAGTTTATTCATGACTTGCTTGTTGGTTAAATGAAAAGGTTGCATAACACACTTGGCATGCCCATTGAATTAGATTTTTATAATTAATTAATGGGTAACTTTATCAAACGTGATAGATGAACTGTTAACAACAACCAGCTGGATGTCACTGACCTTACATTTCCTACAAACAATTCAATTTGTGCCATTAAGTGCCATCATTTTTCATATAAGTCGCATAACAAAATTTTTAGTTTAATATACGGTAAGTTAACACGTGTCCAGAACCTGCTGCTGCAGAGCCTCTGCTGCACTGATCTGCCACTGCCTTTCACATCTCTGAGGTGCATGACTTGTTGCCCAGCAACAGTTTTCCACGGTACTAAAAATGCTCAAAGGCAGCGGCTTTTGTTTAAGAACATTTAGTTTCTTTTATTTGTGAAGTGGTGTCTTGGAAGGTGTGGTGTATGTTTAGTGCAAATGCACTGACCAGCAATTTACCGTATCACATATGTCCAGTAGACTGTCACCTTTCAAAACCAAAACATGAAAATAATGCACCTCTGACAACTGAATATAGTATATAAATATGATGAGAATCTCATAGACTTTTTCTTGATATGCAAATTATCATAAAATGCAAATTATAAATTAGGTACTAATCGAAATATCACTATACCCAGAAGTTCACAATATGAGTTTTACGCTTGATCAGCTTTTTGCAGCATTTTTTGTATAAACAGTATATTGGATATTCATTTTTTTCTTATCTTAAAAACATTCCCAATTTCATCATTATTCCTATAATCTGCCCACCTCTTTTCTTAGTATCTAAAATCAACATTGAACATTGAAATGACACAACATTTGCATGGGTCAGCAGCCCCCTAGCATGCCTCGATTGCCTTGTGTGTTTCTGCAGTGGTGGTCTTGTGCATGGATTATTCTGTGATTGTGTGTTTGTTTGCTTTTTCCCTCTGTAACACTGTGGAGCCTGATGAATGCGATCTGATGAGGCAGTGGCTGCGCTCTCACTGCTCACTGGGGATAAGGAGCTTACAGGGCCCAGGGCAGGAGGTCAGCACGACAGATCTCTCTAGAAAGACACGTGTAGGAAAAATGAGAGAGAGGAGAGAGAGACAAGAGAGAGATGAGGGAGTGGAGGAAGGAGAGAGGATGAGAAGTGAGGAGAGAGCGATGAGAGTGGAGAGAAGAGAGAAGAAAGAGAGAGGAGATAGAGATGAGAGGGAGGAGAGATGAGAGCGGAGAGAGTATGTGCCCATTCACATAAGCCTCTGCAGCCATCTGAATGAGTCTGTCCACACACCTCTGCAGCATACAGGGATTACAGCAAAACATGATTAGAGAAAGCTTTAAAAGTACTGCATATTTGTTTCACTGCATCTATCATTTGCTAAATCTAGGTTGTGAAGGGTGATATTGGAAAAAATAATGCCTTTATATCGGTGTGGTCCATCAGAAATGTCTTAAAATGTGCCTGTGTGAATGTGTGAACTCTATTCACCTTCACTAGAATCATTTGCATAATGTCAGACCTGAAATTGCCCATCTCTACTGAACAAAAGTTAAAAGGTAGCTGTTAACTTGAAAACTACCACTCTTGATATCATAAAGTGTAACAGAGCATGTTGAGCTGTAGATGCAGACAAACTAATAATCAAGGTTTACTCAAACGTGTGAATGAAACAAAACAACTCAGGGTATATTTTTGAGAAGGTAACAGCATTATAAAATGGCTTAAAACTCACAACAGTCAATTTTGTGTACTATAGGACCTTTAAAATGAAATGATGAGTGAACAATTGTGCTTGTTTCTTTTAATATTGCATTGAGATTAGTAATATATGCGATTTCTTTTCACATTCTCTGATTTTCATGATTCATAGATTTCCCACTTTGGCACTGCCACATAACCACATCCTGGGGCTATGATATAACTCTCCAGCCTTTATTCCTGTGAGTAAACGATTTTTGACAGGAAACGTGGGCGCTTAAAAAATCACATTAACCTAATATGAGTAATGTCAACTAAAACAAACAAGTCCGCTCCAGACATCAATGGAGAGTGGAGGCAGAGGACTATAGCTAAAGAGGGAGAGATAGACTGTGTAGTATAGGCCAAACAGGGGTTATATAAACAAGCTTATTGGACAGGAAGTGCGCTGGAATTAGTGACGCTTAACCCAACCCTCTCCTTATTCCTTATTAGGAGCCTGTCTGATATGGCGTGTGTGGTGGTTTGGACGTGGGTGGATTACGGATGGAACAATAAACAACAATATTATTTATCAATAATAGTTATAATAATAAATCATGATCATCGCCAACAAAGATAATCAACATTTTCTCACCAGAATATCCTAAAAAAGCTCATAACAAAGTACAATTCTGTAACAATTATTTAAATATGAACTTATTCATGATATTAAAAGTATAATTAATCATATGCATAACATTTTTAAACCGTCAGCAACTGTAATAATTATCATGATATAATTGTTTTAGCCATGCACTGCAAAAAACAAAATCTAGTCAAGATAAGAAGACTGATTTGAGTAAATTTCACATGACAAGTAAAATTATCTGCCAGTGGAATAAGACTTTTTTGTACTTAAATTTGGAAATACATCTTGCTACACTTAAAATGAGAAAAACAACAACTTTTTGCACTTAAAATAGGAAATAAAATTGACTGTTACTTGAATTAAGAAAAAAACACTTATTCCACTGGGATTTGCTTGTCAAGTTGAATCTACTCAAATAAAGTAAAATGTTCTTAATTTAAGTCATTTTAACTTACCTAGATATTGTTTTTTTTTTCTAGTGTGATAATTGTGACACCAAATGTGAGTGTTGTACCATGAAGAGGGGTGGATAGGTGATTTGGCGTGACTAGTCCATATGCATCACGGTGACACAGGGGAAGCGATTTGTCCCGCTGGGTGTCACTTCTCTTTGTTTAGGTGTTAATCCCCTTACGACAGTGATGTCATCTGGGAGCGGGATGGGGCGGCTGGAGGCAGGGCATGTTCTGGCAGGAAGTTACACACTGTACCAGAGGAGATGCTTATAGAAACAATGGAATTCATGCCAAGACTTTTTCACATGCCCCGTGTCATTCTTGATACTTTACAGTGACGTCACGCTGGGGGTTTTCTACATGTGTCTTTGAGGGTGGGATGTTTAGGAATTACCATGGTGACACAATGCACAGTACAATACACAACAGCAAACACAGCCAAAAAGTTTTTAAACAGTCTGAAACACAAAATGGTTTTAAACACATCACACGAGCCTGTGATCAATACGAATGGTCATGGTCCTATTTAGGAGTTTGATTTTCAGCAAAAAAGTGAGCGTGACTTAACTCAAAAACTGTTGGCTTATGGTAGCTAGCTGCCTGTAATGTTATTTGAGAGAGATTTGTTTTTGTCTAACAGTAAAAATCATCTCAGCTGTTGTAGTTCAAGATAGAACAGTCCTTTATTTTCAGATTGGGTTGAAATAAAGCACAGATTAAAGTCTAACAAAGCCTCAGACAGAGCAGTGTCTACAGTTAGCATCACACCCCCATAGAATGACATCAGCTGCAAAGTATAAATAGTCACCTTCTACCTTCCAATCATGTTATCCAAGAAGTATCAAAAATCTGTACTGTACTTTACAATACAACTGACTGGTATAGGTGCGCAGTGCAGGGTGATCAAAGTTTCAAAGTTCAAAACAGACACACACCCGGGTTGGGATAGTTTGTATAACAAAAGGAGAAATTCAATTTGTCAACTGGACAAAAGTTTATTTTGGTCGAATACGTTTTGCAGCTCATTCAAGTTACTTATTCAGTTCTGGTCAGATTGCTGGAGGACACAGCCTTATATCTGCCTATTAACTACACTGAAACTACTCTGAAACTAACACACCTACTTGTTTACAGTTTCTGTTTGTTAGCTACTGAACTGCACTGAGTGTGGGGTCATATTAGCATAATTATTCAGGCCCATAATGGGTGCTTTCACACCCCTGGACTTGACCTGGCTATCCCTACTGTTTCCTTTGTTTGTCCAGCTAACCAACAGAAACTAATCAAGTAGGTGTGTTAGTTTCAGAGTAGTTAGCTCCTCCCTGCAGGCAGATATAAGGTGGTGCCCACCAGCATCTGACAAAAACTGTGAAATATATTTGACCAAACTTTTGTCCAGTCCATATTGAATTTCTCCTTTTGCCATGGATTCTACTTGGAAGACTCAGGGATTTTACACACATGATGGTTTGTATAAATAAAAATGTGAAAAGAACGCATAACATTGTCCATTCTTGACTCGCTTGTAGATGAGTATAAATTCTGTGGGACTTTTGTTCATGCATTTTTTTGGCCTTTTTTCTCATTTCTAAGCATAATTTTCTGTATTTTTGCTAAACAATTGAGAATATATTCTCCACTTTACTGCTGGTGGGTGTCAGATTGGTCAAAAATAGGGATAAAATCCCTGGTTTTGAATTAATCTGTTGGGACAGGGGGCACAGGGCTTGTTGGCTCACCCTAATGTAGTAGCCTGCACTCCCATGATTTTTATTAAGCCATATAGACACAAACTACAAATTTATCCTAATTTCAGATTGAGATAATCAACAAAAAACAAAAAAAAAGAGGATATCTTTACCAACTCTTTTAATGGTAAATAACAGTTATTAATAGTTATTACCACGTTTGCTTCTCATCTAGGGACACATAAGTCATGACATGTTTATTAAATATAAATAAAGAGTATATATAGTAGTAAGTAAATATAATCTTCCTAAGATTTTTTTCCTTTTTCCTATTGTCATTTCTAGTATTTATGCATTTATTCATTCATTTGATGCATCGTCCCTTACTGTTTCCAGGAGGTCAAAATAGCAGTAATAAAGGTATGATAAAATAAAGCCTTTCCCTCCATTCAAAGAGAGTAGGGGTTTCCTGGTGACTGCGGTATCATCCAAATACTAAATAAATCCCTTTTACTTTATGCTGAGGTGATGGGCACAGCTCCTATGACCTGGAAAAGTGCTAGAAAGCAAACCAATGAATAAATTATGATTTGCCCCAAATCCTGTACTACTGTAGTGCTACTGTAGGTCTGTATATCTGTCTTTGACTGGCTTTCACTGCCCCTGCAGAGATATTGAGCCAATTAAAAATCTTACTTTTGTGTTTAAATATGTAATATTGGGGATTATAATATTTCATTTTTAGGCAAAGATGTACACTAATTAAATAAAATCTAAAAGACCCAGAAGATATTTTTAGTTTACTTTTTATTTTAGAGACCAAGATGTAGCCAAGAACATAAACTGCACTGTCTCAATCCAAAGATAGTTGAGAAATCATTTTCAGTAGTTTTCTTTTGTGAATGATGAAACACATATTTGCTCTTTTATCACAAAAATAGTAGCAAAAAATTGACTGTACAACCACACTAAAGGATGTCTGGCCCCTTCTGTGCTTCTGTCTCTTCTGTGTCTCTATTGTGTTGCTGTTTGTTCATCTGCCGTTACAATATGTTACACTTGGACTATATTTAAGTGTTAAAGGAGGAGCTGTTCCAACATTTCTCAGGCTTGTCTTTCACACTTTACTTTGGTGTGAACGAGCAGCTCCCACTAGTACTATCCAATCTGGCATTTGAGTTTGTGGATTTAAGAATATATTTGATTTCATGTAAATGAGCTGAAATAAGATACTGTTACAATAATATTATTATATTGCTTTCCTAGTTTGGCTTGCATTTCTTTTCTTAAGCCAATTTCACATAGACTGTATATGGACAGACCTATCCCGCTAGCCGTCACGTTTCAAATAGGAAGTGAGCACGGTGCGCTACCGGCTCCATTGACTGGCTCCAATAGATTTTACATTGAAAAATTACCGCCCCTGTCTTTGTAACTACTGCAGCAAGCCTCATCATTTTGGTCTTAAAATGTTCGTATTAACCCGCTGTGCATGATCCTGGTGTTTTTATTTTGTGATTCTGTGCGTAAATAAATTCCTAATATGAAACTTGGCTCCAAATATTATGGGTCCGCTTCTTTCTACAGTTTATTATTTAGTCTTATTTTTAACATTAATGACACCTTTTTACTGCGTATTCCAGTTTGTACACTCAGATCTACCTTGTAAAGTTAGATACAGAGGAGCAGAAGATAAATCCTCAGACACAGGTATAGTCATATTGTGTTGATTTTGGCAGTGTTGATGCACAGAACAGTCCAGTGGCAGGGTCCATGCGTAGGAGGGCCAGATGTTTGGTGTCCAGAGGAGGGGAGGAGGGAGAGGGAGGTGTCTGAACGACTTTTCTCTTGTTTCAACATCTCATGGGGTTAAGATTGACAACATCGGGAATTTTGGTCCTATATTTTATTTGGAAGGATCAAAAGGAAAATATTTCACAGTGTTCTTGGACATTTTGGGTTAAATTGTGCTCATGTGTGCATGCAGCATAGTCATTTAAGTCTTTAGAAAGTAAATGTATGTAGTTAAACTGTCCTTCACTTATTTGTATGATTGGTAGATATAGCTGTAGCAGAAGTAGTCACAATGGTTATAACACAGAGATATTCATATAAATGCATGCATATAAGCAGTAATATAAGCAGTATTCAGTATTAGTATTTGCAGTATTGAAGGCATAGCTTTATTTTATTGTACTTCTAAATTCTTCTAAATAGATGAGCCCATATTACACTATTTTTGGATTTATAATGTTGTTTTCGCCTCATCATATACATACTTGGAGTTTTGTTTCATTCCTACATGTATAACACACACCCTGCATATTTAGGCTGAGTTCTTTTAAATGGAAAACACTCTGTTGTCATGTCATGTGGTAATACAGGAAGCGCTCCACTGTGATTCCATACACTTTCACTAATATCATCTGGAAATTGCCAGTCTCTATCAAATCACAAGGTGGACTCAAACATGTGTGAATGAAACAAAACACAACTATACACAAAAGGTATGTTTTTGATGAGGTAACTAGATTATAACATGACCTAAATCTCACAAGAATCAATTTTGTGTTTTGTGACCTTTAAGAATCATCTTTTTAGAATGGTCTTTGATAGCTAGCCCAGAGGTACTTTTTCATAATTGTTCATTTTACTTGTCCATCTTTTATTCTGGTTTTATTGTTGTGCAGCATTGTGGTCAACCTTGGAACGATTTAAGTGCTGTAGAAACACAGTTTGATTGAACGTTTTTTTTCCCAGAGTATGCTTTAATCTAACTTACTTTGTGATTTTGCGTGGTCCACCTCTGCACAGATGTGTCCCATTCTTGAGTGTACTTTGTCATTATGTTTATAGAGACTCTGCTAGTTTAAGGAGCTTTTAAAGTAAACATGTCATTAAATAGCCCCTTTCTTCATTATTGTGTGTCTGTGTGCAGAGTGCTTGAGTGCCAAGGACTGCCTATAGTCAACGGACAGTGTGACCCCTATGCTGCTGTGTCTCTGCTGGGACCCTCAAGGTAAAGACATCCACACAAAATATATTTATATGTGATTTTTGCAAGATAACGTGAAATAACATTTGAGATCTTGGTTTCAGATCAGAGGCCAAAAAGACTAAAGTGAAAAGAAAAAACAACAATCCACAGTTTGATGAGGTTTTCTACTTTGAGGTACAATAAAATGTTATTTGTTTAAATAAAAGTACACACTAATTAAACTGCCTGTATATTAAATGGTAAATGATAAATTCCTAATCTAAAACATACCTGGAGGTTTTTTTTTTTTTCCATTCGTTTAACACACAAGGTTGAACGGACCATTTTGATCTTTGGAGATGGAGACAGAGTAATAATTCAGGGTTACTTCAACATGTGTGAATGAAACAAACCACAACTCCAGGTATGTTTTTGAGGAGGTAACAACATTATAATATGGCTTAAAGCCCACTGGAGTCAACTGTGTAATATAGCCACTGATATACACTAATAACATATACTCAGACAATATATTTTTGAATTGATAATTTTGAAGAAGTTTTTAATTTATAATTCCAGCGCCCCACAAACCAACAGATTTGTACTTATTAGGCTGTTGTTAATTGTGTTTTAATTGTTTAATTGTGTTGTGCATAGCCACACAACAGAACAAGTTGAAAATCCTTTACAAGATCTTCAAATATTTACATCAATCTTCCTTAGATTTCTCACATCACACAACATTCCCTGATAATTAATGTAATAGGGAGAAGCTGAACAATTTGATAAACATATATCATTAGATTTGCTATTTATGTTTTAATAATAAGATTCTTTACATAGTTCACATTTTAAACACGTCCGTGACTAGGCCTACAAACTGATACAAGGACTACGCCTATAAACTGATACAATGGTTAGGGAATCAAATGTATTTCAGAACATGCCTTTACAGATCTAAGCTACAGGGTTAGCAGCTTTTTATGCAGAATAAGACCCGATATTTTGTTGTTTGTGGAGGAAATTAATGTACCGGTACTTGAAAATAGCAGCCTTTGTTATTTTGCTAATTTGGTCTATTCAAATTGCGATTTCAGTTTGAAGCCCTTACCATACACACACACACACACACACATACAGTACTTCTTCTGACCATGCCCCTGCTAACCCTGGACTGCAGTTTTTTATGCAGAATAAGACTCACTATTTTGTTGTTTGTGGAGGAAATGATGGTGCTTCAAAATTGCAGCCTTTGTTATTTTCTAATTTCGTCATAATTTTGATTGCAGTTCTAACCATACACACACATACTTCTTCTGACCATGCCCCTGTTAACCCCGGACTGTCTCTTGCTCTATGGTGACATTTTTCACCTCCTCTCCCCCCTCCTCCCCCCTGCTCTCCCCTCCTTGCCCCCTCTCTCCTGCTGGGGCTCAGAAGACTCAGGACAAGAGTATGATTGATTCAGACAAACCACCAAACAATCCCACCCATTGACTTCCATTGAACAAAAACATCTTATTCCCCCAGCCACATAAACAGCCCTTCATGTTCTACTGCGGTCTGCATCCACACGCTATCTATCAGGCTTTGGACAATTTCTAATTTCAATTTAAATTCTAAGAACTTCCTATAATGACAAATCCATGATAAGTATTACGTCCAATCAACTTAAATTAAGAGCTTGTTTCAACTCAGTAATATGGGCTCATGTGCTTTTAATCCAATAGCTCTGGTATGTTCTAGTTTGTTTTCCAGAGCTAGCAGAAATATTGTTTTTGTTTGTTTCACCAGGTAACGCGACCATTGAGTCACACAAAGCGGCATTTTGATGTAGAAGAAGAGGATGTAGATAAATTAGCATTAAGGTGGGGAAACAAAACATTATTCAGATAAGTACTGAACAGTGCGTTTATGTTAAGCCTGTTGTGCTCATTGTGTGTTTTTAGGGTGGATCTGTGGAACGCCAGTAACCTGAAGTTTGGGGATGAGTTTTTGGGAGGGGTCCGTGTTCCTCTCAGGGTCCTGGGACAAGCAGGGGTCCATGATGCCTGGTGAGTAAAGGGAGGAGTTTTTTTACTTGAAAGAAGATTTTTTTTCCCAGTTTACTAAGGGAGTGTGACTTCACCCATAGCATTTGGCTCCAGTCAAACAATTCCAGCTGTTATATGGTGAATTTGGAGCCAGTTCCATATTAAGAATAAGAATTTATTCACGGACAAAATAGCAAATACCAGGATCACCAGGTAGAGTGGATTAATACAAACATTTTAAGGCCAAAATGACAAGGCTCCCTGCAGCAGTTACAGCCGGGGGGTAACACTTTTTCAATCAATTGATTTGATGAAGCCCCCATGCTTTCTTCCTATTTAGATCGTGGCTGCTAGCGGGTTAGCTATGTTCATTTATATTTACAATTTATGTATTATACAGGCAAGGCAAGGCAAGGTAGTTAATTTGTATAGCACAATTCGCACACAAAGTAATTCAAAGTGCTTTACGGAATAAGAAATACATTAAAATCACAATACAAACAAATCAAACCATAAATAATCATCATAAAAGAGACAAAGAGACAAATTTCTTCCAGTTAATACTGTGACTATAATGTCTTTTCCTTTTACTTCAATGGGCTTTTCATTTCTGCACATGCATGAAACCACCTGCTTTTCTTCTTTGTTACTTTGCCTGTAATAGTCCACAATATGAAATAAAATCTATCTGCCATGCATTTATTCAATTACAGCTGTTTGTTTATGTGGGTGAGCTCACATCTTCACAGATCTGACTTGTAACTAGTCGTGGTGGTGCTGTCTGCTTTTGCTTTTATGGATAGATATGTTTAATGCCTTCTCGACACTCAAAGACGCTTTTTTGGACACTCAAAGGCGCTTTTCTGGACAGTCAAAGACGCTTTTTTGGACACTCAAAGAAGCTTTTTTGGACACTCAAAGACGCTTTTCAAAATAAAGCGAATGGATCAACGTGGGATAAATGTACAGAGATGAAGACAAAAAGTGAGCTGTAAACGCGACTAGATAAGACTTGTTTAACTGCACAAATCTGCTCACTTGGAGTTCCAACTAAATCCGTTCTTTCTGGTCTCATTGTGTTAAATCAAAGCCCGGATTAAAGTCTAACAGAGTAACAGATCTTCAGACAGAGCAGTGCTCCCAGTCAGCCTCACAACCCCAGGGAACGTTGATTAAATGAACTACAGAGCATCAATTAGCGAGATTTTACAATGTTTTAATAACAGGAGTCAAAGGGAAAAAGACTGAAATATGAACTGACAAACTACTTTAGCTGTCATCAACGTTCTCTGGGGATGTGATGCCAACTGAAGGCACTGCGCTGCCCGAAGCCCTGCCACGCATTTTACTTCAACAATCTGACCAGAAAGACTTGATTTGATAAAAAAATGTGTTGTTTAAATTAGGATTGGGCGGTAATACAGTAATACGGTATCCCGCGGTATAAGAAAGTAGCAGCAGTATCAGTTTTTTTACCGTCATTAAAAAAAATCTGCATAAAGACCTAAAACCACAGCAGGACTTTCTCCCCTCCGCTCTCTATCCTCTTCAAACGTCGCCACGCTCGGAAACCCCCATCCACACGCAGCGTCAGTCAGGTTTTTTTCTTCTTCCTCGCTTCGTGTGGATGGAAATCTCCGAGCGCAACGACGCCCGAAGCGGAGAGAGATATATGGATATAGGGACCAGGATGTCAAGACACGAAAGTTCCCGACCACGCACGGAGGGCCCCGCCCCAAGTCCAGCACCCCGAGACTGCACACGAGCCGGAAGGAAGGAGGCCGAGGACCAGCGAGTGCGGGAACCACTGTCCAGGATGTTTCATCCTGGACAGTGGTTCCCACACTCACTAGTCCTCGGCCTCCCCCCCCCCGGCCCGTGCACAGCCCCAGGGCGCCGGACCCGGGATGGAACCCTCCACGCACGGCCAGGAGCCCCCGCGTCCCAACATCCGTGGTCTGTATCTCCTCCTTTGGCCAACTTATGATTCCTGCTGGGTATCTGATCACTGGCAGGGCGTAGCTGTTTATTGCCTGCGTCTTGTTCTTGCCATTGAGCTGGCTTCTTAGGACCTGCCGTACTCTTTGCAGGTATTTGGCTGTCGCCGCTTTCCTTGTTGCCTCGTCAAGGTTG
Organism: Odontamblyopus lacepedii; assembly: GCA_034769755.1. Taxonomy (NCBI): domain Eukaryota; kingdom Metazoa; phylum Chordata; class Actinopteri; order Gobiiformes; family Gobiidae; genus Odontamblyopus; species Odontamblyopus lacepedii. The sequence goes on from CM068349.1 coordinate 27,940,709, forward strand.
CCATTTGCCTGTGGGATACCAAGGTACTTGTAGCTGTCCTCAATGTCTGTTATTGATGAACAGGATGTGGGAGAAATATATATATATATATATATATATATATATATATATATATATATAATACTTTGGTATCTAATACCTTATATATATAATACTTTGGTAGCGGCTTAACGGCTGCGGCGCTGGACCCGGCGGGCGGCCCTGTGCGCCCTACGCCTCGTCCTCCTCCTCTGGAGGCGGCGGCGGCGCTGGACCCGGCGGGCGGCCCTGTGCGCCCTACGCCTCGTCCTCCTCCTCTGGAGGCGGCGGCGGTGCTGGACCCGGCGGGCGGCCCTGTGCGCCCTAAGCCTCGTCCTCCTCCTCTGGAGGCGGCGGCGGCGCTGGACCCGGCGGGCGGCCCTGTGCGCCCTACGCCTCCTCTGGGGCCGGCGGCGGCGTTTGGGGGCGGGGACGTCCTGGGCCTGTCTGCGACAGCAGCGAGCCATAATGACCAATGATATATATATATGAACACTGCATTGGCATCGTGGACTTTGAAGATCCTGATCCGAAAAATGACGAGCCAAATGCCAATGAAGACCGGCCGGATCACATTGTAATTGACATTCCGGAAGATATTGCACATGAGGACTCTGCTGGCTCTAGCGCAAACAGCTCCTCCTCCATTTGGGGATGGTGCAAGACAATAGTGTTTGGTGGTCTTCTATCAGGACACGGTGCTCAGCTATGTGGTGTCAGGCTCTCCCATTATTGCTGGAGCAGCTGTACTCCCCGTGCTGCTCTGGGGTTGTGCCCACCGTATTTCGGAGATGAGGCAGAACTCAAGAACCTGAACAGGAGGACCAGGAGTGGTCAAATGTAGTCAAGTGTGATCCCATCTTGTTTGCAAATTGTTCTAAATAAAATGTAATTAACCCTCCTGTGGGCCCACCACCTGCAGAGGGGTTCATAGGGGGATTCAGGTGCTATGAGGATTGGGCAGTAAACTGCCCCCGCGACCCAGCTGGATTAAGCGGGAGAAGATGGATGGATGGATGGATGGATGTTTAATGCCATATTGTTGAACAGTAGAATTACCAAGTGTGATTTTTCCATATATACTTTTCCTCTATTTCTATCATTTTCAGTAGTTGCTAAAATCATCTGTTCTGCCCCGTTTGTTGCACAGGTACTTCTTGTTGCCCAGAGAGAACGGGGGGAAGTCTGTGAAGGTGGAGGAGCTGGGATCACTGCGTCTGAACATCGTTTACACTGAAGACCATGTTTTTCCCTCAGAGCACTACACACCACTCAGAGACCTGCTGCTGCACTCCGCCAATGTGGAGGTCTGTATCTGAACCAGCTCTTTAGGTTTATAATGTTAGGTGTATGCAGAGGTAGTGGAAAGAGCACGCCCACTGACAACAGGTAGAGATGTCAAGACTATTCGAGGCACTGGTAATAGTAACTAATGTAGTTGTACCTTTTTCTCAGACTGGAGAGTTTGTTTACCTGCTTTACATGTTTCAGCTCCTTCTTCTAGCCATCCTCAGGAGTGCCACGTGATGGTGTAGTCACATGTCTTGTAGGCTGCTTTGCATGGGTTTACCACACAGTAGAGTAGAGGAGACTTGCGCCCCCTACTGTCTGACCCCTTCTCCAGGACTACATTCTGTGTGTGATAGGGTGTACGCTCCCTCGTCACGGGTTATGCTCCTTGGACCTCATTTGCGTTTCTGATGCAGCTGTTCTGATGCAGCTATTATTATGTGAATGTCACATAATAATAATAATGCATCAGTTTTATATAGCGCTTTTTCTGGACACTCAAAGACGCTTTACAGAGCATTATTCATTCACTCCATACCCGGTGGTGGTAAACTACTATTGTAGCCACAGCTGCCCTGGGGCAGACGGGCAGGGCGGAAGCGAGGCTGCCAATCGGCCCCTCCGACCACCACCATCACTCATGCACACACCACTTTCATACTAGGCAATGTGGGTGATGTGCCTTGCCTAAGGACACAACGACAGTTTTTGCGACTGGCGCCCCACTGTGGCACCTGGAATTCCCAGTGGTCTCCCATCCAAGTACTAACCAGGCCTTCTGGGATCTGATGGGATCAGGCTTTGACGAGCCAGTATGACCACAATGTCATACCGGCTACAACATTAACATTAGTTCATAATTCAGAAAGTTTGATTTCAGAAACTGGTCATATTTTAGAGAAATTGTGAATGAAAGAAAAATAAGATTGGTCACGGCTTTAATGGTGAGAGGCCAGCGGCTCAGTATTCCTGCCACTGCTCCCTTAGTCAGGGCAGCTGTGTTGTTCCAGATAGCTTCCTATTAGCAGTATGTCTGAGGAGTAATATGTATTTAATAACTACATACATGCTTTACATAAATCCCATTGTTATTATAGTCTTATTTCTTATTTTATGTGCAGCCCGTGTCGGCGTCCACGGCTCATATCCTGGGGGAGGTTTGTCGGGAGAAGCAGGAGGCCGCCATCCCTTTAGTGCGTCTCTTTCTTCACTACGGCAAAATCGTGCCTTTTATCAGCGCCATCGCCCACGCAGAAGTGAACAGGACACAGTAAGTGCCCACTCTCATTTAGGTTGATTCATTGTTTCATTTGTGATAATTCATTTATACTGTAACTTCTTCCTTGCGTAGGGATCCTAACACAATTTTCCGAGGAAATTCACTGACGTCCAAGTGCATTGACGAAACCATGAAGCTTGCAGGAATGCACTATCTTCAAGTTACGCTCAAACCGATCATAGATGAGGTATGGCATTATCATTTGGACAATTCAAGCTTTTCAGCGTTTGATATAATTTATGTCAGATGTCTGTGGAAATGTTCAGGACATTTTAGATAATTTACAATATCTTTTTTCCAATCTGCAGATCTGTACGGACCATAAACCTTGTGAAATTGATCCGGTCAGGCTGAAAGAATCGGAAAATTTGGACACAAACAGGGTAAGGCATACAATGTTTTTGACTGGTTCCAGAGAGACATTAAAACCTCCATCTCTATGTTGACGTGAAGGTGATTAGACCAGGCCAAGTGACTGGTCAGATCTGTGGAGTGGTGAATTTGGTGTTTTTTCAAGGAATAAAGACATGTGTAACTGAATAAATGCACAATAGATGACTTTAATGCCATACTGCGAAACATTTCTAGCAAGGTAATGACATCCCCATGGAGACAAGAAGGTGGCAGCCTCTCTCCAATCAAAAAAATGACAGTGCATTGTTATTTAGCATTACATTTTACATAATAATCATAATAAACTTTAGAGCTTTCTATTTTATCTGTTTGGCTTTAATCAGATATTTTTTTCTTTCAGGAAAACCTTCGTCAGTACGTGGACCGAATCTTCAACGTGATCACCACTTCGGGCGTCCGTTGTCCCACCGTCATGTGTGACATCTTCTTTTCTTTGAGGGAATCGGCCGCCACGCGTTTTCAAGGTAACGCCACAAAAGCTCGGAAGCAGAACAAGTCATCAACTGCATAATGGTAATGGACAGGAAGCAGGCAGAAAGAAATGTACAGGATGTGCACGCAGCCCAAGGACACTTCTCTTTATTTACGCAGGATCTCTGAAAAGCTTTTTGTGCTCAGCTATTTGTGTCAGACCTGAAACCACTTAAGCCCGCAGGCAGCAGGCTCGTTCTGTGTGTGGGTATGATCTGCACTGTGAGGGTATTACTGTATGTGCTGCGCTGCCCCCTGCTGGTCAGCCTGTTGTAGTACAGACAAAGCTCATTATTGGCCCGTGAAATGTCTATTTAAAATATAATAAAACTCTAATGCAACAAGTGGACTCTGGTTTACCTCTAGACTAAAGATAATTTTCAGAGATAAATGATCAGATTATTTGTTAATTACCTGTAACTTGGTCTGGTTTGGTCTCCATGATGATAGAATGGTTTAATGCCATACCATGAAACATTCCAGACAAAGTAATAACATCTCCACAGAGAAAAGCATTTGATGGACCCTCCACCAGAAAAGTTACACAATGCACCTTTAAGTGTGACATTATCAGAGCTCCAACTTAGTCCCATGGACACAAACAGCAGAAACATGGACTTTGTCTGAACCGCCTGATGGATTTCACTTCTCTTTTTTTTTTGTTTCACACTAAATAAAATTAGTGGACATACATATTTTTACAATAAAATATAAATATCCACTAAAAGCGTTTTTTTTTTTAAAAAAGTGCATTGTGTAACTTTTCTGGTGGAGGGTCCATCAAAGGCTTTTCTCCATGGAGATGTTGTTATAATGTTTCACAGTCTGGCATTAAACCTTTCTATCATCATGGAGACCAAACCAGACCAAGTTACAGGTGGAGAGGCGACCCTGCTCACAGTCAAAATGCAATTTGAGCTACAAAAACACCTGAAAATGAATAAATGTAATGCTGAGCTGTTTAATGTTATACCGTGGAACATTCCAGGCAGGACAATGGCATCTCCATAGAAACAAGCAGGTGACAGACCCCCAACCAAAAAGTTACAGAGTACACCTTTAACAATCTCACAGTTTTTTCTGTTTATTTATGTCAAAAAATGAACCTCTCATGTCTGTAAAGGTTTGACTTGACTTTGCTTTTTGTTTTTCCTTCACTTCTCAGTCGACCAAGACGTCCGATACACTGCTGTGAGCAGCTTTATCTTCCTCCGTTTCTTCGCACCAGCAATTCTGTCCCCAAACCTGTTCCAGTTACGACCGCACCATCCAGTGAGTTAAACTAACACAACATCAACTCTTTTCTTTATTTTTTCTTTATTATTATAATTTTTATCTATCTTTTATTTAGAAAACATCAAATATATGAAGTAAGATATATGGAATTACACTCAACAAAAATATAAACGCAACACTTTTGTTTTCGCTCCCATTTGTCATGAGATGGACTCAAAGATCTAAAATTCATTCCAGATACACAATATTACCATTTCTCTCAAACATTGTTCACAAATCTGTCTAAATGTGTGATAGTGAGCACTTTTGCTTTGCTGAGATAATCCATCCCACCTCACAGGTGTGCCACATCAAGATGCTCATCAGACACCATGATTAGTGCACAGGTGTACCTTAGACTGCCCACAATAAAAGGCCACTCTGAAATGTGCAGTTTTGTCTCACAGCAAAATGCCACAGATGGCGCAAGCATTGAGGGAGCGTGCAATTGGCATGCTGACAGCAGGAATGTCAACCAGATCTGCTGCCCGGGCATTGAATGTTCATTTCTCCACCATAAGCCGTCTCCAAAGGCGTTTCAGAGAATATGGCAGTACATCCAACCGGCCTCACAACCGCAGACCACGTGTAACCACACCAGCCCAGGACCTCCACATCCAGCAGGTTCACCTCCAAGATCGTCTGAGACCAGCTACTCAGACAGCTGCTGAAACAATTGGTTTGCATAACCAAAGAATTTCTGCACAAACTGTCAGAAACCGTCTCAGGGAAGCTCAACTGCATGCTCGTCGTCCTCATCGGAGTCTTAACCTGACTCCAGATCGTCGCCGTAACAGACTTGAGTGGGCAAATGCCCACATTCGATGGCGTCTGGCACGTTGGAGAGGTGTTCTCTTCACGGATGAATCTCGGTTTACATTGTTCAGGGCAGATGGCAGACAGCATGTGTGGCGTCGTGTGGGTGAGCGCTTTGCTGATGTCAATGTTGTGGATCGAGTGGCCCATGGTGGTGGTGGGGTTATGGTATGGGCAGGCATCTGTTATGGACGAAGAACACAGGTGCATTTTATTGATGGCATTTTGAATGCACAGAGATACCGTGATGAGATCCTGAGGCCCATTGTTGTGCCATACATCCATGAACATCACCTCATGTTTCAGCAAGATAATGCACGGCCCCATGTTGCAAGGATCTGTACACAATTCTTGGAAGCTGAAAATGTCCCAGTTCTTGCATGGCCAGCATACTCACCGGACATGTCACCCATTGAGCATGTTTGGGATGTGCTTGACCGGCATATACGACAGCGCGTACCAGTTCCCACTAATATCCAGCAACTTCGCACAGCCATTGAAGAGGAGGGGACCAACATTCCACAGGCCACAATTGACAATCTGATAAACTCTATGCGAAGAAGATGTGTTGCACTGCATGAGGCAAATGGTGGTCACACCAGATACTGACTGGTTCTGAGTCCCCAGACCCCCAATAAAGCAACAACTGCACATTTCAGGGTGGCCTTTTATTGTGGACAATCTAAGGTACACCTATGCACTAGGGCTGGGCGATATGGACCAAAAAATATATCTCGATATATTTTGCTATATCTCGATATACGATATATATCTCGATATCTTTACAGGAAAAAATACAGCCCCCCCAAACTACTGCAAAAACAAAAAAACAAATTTTATCTGATTAATATTCATTTAGTTCTGCACTTAAACACTCTTGACACCCCTTTTTGGACCCTCACCCACAGTTTAAGAACCTCTTCTTTAAGAGGACTTCCACTGACACAAAACTGCTTCAAAGTGAATAAAGTGCAGGATTTTTAAACCTCTATTTTCAAATTCCAAACTGGAGTTACGTTCTCTTGTTTTAAAGTGGTATTTAGTCTCTGCACATTTACCAAATCAAACGCACATTGTGACAAACGGATTTATTTGGCATTTGGCACAGGCTGCAGAGAGAAGCCCGACGCTCCGCGCACTCCCGCGCTCCCGCGCACTCCGCGCACTCCGCACGCCGGGATGAGTTTATTGGCAACAGCAGCGGCATTAATGAAAAATGACCGCACTCAGTATTCAGACCTTGAGTCCATGACAAGACCGAGTCCAAATGCGCTCGAGTCCGAGACAAGACCAAGACAAAAGCCAAAGCTCTCGCTTTGTCCAGCGGCACGCGGGTGTCTGTGAGTGTGGGGCAGGTGTGGGTCCTGCTGCGGGGCTCCTCGTTTAAGGGGCGTGGGTGTGTTTTGAAGCGGAGTTTGTTCGTGATATCTGCACACACGCGGAGCTCGACGCTGGGCTCGTGCGCGGTCAGAGGTGTCATGTGGTTGCGCCGCACTGGGAAACGTGCATTTAGAAAGTTTAACTCGTCACGTTACGTCTGTGCGCAGCTCCTTATTGTGGCTGCAGAAACACTCGCACAGATGCGCCTGTTTGGTTTTCCACGTTCGACGACGAAATATTTGCTCGCAAATGCGAGTGAAATGGGCGCACTGCAGAGCCCTGGTCCTAGTCCTGGTTTAGTCCGTGGCCGAGCCCGGGCTGCGGCCGCGTTTAGTCCTGGTTTAGTTCTAGTCCTGGTTTAGTCCGAGGCCAGGTCCGGGCTCCGCGGAGGAGCTCAGGGACAAAAGCAGGAGGCGGAGGAGCGGCACAGAGAATGCGAAACAAGCGAAGCGGCGAAACCAGAAGTAAACATAAGCATTATAGCGATATATCGATATGTCAGAATTCATATCGAGTTTCAAAAATATCTCGATATATTTTAAATATCGAGATATCGCCCACCCCTACTATGCACTAATCATGGTGTCATCTTGATGTGGCACACCTGTGAGGTGGGATGGATTATCTCAACAAAGCAAAAGTGCTCACTATCACACATTTAGACAGATTTGTGAACAATGTTTGAGAGAAATGGTAATATTGTGTATCTGGAATGAATTTTAGATCTTTGAGTCCATCTCATGACAAATGGGAGCAAAAACAAAAGTGTTGCGTTTATATTTTTGTTGAGTGTATGTACCAAAGGCAAAAAAGTAAAATCTACTAAATATGTATATTCATATTTTATATTAAATTCTTTGAAGTAGCTACCATTTGCTTTGTCAAAAAATATTTAGTCAAGTCATTTAAAGGTACGCTGCGCAACCTTTCTATTGGAGGGTCCACTACCTACTTGTCTCCATGGAGATGTCAGTGCTTTGCCTGGAATGTTCCCTGGTATGACTTTAAACGTATCCATGTAGCATTTATATACTATGTGCGTTGCTCAAAAATACAATAATTCCTTCTTTGAATAGGAGCGCCTCTCCACAGAATTGTAATGTAACATAGCGCTGTAACCTGCTTGTCTCCCTAGTGATAAAAGTTTAACTTATACTCTGGAACATTTTAGTCGAAGCAGGAGACAAGCAGGTGACGGATGCTCCACCACAAATGTTACGAAGTGCACCTTTAACAGTTTTTCTTTCTTACATAATACCGTATATCTTTATATATATTTGTTGTCTTGTGTAGGTATATAAAATGTAAAAAGTAGTAAAAATAAACAAACTTTTGGCTGGTAGTGTAAATGAAAATGTGGATCTACTGTATAATCTAATGTGAATGACAGATATTACAATTTTCTTAATTGCTTTTTTGTTTAGGACCCTGCCACTTCTCGAACTCTTACTCTCATCTCCAAAACTATCCAGACCCTTGGAAGTCTTGCCAAATCGAAATCTGTGAGTTTGAGAAATACTTAGATGTGACCGATTTATGTCCTTATTTTATGCCCAATCTCTAACATCTGTTTTACACTGGTTTTCTCTTTCAGGCCAATTTCAAAGAGTCCTACATGGCGGCATTTTACGATTACTTTAATGAGCAGAAGTACGCTGATGCAGTGAAAAATGTAAGTCCTGGTTTGATTTCCCATTGAACAAAAGGAGCTTGTGTGGCTGTGGTTTTAAAAATATGTGAACAATGTCTTACTGGCAGTAAAATATGCCTTGTGTTTTTTGTTTTTGTAGTTCTTAGATCTTATTTCAACATCAGGAAAGTGGGATCAGAAAAGCATCGAAACACCTATCATGCTAAAAGAAGGGTAAGTAACAATATTTCTTAAAAGATACACGTGTAAAAGATAGAATAAAGCTGGATATCTATACACTATATAAGACATTTATAATTTTGAATGTGTGGTAGCACTTTACCTATTTTCCCCCATTTTCACATTTAGATCATTTCTGTTTTTGTAGCTTTTGTAGCATCAGTGCTTTTAGGTATGATTATGTAAACAAGAGTTGTTGTTTTTAATTCCATATTTGTTTTGATGAAATGAATGCCAAAAAAGTAGTAACCAGATTCACTTATAATCGGCTTCTAAACTGAATTTGGCATTTTATTTACCTATAGCCATTTTTTTTACCTGTAGTGAATTTATATAGAAAATATTTTGAAATTTCAAATAGACAAATGGCCCAGTTTTGTATAAAAGGTGCACTGAGTAATGTTTCTGGTGGAGGGTCCTTTACCTGCTTCTCTACATGGAGATGTAATTGCTTTGCCTTGAATGTTACACAGAATAGAAAGAAATTTATCACAATGAATAAAAATTACTGGTCAGATCTATGGAGAAGCATGCTATGGAGAAGCAAGCCTGGCACATAGTAAGAATTCAAGGTATTTTTTGAGCAATAAAACTGCAATACTGCGGAAAATTCCTTGCAAAGAAATAACATCTCTGTGGAGACAAGCAATTAGCCGGCCCTCCACCTGAGAAATTACATAGTCTACCAGGTACAACTCAGCTGCTAACACAAGGCTGCTGTTAGCATATTTTCTAGTTGCTAGTTTAGTCATCTACATCCCCACCTTCTTCTGTTAATGCTGTCGTCCTAAAGGAGTGTAAAACTCACTATAAAGAGGGTTGATGGTAAAGGGTCAAAGCACAGCACTAAGGGCAGGTAAGAGCGTCTGTGAATGGAGCTTTGCCCTGTGTCCCCCCTGTGTGCAATGTCCCCCCGACCCAAATCAACCAGTGCATTAGGAGCCGCTGTTAGACGCTATAGCACTTTACTTTATATCCAGTGTCTACCATATATGTCCTAAAGGTCTTATATTATGCATTACTTTGGGTTTTTTATACAGCTTGGGCAGTGGTTCTCAAAATCTTAACACCACCCAAGATAATATTTGGCTTTCCGAGAGCTTTACCCTCCTATATCAGGTCTAAAGTAGCGATAAATATTGTCAAAACATACAGTACACCATGTCTAAAATGGATAAAGTAGTTCTAAATAATGATTGACCCAAAGGAAAAAAATCAAACAAACAAATTAAACAAGCACTCAAACCACCAGAGGTATTTTGGTTCATGGTATTGTATGGAAAGCAAGTAAAAGCATTTCCTCCCTGATATCTGAGCATATAAAACACCATTAGGGTTGTTGCAAAGTCATTTAAGGACTTTAAATGATGTAATATGTCTGGTGAAGGTATAAAATGGACAGTAAAGTACTTAGGAACACTTCACGAAATACCATGTTATGACATGACAAGGTGGAGTAGAGCGTTTTGGTCTCAGATTGATATTAGAAATGCAAGAAACAAAAGTGTGATATTGATGAGGAAAAAGTATTAGAAAACGGCCCGAGCTCAAACTTTTAGTTAGCATGATATAGGACCTTTAAACAGTTTAAACAGTGCGGTGCCCTTCGGTTACACTGGTATAAAGTAAAGTGGTCAAGCTTGCTATTAGAAAGCATTAGAAAGCTGGGGTGAAGATATTGCTTTATAATTTGATGGGTTCTTTCAAGATTAGAGATGTAGAGATGTCATTTACAGCCAGAAAGATTTGTGTTTGCCGATATTTTCTCCAATTTTAAGTTTAAGTATAAGTTGTTTGTTAAACTATTTAAATTATTTATAATTTTTTTCTCAATTAATTCAGATAATTTATTAATGTCTGAACAACATTCTCCCTTAAGGGTGCACTGTGCAACTTTTCTGGTCAACAGTCTGAGCTCAGCTCTTTTCTTTCCATGGAGATTATCACCAAGAAGACAAGATAATTATGCCCCCGGGCCAAGTTACAAGTCAGATCTATGTAAATCAGAGAGGTCATACTAAGAATGCTGATTTTTCAAAACCTTTCTGAACAATTAAAACACATGTAATTTAAAAATGTAAGATGTATAAGTTGAATGGCTTTTGTTTTCTCAAAATATTACAGGCAAAACATGGTAGTCACTCCCCACCAGAAAATTTGCATAATTGCACATTTAAATATTTATTGGAGTAACAGTATTTTAAGATTTGCTGTCTGAATATCACGCCATAATGGATAATATTTAGGAAAGCTTAAGTTCAGTATCAGATCCAAATCCCAGACCCAGATCATTTGGTGTCTAGACCCTGGTCCACTTTATCCCATGTGAACTACCAAAAACACAGCCTTTCCTTGTGGTTTCTTTCCTCGAACGAACCGCCTCGACTGTGTTACATATTTTTTCCCTTTATCAGCAAATAATGTACACTTCATGGCGTATTTATGCATTAGTTAGAGCAATTGGCAATGGCCCTGCTTTAGTGTTTTTGTTTTGTATTTCGCATTGATTGAACAAAACTATAATTTTAACTGTGATTCTACTGTGATTTGTACAAAATTTGTTGGTCATTGGAAAAACTATGTAAAATAATTGTTAAACTCATAGACTGTGATTTCTATGAGAGCTGTACAGAGATTATAGATCCGTACAGCAGGACAGAGGAGACTGAGAGCATGCTCCTCTGGTGTATTTTACTACAGCAGGCTGATGACAGAAGCATGCAAATGAAAGCTTGCAAATAACAAGTCAGTATTGGTGGTATAGTTGTTGCCATGGACATAGATTGTTTAGTTTATAAAAATATAGGTACTTAACTTTTAGCTTAATCTTATAAAACTACTGATGCACCAATACAGCCTTTTTCAGTCAGTACATAAAAAAATACAAATAAAAATTAAAAAAAGGTGCGTTCTGCTTGATTTCAACCAACACCAGTGCAAAGCCTTTTAGTAGTAGTAATAGTTGTAGTTATAGTAGTAATAGTAGATAGTAGTAGCAGTTTTTTTAGTAGTACTTGTAGTAAGTAGTAAATATTAGAAGTAAGTAGTAAATATGAGCTGTAAGCAGTAGTAGTCGTAAGTAGTAATAGGTAGTAGTATATTTGCTGTAGTAGTAGTTTATTTGATTAACACTGCAAGGACATAGACTACAACTGCATTTAGATTAAGATATGATCGAAAGGTTTAGGCTGAAGTAAAAAGTATGTTGTTAAACAATGACAGTGACTTCAGATAAATTAACTGATTCAAGGATTTTTTTCAATACATAACATAGATGAATATAATACTGCCTAAATCACATTGATACTATTTCAGAGTCAACAGTGCCTAGTTATTAGTCTGTATGTTTTTTCTTACTTTTTGGCCTACAAGCTATTACCCAGTATCCTAAATCAGACTGGTATTGGTGCATCTCTAACAAAATCAGCTCTTATTAATGTTGTTCTCTTTATTTCCAGGTTTATGATAAAGCGAGCTCAAGGTAGAAATCGTTTTGGTATGAAGAACTTCAAGAAGAGATGGTTTCGTCTCACTAACCATGAATTCACCTACCACAAAACCAAAGGTGCGTTCACTGTCCTACTGAAAACCAATGGTGCATTCACTGTCCCATGGAGCTGTGTTTAGTGCAGTGCGGTCTTTTCTTACTGTGTGGAGGAGGAGTGTGAGAAACAATGGGGGAAAGTGCTGAATGTTCACTTGGCCCAGAGCTGTGTCTCACATGTGTGCCGCAGATTCAGTTACTGAGCAGGCAATAATTCTGCCGCATCCACCCCAACAGCTTCCACACTGTAGACTGTTGTGTGCAGAGGTGCAAACAAAGCCATGTTGGGCATAAATTACATTAGATTAATAACTTTAAAGGTCCTATATTACCCCAAACTTACTCTTCTGAACTTACTGTATAGCCGTGTTAGAATGCTTTTACTTCCTCAAAAACATACTCAGAGTTGTGTTTTGTTTCATGTTTGAGTTTTTAACCCTGCATTGTTGAGCTGTCTTTATCTCTGGAGCTCAAAATGCTTTGTAAAGTCATGTAGGAGTACTTCAACAACTACCTTTTACCTTTTGTTCAGTAGAAATGAGGGCTGAAATGATCCAAATGATTCGAGTGAAGGAGTTTAAAAAACACAGTGGAGCACAATCTGTATTACCACTTGACATCACAAGGTGGAACAGAGTGTTGTCCATCTGAAAGAAGAACTCAGCATAAATTATGTTTGTTGTGTTAAACATGTGTGAATGAAACGACTCCAGGTATGTTTTTTATGAGAAAATTACATTAGGACATAGATCAGTAAGTATCGTAATAAGGGCTCTTTAATTATCTGGCACAAAGTAACAATAACTGCAGAAGATATTTGAATCCTAGTTTAAAAGAATGTAATGTAAAAATAAGTCATTAAATAAAATAAAAACTCTGACTTAACTGCAATGAAGACTTAAAAATGAAGGACCATTAAAAAGAGTATTATTCAGAGACATTAAATGAAACAAAATAAGGAAAAACAAGGAAAAAACATTAAAAAAAGCTTTTAGTATGGTATGATATGTTTTTTATTTGTACACGGACAGTGCGCAACAATACAACAAACAACAATGTGGCTGTGCACTGCTGTTGTGTTTATTGTGTAATAAAATAATGTGAAATGCTAAATAAAAGTGAATATTTGTGCTGTTGGCCCCACATGCTGATGGTACAGATTATGCCTCCTGTGATTATTTAGCTTTGTGCTGGCAGTTTGTTTAAATGTGCTCCCCTTCTCTTCCAGGAGAGGGCGCCCTGTGCAGCATTCCCATAGAAAACATCCTGGCAGTGGAGCGACTGGAGGAGGAGTCTTTCAAAATGAAAAATGTAAGGCCCACACACAATGACTTTTGTCAGACCTTTGGGATTTCAAACTTCCAATAAAAACTACTTGCTTTTCCCAAAATTCATCTTGAATGTTTTTCTTGTTTTAGATGTTCCAGGTCATTCAGCCAGAGAGGGCGCTCTACATTCAGGCCAATAACTGTGTGGAGGCCCGTGACTGGATTGATATTTTGACCAAAGTGAGCCAGTGTAACCGCAAACGCCTCAGCACGTACCACCCCTCAGCTTACCTCAACGGCCACTGGCTCTGCTGCAAACTGTCTGCAGATACAGCTCCTGGATGTACCCCCTGCACCGGGTACGTCCATTTCAGTACCAAGGAATAGACTCAATACTCAATACTGACTCCAATACCACAATGATAAAAAAAAAAAAGAATAATAATAACTTTATTTAGACAATAGGATGTTATTTTCAACCTTAAATAAAAGTTTTATTTTAACATGTGGCCTCCATAGTGGTCCATGGGCGTATACTATTGTATGTGCTCTTATACTTGTTCTGATACAGCTCAAGATCAATCATACTAAAACTATTCAGAAAACGTTCATTTCTGTCCTGTGAATGTGACTTTTTTAGTATCTACTGTATCTAGTTTCAATACTAGTTTCAGTGCAATTAGTATCTTATTTTTTTATACTTTTGACACTCCTACTATCTGTAAATTGGGATTTTTTACTTTTTATTACACTTAACTTTCATTTGTTTATTTTTCAGAGGTCTTCCTGCTAACATACAGCTAGACGTCGATGGAGATCGAGAAACTGAGAGGATCTACTCCCTGTTCAGTACATACATGAACAAACTTATCAATATGCAAGGTCAGGAATTGTTACTTAAACTAAAATACAAAGTTGCATCATATTATTCCTCTTATGACATTGCAGTAAATTATAACGCACTGTGTACCAACTTCAGAACCATGTGTACATTTTTTAAACAAATAACAATTGTCATTGATTTGATGGTGACTTCACTGCCCATTTCCATCAACCATTTTGATACAAACCAGGAACTCCCTATAAGAGCTTTAGCTCTGAGATGGCCTGACCAAGTTATCTTCAGAAATTCTTGGAAAACATTAAATATTTAACACATTTGAAATATATGTAACATCTAGGACAAAATGGTCACTTGGTGGCTAATATCATAGACACAAAAAGTTGCTGCACTAAAAAGACTTATCTACAGTTCTGATGAGGGCAGTATAATGTATCAAAATCATGTCAAAAATCAATATTTGAGTTGCCACAATTGTCAAATCACAAAGACCGAACAAAAAAGCAAAATATTGTGTCGTTAGAAGAAAAATCTTGCGGTGGCTGTAGTTTATAATTTTACAAACATGCATGGATTTTTTGTATTAGTTTGTCAGTTCGTATTTGTCAAAAACATCAGCAAACAGCTTTTTTCATTCTCACTTTTTTGAGTGATCTTGCATTATTGGACTGTCTGACATCTTAAAAGCTCAGAGGCCTCTGTTCCACCTTGTGATGTCATGAAGTGGTAGTTTTTAAGTTAACAGCTCCTTTCATCTTTTGTCAAGTCCAGAGCTGTACTGCCCTAGTGCTCGTCCGTGTTCATACTTAAAGCTGCATTGTGTAACTTTTGTGGTGGAGGGTCCATCAAATGCTTTTTTTTAATGGAGATGTTATTACTTCATCTGAAATGTTTCACAGTATGGTATTAAACCTTTCTGTCTTCATGTAGACCAAACCAGACCAAGTTACAGGTCAGCTCAGTGGAGAGGCGACACCTGCTCAGTCAGAATGCCTGTTTTTGAGCCATAAAACCACTTATAATTGAATAAATGTAAGGTAGAGCTGTTTAATGTCACACTGTGAGCAATGTCATATCCATAGAAACAAGCAAGTAATGGACCCCCAACCAAAAAGTTACACAGTGCACCTTTAATTGCCTTTTTGATGTATAACTCTTGAATATTCGTTCTGGACAGAGGCGTGCGGCAGTAAGTCAGTGTACGATGGTCCAGAGCAGGAGGAGTACTCGAGCTTCGTCATTGATGATCCTCAGGAAACCTACAAAACTCTGAAGCTCATCGTGTCAGCCGTGCACACCCTGGAGCAACAGCACACCAAATACAAACGAGACAAGTTCAAGAAGACCAAGATCGGCAGTCAGTAAGTGGCTGCGTTTTGTCATTGACGCATTTGAAGTTTAGGTAATAGGGGTGTAAGAAAAAATCAATTCAGTGATATTTCTTCATACTTCATAGCACAATTCTCAAATAATTCAAAATGCATCAAATAGATTTTTAAGTAAAATATTTCACAAAATTAGTTACACATTAGTTACATTCACTGTTCTCATGATTTTTAAATTATTATAATTATTATAATTTATATTCCATACAATTTTGTTCTTATGAAGGTGTAACTGACTATATTATTAGAAGTAATTACTGATAAATTGCAATATATCATCTATTGTTTTTGTTTCGGGATATATTGTGATATATTGAATCGTGACATGCATATCATGATATGTATCATATCATCAGACTCAAGGCAATGCACACACCTAGTAAGTAATTATGTATATTTATAATCAGCGGCTGCAGTTACATTCTCAACATTATTAGGGACTGAGATGCACCAATATGATACTTATATTGGATAGCAGTGTTAAACATTTTAATCGACCTAAATCAGTTCAGTCGCTATTTTGATCTATAAATTGGTGCAATAAGACGATGCACTGGACAACATTGCCCCAAAACACCTCTTAATAAAGTTGCTTTGTAGTTACTTTAAATGATTAATAACAATTACAAAACACATTTGTGTGTGTTAAAAGCCACGCAGTGCTAGCCTTCCTCACATTTAACACAATGGTTAATTTACATAAACAACATTTGATGAATTAATAGTGTGCCATTAATAGGTACACTGCATTGTTCTGTTTTTGAAGCTGCCACCACTTTTATTGTTTACCTCAAACAAATGGCTTTGGAAAAGTAGATTTAGAAAATACTGGTTACTGTACACAATAATAATATATTTTTAACCCATAACTTTATGATTTAAAAAACATTTCGTTCAATAAACCATTTTATGTGGCCTTTTAAAGGGAAAATATGATGCTATTTTGTGGTCTGTTATAATGTTATTTCCTTGTCACAAACATATCTGGAGTTGTGTTTTGTTTCATTCACACATGTTTAACACATAAACCCTACATATTTAGACCTTGTGATGTCATGTGGTAATACAGGAAGTGCTCAACTGTGTTTTTAAACTCCATACACCTTCACTAGACTCCTTTAGATCATTTCAACCCATGAATTGCTCATTTTTACACAAAGCATTTTGAGATTGGTAAATGTAGACAGACTAATAATACAGTGTTACTCAAACATGTGTAAATGAAACAAAACACAGCTCCAGGAATGTTTCTGATGAAGTAACAACATTATAACATGGCTTAAACCTCACAAGGGTCAGTTTTTCATAATATAGGATCTTTTAACCTTTACATTATAAAACCTTTTGTTATTAAAATGTTATTGTTTTTCTGTTTCAGGGAGCATCCAATCGGAGATAAGAGTTTTCAGTGCTACATTCGACAGCAGTCTGAGAGCTCAACTTACTCAATTTAAGCGCTCTGAACCTGGCAACCAGCAAATCCTTCTGTACTGTCTGAAGGCCCACCTCAGTTATGGCTATGCCCATTGTCCTGGTGTGCTCATTTTACCTGTGTGCAAGACTTGGATGGAGGATTTCCAAGCTTATACTGGACAGAATAAGCTGTTTTGGGGTCCTTTTTTTTGCAATGGTGCATTGGTCCAATATAGTGAGAAACTTGGCTTTCAACAAGGCAATGAAGAACCAGTCTGGGAAATTCAAGATGAAGTTTGAGCATTCATTTGAACAAATTCACTGGACAATTTTGACAGTGACACGCACCTTAATTGTCCCCAAATATATGGATGAGCAAGCAGAATACTTTCAGCTTATTTTGTTGTAATTTCATTCGTTGTGCTTCGGACAGACCAAATTTAAGAAAGATGGACTGTATTTTTCCATTTTTGGGAGGTGTGCCCATATATTTTTATTGTTTTTGTTCCTAACCTCCTCAGGAAGGCTGTGAGGGTCGTGGGCACACACGAAGGGACCAGACAGCCCAAAGTGTTTCAGACTCACGATATTTGTTGTTTTAAATTGTGCTTAAAGATATTATCTTATCTCCACATTTCAAAGCCTTGTTACAGTCCCTTTGTAACTGGTACAGTGGTTAAAGTAATGGTTTTAAGTGTTGTTTTTTTAATGCGACAAATCACTTAATGCTTTTATTGTTTATCTGCATTTTTGCCAAATCACATCCAGTTCATAATGCAGTTGTACATGTAAGATTTTTTTGCTTTTAAAGTTCATTTTTAGACCAATTTAGACCAAAAACATAATTCTCATCTTGCCTTTAAACAAACAGGCAGACCTGAAAATGGGTTTGTCATATACTTAAAGTTAAAGCCGTGTGTATTTATTTTGGATTTGCAGAAAATCTGTTCAAATATTTAATATTTAGATTATGTCACTTGGCAGGTTTTATACTGGATGCCCTGTCCAGAATTTGTGCACTGCGCAACTTTTCTGGTGGAGGGTCCACTACTTACTTGCCACCATGGAGATCTCATCTCTTTTCCCATGGTATGACATTACACATCTAGCATTTATTCATCATTAAGGTTGATTATATTGCTCAAAATTACATGAATTCCTTCTGTGAATAGGGGTGCCTCTCCACAGATCTGAACTGTAATGCAGCATAGTGCTGTAACCTGCTTGTGTCCCTGTTGGTCAGTTGGTTTAATCTATAATGTACATGGAGACAAGCATGATCCAGACATCCACTAGAAGAGTTACACAGTGCACCTTTAAACGATATTTTAGGTTTTTCACATGTTTTTAATTTGCCATTCTGTACTATTTAAAATTTCTTATCCATTTTTAAATCCGGCAGATATCCAATGAAAGCGTCACTGATTTTGTCTTGAAGTCTTATAACGGTTGTATGAATGATGTGTTGTTTTTGCCCTGTTGGCTGCCTACACGATTCCCCATTTTCTCCATGACAAATCCCAGTTGATACTTAGCAGTGGGGGTGTTCTATAATGCATTTCTATTGGCTATTGGCGGAATGCTCAGCGGTTTCCATGGTGACACAGTACACACATTAGCAAACACAGACAAAAAGTTTTAATATAGTCTGAAAACTAGCTTGTGACTGTAATTTTATGTGTGAGGGACTTGTTTAAGCGCACAGATCAGCTCATCTTTTGTAGTTCCAACCAAACCTGCTCTTTTTGGTCAGATTGTGTTAAAATAAAACTCAGATTATAGTCTAACTCAAGTAACAGCTTTAGACAGAGTAGTGCTTTCAGTTAGCATCACGCCCTCAGAGTATGTGGATGACATTAGCTGCAGAGTATCAATACCAAATCCTCATTTTAACACATTCTCATCAGAAAAAAACTCCCTCATGTGAACTGGTCAGAACCTTACATTTTCACCAAGGTACATACGGTATACTAGTATAATTTGTTTTTCCATTGATTTGTGTGTTGTGTGATGATTTTCAGTGCACATTTTTGTACATATTCCGACTTTTTTGAGAAAACCTTTGCACATAAAAGCCTAGTCAGTCAGTCTATTTCATTAGCCATCTTCAAGTCTTGCAGTTATTTTTATTGCAAACTTCTGTGTACATTTTAACATTTTGTTCCCCCATACAGATCATGTCCTACACAGTGCCAGAAAACACATCACTTTGATTTTAAAAAAATCACCCTCTTTTAGGGAAAATAATTGTTTAGATATGTTTTTATATTACAATTCCTGTACTGTTTTCCAATTGCATTTTCTCTGTATGTTCTCATGCTATTTTTGTCATGCAGAAATTTTGCCATGTAATGACTGAAGTGTGGTTGCAAAGTGTGTGTGTGTGTGTGTGTGTGTGTGTGCGTGTGTGCGTGTGTGCGTGTGTGCGTGCGTGTGTGTCATGTATCATGTATCATGTATGTCTCATGTATGTATGTCATGTGTGTGTATGTATGTCCAATAATGTATTTGAGTGACTGACCATTGAGTTGCGTTGCCAATTGATCAAACCCAGTGTTACCGATGGAAACAGGCAGAACCACTAAAAATGTACAAAGGATTCACTACCTGTAATAGTTGAAGTAGCCAATTTTCCTCGTTATAAAGTACTTTTACATTTCCGTTTGACATGGTTATTCATTTTAAGGGACTATAGTTTGGGTCTACTTATACCACTATCTCTATCACATCTATGCATTTTATTAGAGTTTTTTGCCAATTGTCAAGCATAAAAACACAAAATAACAGACAAAGGAAGTCCAAAATTATTCATACTCTTGTTGAAATTTCAGTTTAAGTTCTGGAAATTATGTAACAACTAACTTTATGTAACTTTTCTGTCCGCTATCTGCTTTTCTTCATTAAGATATTGCCTGGAATGTTCCACAGTATGGCATTACACTTGTTTATCTTTACGGACACAGCAGGGCCAAATTACACGTTAGATCTGCGGAGAGGCAAGCCCACTCATAGTAAGAATGCAAGGTTTTTTAGCTCAGTAACAACCATGCCACTGAGAAAATGCAAGATGGATACGTTTAATGCCATACCGGAACATTCCAAACAAAACAATAACACCTCCATGGAGACAAGCAGGTAGCCAATGCTCCACCTGAAAAGCTACGCAGTGCACCTTTAAACTACTTACTACAATTTTGTGACATATGTTACCACAACCGTCCAAAATGAATCTTTTCTTCTAAACTAAATGCGGTGGGTAAGATTTCAGTTTCTGTCTGAGCTGTAAGGTGATATTTAGAGAGGTACTTAAATCAATCAAGAGAAAGGAAAATAGTTTATAATACGTTTTTAAAAGTCCCACATGCAGCTGTTCATTTATTAATCTTTAAAATTTCACTTGTTATTATTACTCATGTAAAAACTAAAATGTGACAAAACCTGCAAATAAGCAAACACTGGTCTAAACACTTCCAGTAGTTCAACCATTTCTTAACCATTTTTTGTTGTTCAGAGCAGAGTATGCATAAATTTGTGCTTATTGTCTGTTTTTCATCTTTGGCTACATAGTTCATATAATTTAAGATAATCCTTCCCAGCACATAGTCCCAGTTTGTTGGTTAACCGAAAGTTACAGTAATGAACTCCTCCTTTTACCCTGAAGCCAGCAATGACATGACTTATGCAATAACTGTTTTTACGCATGCAATAAAGTAGAGAATCACTCAATATGCCCATTCACCTTTCCAAAAAATAACAAGCGCACATCTGCTGACTGGTAGCTTAATGTGCATAACATGTTATAAAGGGAGAACAGTGTATTTTGTACAAATATTTTAAAAAGTATTAAAATAAGCCTCTTAATATGTGTATATAAAATGTTGAATGAATGGTGAAAATGTGATGTGTTTTTCCTGAATATCTAAAAGAGACCAATATTAATGTAAAACTTGTGTCTGTGTCTTTTGTTGCTTCCTTTTATAAATAGAGTGATGTTTTTGTATCTTTGCATAGACCTTGAAATTCCACTGTGTTTGTGCCTATGTATAAGTCATTATTTTATAGCGACTTCTTTTGCACTAGGGTCTTTTTCACGATTGAGGAAATAAAATATGCTTACACGGACTCTCAGCACAACCAAACAATTTATTAAACATAAAAAGTGACAGTGTATCTGCTGAGAGGTCAGAAAGTTGACACAGGTTTGGGGACAGTGCAACAATATCCAGTTAAGTTGGACTACAATTAGGTATTTTTAGGCACATGCTTTTAACAATTAAAGGTACAGTGTGTAACTTTCTGCAGGTGGCTATGAGCATGATTCCATGGAAACAAAGTAAGAACAACACCTTGGAACATTCTCTGTGGACGTATATTCGTTTTATGAAATACTGTGGAATATTACAAAGGAACATTTCCCTGAAAATAAGCAGGAGGAGATGCTCCTCCAGGCCAAAAAAGATCAGGTCTGTGGAGATGCAAGCCTGCTCAGACGTATGTTTTTTCCAAAAATGAAAAAACAAACAACCAAATAAACTTTTATTGTGGTATGTTGTTGTTGTATGTTTGCTTGCAAAAATGTTACGTCCTGTGGATTTAACTTGCACTTAAGTCCCAGTGCATCATACGTGTAGTCTGAACAGGTTTGAACTCTATGGTCAGTTTATTTTGGCACATGTTCTATTGCTTTTGCACACACGGACGCACGGCGGTTTCTGAGCTCCGGTCCCAAAGGGAAACACAGCGCTCTCTGCTGCCTCAGACCCTGTTATCAGCAGCCCCCCTCCTCCTTTGTCCTACTCTCCCCCCACTCCAACGAAAACACTTTCGGGAAGAATTAAGTCTTTCCTGCGCTCAGCGGCGCGCACTCGGAGCCGAGCCGTGGCCTAGTACAACACCTCGATATGTGGAGACGCTGCGCGCTCGGGTTCGGTCTCCTGGCCTGTCTCCTGTTCCTCGTGACTCTTGCTGATACGTATCGATGTAAGTACGTAAGTGTTTAGCCACTTTCAGATCATGAGTTGAACCTTACTCGAAACAGTCATTCACGTAGTTAGCCTTTAGGCTGCACTGCCCCACTTTGGGACGCCGAAACGGGAGCTAGTTTTGGGTCTGATCCTGGAGGCAGAGGAAAAACTGACACTGTGAAGCCTTCACTCTAAAAATGATCAACTCAAACTGAAACAATGCCTGGACATTGGGGCTCCACAATAGAGGTCATTTCTGGGAAAACCATTTCGCAATGAGTCTTTTCAGGCCAATTCAAAGAAGCGCAATTAGTGAGTGCAGTCCAGTGGGTCCATGCTCCATCAGCCATCTGTCAGACACGCACAGGCTGCACTGTGGCTCAGATATGCACACCATGGGGCAAATAAATAGTTAGGGTTAATCAATTTAAATTCGCTATGATTCATAGCCTATTCTGATTCTGAATAGGCTATGAAGTTAATTTACATATAGTAAACTGCCTGGTTTATTTTCCTACAATCTCTCTGTCTTCTCACATTGTGTATATCCTGGAACAGTCCTGAGCCGGAGCGGTGCCTCTCAGTTCCTCAGTCGTCAGCGGAGGGCCAACTCTCTGTTTGAGGAGAGCAAGAAGGGAAACCTGGAGCGAGAATGCATCGAGGAGCTGTGCAACAAGGAGGAGGCACGAGAGATCTTTGAGAACCAGCCAGAGACGGTACCACTAAAATATCACCTATTGATACATTGCAGTGACATCAGGCTGGGGGTGTTCTACGTGCATCTCTATTTGCAGAATGTTCAGAGGTTACTGTGAAGATACAACGTGCACACATGAGCAAACACAGACAAAAATCTTTTAAAAACTCAGAAAAAAAGGATTTAAATAACACATCTCGAGGAGCCTGTTATGCACAAATCATGTAACCTGTTGTATTTCCAACTAACTTCTTTCTGGTGAGATTGTTTTAAGATACAGCTCAGGTTAAAGTCTAACTTGAGGTACAGACTACTTCTAACAGGGTAGTGCTTTCAGTTAGCGTCACACCCCCAGAGAATATTAATGACATCAGCTGCAGGGTATCTATACATGATAAAACATCTCTATTCCATGCTTTTCTGAAGGTGTGTGTCTTTTTTAGGAATATTTCTATCCCAAATATGTTGGTAAGTTTGCTCATAAGTTATATTTAAATTAAATGTTGTTTACAGCTTGTTTCTTAAGGGAAGTTTGTTTGCAGTTTGCCTGGGATCACACAGAGTTGGCATTAACAACCAGAACCCAGATTCAGCCATCCCTTCAGACCTGCGCACCTGCGTCAATGGTGAGATACAAACAGAAAAATAACACCACACATTTTATATTTATTATTTTTTCAGACCAAAGTGAGACTAAACTTTGTTCTGAAAAACTATTATTATTATAAAACCAAATGAATCATGTTTTATATTGTGCTTTGTGTGTGTCAGAGATCAGTAACCAGTGCACCCCATATCCCTGTTATAAAGAAGGATCAGATCGTTGTGTGGACGGACAGGCCACATTCACCTGTATTTGTAAAACAGGCTGGAAGGGGCCACGCTGTGAAGATGGTAATATCAAAACAGAATTATCCAGTGAAATGTGAATAGCAAACTTAGACTTAAGGCCGACACACAGTACAGGAGAATTTGTGTCTTCGTGTATGATTTTGAAGCTGTTGCACTCCTCGTGTGTGGTGACTCTGAGCTGCTCTCTCAGATCGTAGCCACAAAACATCAGCAATGCTACAGAAACAGCCAATAAAACAGGGCGTCAGGGGCAAACAGTGTGATACAAACAAAATACAAACAAAATACAAACTCAGGAAATAGAGAAAATAATTCTAACTCATCTCTCATGAAGTGGTAAATTTAAAGTGCAGCATCTCATCCACATTATCCATTGTAATTGTCCTCTGCAAATAATGACATCCAGCCCACAAAACTGTGCTATTAATCCAGTTTGAGGCGTTCTTTGAAAGTAAAAAGGCCAGAGTAGTTCCTCACATGTGTCTGTAAACATCCTCAAAGTGCGGATTGGGGTGAAGCTGCAGATTAGCGATATTGATTCTACTACCTGTGAACCTTATCGTCAACTTTCTCTGCTTTAAAAATTATGTATCTGAAGTAATGCACCACATTTCAGAAAGTTTGATTGTATCAAAAGTGCAGAGCTTTGATCTCTTGAACACTTAAGCGTCTCAAAGCAAATGGTTGTACTGTAGACAGGAAACAGCAGACGTGATTGCACTCACAACTTTAGCCTAGATTCTTCCCGTGTCTGTGGTGTGCACTTTTTGTCGCACGTTCAATAATAATTTAAGACCGAAAAATCCTGTAGTGTGTGGCAGCCTTTAGACAAACTTTAGTGATCCACATAGGGAATTATTTGGACACAGTAACTCACACATCACAGTTTATCATAATATCATAGAGCAAAATATAGATGATTAATTCAAAATAAGTAGCAAAAATAACAAGAGACTGGTTTAAAAAGAAGGTCAACTAGACAAAGTTTTTAGAATGAATGGGTTTCACTGCTCATCCAATTAGGTCCTTCAGTTCTGATGCTGGTCTGTTGGGGACGGGGCTATACGTCACTTTGAATATATTTATAAACCTAAGTCATTCCCCTAAACAGATATCTATCCGATCTGAATGAGAAATGAAGACACTTCTTGGATGACTGGCCAAACCTACCTATTCAACTTAAAAACTTAGTCCAGGTGACATAATTAAACTTTATTTTGTTATTAAACCAACCTGGAAGACTGAAGGATTTCATAGACAGTGACAGTGAAATCTGGATTTAATACATAGTATAGAATGGTAATAAGATGGAAACAACATAACTAAACTAAATGTGTATAGTGAATTATTTCAACTGAAGCAGTTTGAGACGTCCAGGAATAAGATATTATCATGAAATTTAATCAAAACAGGTGGACCTACTAAACAGATGGTGATAACCTGTGATTGTGGGAGAGAATGACCTGGGGCTGAGACCTGCTAACCCCATCACTACATCTAACACAAGCCCTGAGGAAGCTACTTGGTTAATAGTGAAAAGTTTAGTAGGTTAAGCTGATTGATTTGATTTCATGATCTATCTCTAACCCCTGCTTATCAAGTTTTCAGTTCCAGGATAGATTCCTGTAAAAAAAAAATGAACACTGCAAATGACCTATAATCAGGGTTTCTATTTTCTTGGTAACAACTTAGAAACAGGGTGTCAAAATGCTTCTCTTGTTATTTCTTAGTTTAGTTTTCTTACATATTAAGTGCTTGCTTGATGGTCTAGAAAAAGAAGTTAGAGAAGTTAGAGTAGTTTGTGAACATTTCTTTTGATATAATTTGGTCTATATTTTATCGATTATCTTGTGTTTTTACAGACATTGATGAGTGCACAGACGCGGACCATCCCGCTGGGTGCAACCAAAAATGTTACAACTTCCCCGGCAGTTACCGCTGCATGTGCGAAGAGGGCTTCTTTATGAGTGATAAAATCAGTTGTGTGGGTAAGGTCTCTTTGTAGATTCAGGTTCAAGCTCTCTTCTTTATTCTCAAACTAATAATGTCTTAAAACAAACAGACACAGAACAAATAATACACA
Organism: Odontamblyopus lacepedii; assembly: GCA_034769755.1. Lineage (NCBI taxonomy): Eukaryota > Metazoa > Chordata > Actinopteri > Gobiiformes > Gobiidae > Odontamblyopus > Odontamblyopus lacepedii. The sequence goes on from CM068349.1 coordinate 27,966,569, forward strand.
GAAGATGAGAGAAATAAATATTAAAAAATAATGAACACTAGGTCAAATATAATAGGTGTATTATATAATACCTTGTGAGGGGTATACAGGACCTAAATTACACAAAAAGTGACTCTTGTGAGCTTTAACCCTGTAAAGCCCACACCATTAAATAATTGGCAGAAAATTCCAATTCTTTGAACTTGGAGCCTTTATTGGTCCCTCTAAACAAACAAACAAAAAAATTCAAATATCATTTTCCATATATTATTATTTATGGCAATCTTGTATTGTCACTGGAGCACCCTCTAATCAGTGAATCACACCCACTGTTGGATTATTTGTGCACTGCATGTATCTGATTGTATACATCAGGTTTTTCAGGGAAAGAAATGTCACACTGCTCATGTGGAGGGCATGTATCAAATATGATACGTTTGGCGTTATAGGGTTAAGCCATGTAATAATGTTGCCTCATCAAAAACATACAGTATGTGGAGTTGTGTTCTGTTTCATTCACATGTGTTTGTTTACATTTCCAAAGCTCAAAATGGTCTATTCCTTCTTGCAGTGTCATGTAGTTGTAGTTTAAGTTAACATCTACCCTTTACCTTTTGTTCAGTAGAGATTGGCACGTTTAGGGCTGAAATCATTCAAATGAATCTAGTGAAGGTGCACGGAGTTTAAAAACACAGTGGAGCAAGTCCTGTATTACCACATGAGATTACAAGATGGAGTGTTTTTGTTTGAGAAAATAACTCCTAACTATGCCTAAATATGCAGGGTGTATTTTAAACATGTGAGAATGAGACAAAACACAACTCCTTGCTTTACATAAATCAGAAAACACCATAATGCCTTTTAAAGTCATTTAAGGCCTGTCATAGCCTATATATCCCTGCAGCTGTGTGGGGTGTTTAGGTTCAGTATGTACATTATTCTTATGGCAGCTGAACAAACATGTTAAACCCTCTCCAGCTGTTTCCCTTGGGTCCATTTGTCATTTCTGACTTTGACCTGATCTGACCTGTTATGTAACACCCACTAAAGCATAGAACTATGGCATACATCTGTGGAGTAAACGTTATTTAGCAAGGGAATAGTTCTTTGCATTATTATAACATTATTATATTGCATGTTTAACATTTTTTGTAGGTGTCGTTACAACTTAACCTGCTTGGTCATTGTTTGCCATGGAGTGCATTACTGGTGCAAAGTCTTTACAACATTAAATACGTCATTGTCATACGTTTGCCTTCAGTGTTTTTAATAAGAGCTAACCATGTATAATAATCTGTATTTTAGTTTAGTAAGTTTTACTCCACAAAATGTCACATCAGTACAAAGCTTAAAGGCCCCATATTATGTTGTTACCTCATCAAAAACATGCCTGTAGTTGTGTTTTGTTTCATTCACACATGTTTGATTAACCCTTTATTTTAGTCTGCCTAGATCTCCAAAGCTCAAAATGCTCTGTTCTACCTTGTGATGATATGTAGTGGTAGCTTTCAAATTAGCAGGTTGAAATCATCCAAATGTGAAGGTGTATGTAGTTTAAAAACACAATGGAGCACTTCTTGGAGCATGGCATCACAAGGTGGAAGAGAGTATATTCTGTTTGAGAGAAAAACTCTCCACGTATGTTTGTGATGAGGAAACAACTTTATAACATAGATCAGAAAATTGCGCAATATGGGCCCTTTAACATTTGAAAAAGTTTCTGCTGAAGTTACTGCAATTTTATGTATGTTTTCTCTCAGATATCAATGAATGTCTGCTGTATCCTCATATCTGTGAAGAGCCTGCCAAATGTGTCAACACCCCCGGGATGTACGAGTGCGAATGTCCCACAGGATTCAAATACAATTTTACATCAAGAACCTGCAATGGTGAGACCACAAATATGTTTACCGCTCTTTATGTTAGTCACTGTTACTCAAGTGGTAGAGGCTGCCTTCTGTCGTTGTGTCCTTTGGCAAGACATTTTACATTTTTTGCTTCATTCACACACAACACACAAACCCTGTATGTTTAGGCTGAGTACCTCTGAAACTGAATACACTCCACCTTGTGATGTCATGTGTTAATACAGCAAGTGCTCCATTTAGTTTTTTAACTCCATACACCTTCACTTGAATCATTTTAATAATTTCAGCCCTGGAATTGCCACTCTCTACTCAACAAAAGATGTTAATTTGAAAACTACCGCTTCATGACATCTCGAGGTGGAACAGTCTGAGCTTTTAAAATGTAGACAGACTAACAATAAAGGATTATTCAAATCGCTTAAAGCTCAGTCAGTTTTGTGTAATATAAGACTATTAATGTTATAGTTTGACATGCCTTCTTGTGTATTTCAGATGTGGACGAGTGCGCTCTGAATGTTTGTGATGACACCTGCATTAACACAGTGGGCAGTTACGCGTGTTACTGTGATGGGAGGGCCGGGCTGCGTCTGGCCTCTGATCACATTCACTGTGACTCTATCCCTGTCTGTGTGGAGCTGTACGATCATAAACACCCAGAGATGCTCTACCTCGGAGAGCAGTTCGCTGGACTTCCTGTCATCTACCTGCGCTTCAGACTGCCAGAAAATACCAAGTAGGAACAACTCAAATGTATTTTAAGGTATTTATAGGGATAGAAAAGTTTCAGTAGTAGTCAGTCATCTGGACAATGTTTTGAGATAACTATAATAAGTACAAGATTCACAAAGTAGGAATGAGCTATTCAACACTCACAAAATGTTTTATTTGGATACATAAACAGAGATGTTGTGTCCTTGTTATGTGTTGAGGCTGCACAGATTGGCATGTTTCCACTGAAGTGCCACCTCTGAGTTTGGAGCATGGGGCTGTGCAATTTATTGCATTAAATCGAGATTCTGTAATCTTTAATCATGAAAATGATCAACTTGAGTCTTTTTAATCGAGAGGTGACTGTGACCGATTAATATCAGAGGGAAAAAAATCTAGTTTTTTGTCATATTGCCAAAGTGAACAGATAATAGCTCACTGTAGAAACTTGTCAACTTGTAAAGCCTATATATGAATGTATAAATGTATGTCATTATACCAAATAACATTTTAAAACAGCATTTTAACTTTCACGTGTACAGTACATAAACCAAAAGAGGCAATGACAATGTGATGACAATGGGATTTGGCTCTGTTTGGTTTCAGACATGACCCACAAAATGATTCATGTCCAGAACTTTTAAATCTAGAAACACGTTCACAAATCCCACTTTAAAATTAGATTAGATTATATTTTATTTAATATTTGTCCCTCCTCCCACCTCAGGTTTGCAGCAGAGTTTGACTTCCGCACCTTTGACCCAGAGGGAGTGGTTCTGTATGCAGAGTCGTCCCAGGATTCTTGGTTCATGCTCGGGCTGAGGGGAGGGTGCATCGAGGTCCAGTTCAAAAACCAGCACACGTTTAAAGTGACCAGTGGAGGCAAAGCTATCAACGATGGACAGTGGCACGTGGTAAGAAGACACTGCAATTAAGTGATCACTTATCAAAGCTGCGTATCTCTGTATCTGACCTGGGCTTCCTAAGTGCTATAAATAAATAATGCAAGGACAGACTGTATGGCTTCCTTAGTTATCATGTGAGAAAATGGTCCTATAATTGAACTGTGTTTATTTGTCAGATCTCGGTGGATGAACTTGAGAGTAGCATCAGTGTGAAGATAAGTAAAGAGGCTGTGATGAGCATCAACAGTCCTGAAAGTCTCTTCACCTCCGTCAATGGAAAACTGGAAACCAAAGTTTACATCGCTGGAATGCCGAACAAAACCGACAGCGTCATCAAACCAGTAAGTCCCTCCACAAACCTGGATTATATCAGGACTGTTAGGTCTAAAATAAGATTAAACCATGAATAACAGGCACATGCACACATAGTGCTCTAGGGGGGCTTGAGCATTTGCCCTTTTTGCCTCGCATTAAAAAGTGCCCTCTGTGTGTGTGTGTTTTTAATAACTTTAAAAATTACTGTTAGAGATGTAAAATCTCCACGGTATTTTCCTGTAGCCATTTTCTTGTAATACAGGGTTGTTGTGTGTGTTGAGCCACTTCTCTGTCCACCACAGAGAGAGAGAGAGCAGCCGAGTGAGTGAGAGAGTGAGAAGGAGAGAAGCCGCTGCTCAGTGAGGCCTCGGTAAGGTCTCGGTAAGGCCTCGGTAAGGTCTTGGTAAGGTCTGGGTAAGGTCTCAGTAAGGTCTCTGTAAGGTCTCGGTAAGGTCTCTTGGGAGTTAGCCTGTCTGAACATGCAATGTTATTGAGCTTAAAGCTAGAGAATAGATTGTTTAAGGTTGTTTAATGTTTAATGAAGTAGGCTATCATTTAACCCTGTTTCACCATGGAGATTGACTGAAATTCAGTACAGGAGGTTTGATGCGCCTTAAGTTGCTTTTCTTTACAGACTTTAAATTATTTTGTTTACACACAAAATGGAAGAAAGAACAAAGCAAAAATGTAAACCACAAGTCGGGGTCTTGAACCCGGAGCGTTCGTACTAAAGACGAGCAACTTAGCATAGTGAGCTAAACTCCATGATGCAATGTTGCAGTAGGCGAATGAACCCGACGTCACACGTGTTCTCTGTTTACATACATTACACATGTCATATTGTGTAAAGACTGAAAAAAATTTGCGTACATGCTGCCCTTTTCTGATTTTGAGCCCCTGCCCTTCTATAATCATGTGCATGTGCCTGATGGATAAGATAGTTCAAATTAATGCTGACAAAGGAGGATCAAAAGATGAATAGGTATGACTCTAAATAAAACTAATACTCAATCTGCAGTGGGACTGTATACAGAGGTGGACCAAGGGAGAGTGACGTCACCCATAGTGTTCAGCACCTACTACTTTTTAGTACGGGGTGAATTTTAGATGTATTTATATTATTAGACAAAAAAGTCTGGTGTTTTATCACTTGAGTTCAAATGGGTGAAGTAGCTAACATTGTAAATATATTTTTGAATGATAGATGACCAATGAGTGTGTTTGTTATTATATAATTTAAAAACCCAGACACTGCTCTTTCTGAGTTTGAGAAGGGAGTGGTGACAGGACCGTAAATTCTATACAGGGGATTTCAGTTTGGAAATACCAGGCAAATTGTATTTTGTATGCCATGATTTTCGTTACACCCCACCAAACCTAAAGGTGCACTATGTCACTTTTCAGGTAGAGAGATCAGCACCTTTTTATTTCACTGGAGATGTTATTGCTTTGACTTCCACAGTATAGGATTAAACTTTTCTCTCTTACGTTTGGTGAATTATAGGTTCAAAAATGCCTTAAAAGCTAAAAATGCAGATCTCATTTGAAGCATTACTTGGTTGCTTCTTTGGAAATAGATATGTTTAAAATGAAGGCGAGGGTCCATCACCTTGTCACATGAATGAATGTCTGGAATGTTGCACTCTATGGTATACATAGGCATTAAATCAACTTAATAATCTTAATAATCTTGATTCTCCACTCTATATCAACTTGACATTTTTTCAGTTATTAATAATAGACCACTGTAAACTATACCTCCACAGATCAATCCTCGCCTGGACGGTTGCATTCGCGGCTGGAACCTGATGAACCAGGGCGCGTCCGGAGTGAAGGAGGTCATTCAGGAGAAAAAGAGCAAACACTGTTACGTTAATGTGGAGAGGGGGTCTTTCTTCAGCGGAGCAGGGCTGGCTCAGTTCAACATTGACTACAGTGAGTAAGTTCAGTTATACCTTTTTACATTTGGCTTTACTAACGGACACAGCTATTTTTAAAGCCTATTTGGAGGGGGCGGGGGCTTAGTATTCTTGCATCCTGGAGGCTATAAGGAGAGGCTGAAATCACCTAAGAGATCATTAATATGAATAAATGCATTATATTGAAAGGTGCACTGTGTAACTTTTCTTATTGTGTGTGTGAAGATGTGATTACTTTGCTGAGAATGTTCCACAATGTGGCATTAAACGTATCCATCTTCATAGGAAAAGAAGTTTATGCAGGCCAAGTTACAGGTCAGGTCTCTGGAGAGACGAGCCTGCTCACAGCAAGAATTTTACCAACAAAAACACCCATTAGATTACCTGTTTATTGCCATACTGTGAAAGCAAAAACATCAGCATGTAAACAAGAATCAGAATTTGTCATTTCTGTATTAAAAAAATACACAGAAACTGCTGTACACAGGTCCAGGTAATCAGCAGCATAAAAACAATATAATAAATAGTTTAAAATGTTTTACATTTATGGATGTGGAATACAAACAAGGAGGTGGTGGACCCTCCACCAGAAAAATGACATAGTGCAGCTTTAATGGACATTACATTACATTTACATCTTGGATTTAGTTACTTTCAAAACCCCAGAAGGGCTGGATTTTGAAGCTAACCACCACTGAGTGTGGAGAGTGAATGAATAATGGATAAAAGCTCTAATGCTTATGTAATGTGTATACACTATATTTCCCCAGCACATATTTCAGCTAAACTCATCTTAACACGTGTGTGTGTTTGTAGATGATGATGACCAGTGGCACATTGACATCCGGTTGAGTATAAGACCCTCCAGCAGCACAGGGGTCCTGTTTGCTCTGGTCCAAAACAACACCGTCCCTCTGTCGCTCGCGGTGATCACGAAAGATGAAGTGGACGCTGTAAGTTTCACACTCAAACTAAGGGTGGGCTATGTGGCAAAAAATGCAGATCACAAGTTTCTTGGGGTCAGATCGCCATTTTAATTTGATCATGATTTGTATATATTTAGTGTCTTAATATTGCTTTGAAAAGACAACTAAAGTTATCTGCTTCTTCTGAAAGTTCACATTTAATTGCAATTGGGTAAACTGACCTGTCACCTACTCATGCAGGACAAGAGGTGTGGGTGTAAAAAAGTGTCTTTGTTTAAGCATAGAGACTAGACTAAACAGAGAAAATGAGAATCATGAAATGGTGATTATTACGTCTGTCACAATAAATACTATATCACCTTATCGTTTAGTACAGGACAGATGGAACAATAATTTTTGGAGGTCAGTATTTAACCTGGGTTAATTTTCTTTGCACACTAACAGGTATATATATTTTATCAGTGGTGTGAATCCATATTGCACATATTTGTCCAACCACTTTCTTTTTTTGCTCGACATAGTATGAAGGGAAATTATCAAGAAAAAAATTACACAATGTACCATCACGACAGTCACAAGACTATTGCGCGCACAAAATTTCCTGCAGCCAATAATGGCCAAACGGTGCATGTCATCACGAGTTGGATGTGTGTCTGACCCCTGCCAACCCCTGAGATTGACTCACCGAACCCCTGAGGTTCGATCGAATCCAGGTTAAAAACCACTGCTCTAACTCAAACCTATCATAGCTAAAAAGTTATTTCCTCATGTTTACTTGTTTTCAGAACTTGCAGGTGTTTTTGGATGGTGTATCCGTGGCAACCCTGGACACTATGATGTTGTGTTATCCGGACCGAGTGATGGTGCAACTCAATGTGACACCTACAGACCTTTTCATCTCTGCGAACTCCTCCGCTGTCTCGTACATGGCCTCTGATGGACTACAGGGGGCACTGCAGAGCCTCAATCTTACCATGCAAAGCCCCATCAGCACCTACATCGGGGGAATACCAGGTGAGGGTCTGGCTAAAGGAAAAGAAATATATAAAATAGGGCATTTAAACGAGTTGGTGAAAACATGCCAGCTCCAGCCAGTGCATTAATCAATCTTATTTATTTATATATTATATTATATTTTAAAAACCAACCAAGTGTTACCAAAGTGCTTTACAAAGATACATACAGTTAAACACCAGTGAGTAAATAAGTCTTAAGTAAGTGCATGATGTTGCCCAATGCTGTAAGTATCCACTTTGTCCCTGTTTCAGATGAGGTCCCGATGCTATTGACTCCTGTCACTGCATATTATCACGGCTGTTTGGAGATCACTGTGAACGGGCAGTCTTTGGACTTTGACGAGGCTCTGAGTAAACACAACAGCATTAAGTCTCACTCCTGCCCCCCAGTGTTTGCCCCAGAGACACAGCCAAACGCACCCATCCCGCACAGGAAATGACCTCAATTAACACAGACATACACTCAACAAAAATATAAACGCAACACTTTTGTTTTTGCTCCCATTTGTCATGAGATGGACTCAAAGATCTAAAATTCATTCCAGATACACAATATTACCATTTCTCTCAAACATTGTTCACAAATCTGTCTAAATGTGTGATAGTGAGCACTTTTGGTTTGCTGAGATAATCCATCCCACCTCACAGGTGTGCCACATCAAGATGCTCATCAGACACCATGATTAGTGCATAGGTGTACCTTAGACTGCCCACAATAAAAGGCCACTCTGAAATGTGCAGTTTTGTCTCACAGCAAAATGCCACAGATGGCGCAAGCATTGAGGGAGCGTGCAATTGGCATACTGACAGCAGGAATGTCAACCAGATCTGTTGCTCGGGCATTGAATGTTCATTTCTCCACCATAAGCCGTCTCCAAAGGCGTTTCAGAGAATATGGCAGTACATCCAACCGGCCTCACAACCGCAGACCACGTGTAACCACACCAGCCCAGGACCTCCACATCCAGCAGGTTCACCTCCAAGATCGTCTGAGACCAGCTACTCAGACAGCTGCTGAAACAATTGGTTTGCATAACCAAAGAATTTCTGCACAAACTGTCAGAAACCGTCTCAGGGAAGCTCAACTGCATGCTCGTCGTCCTCATCGGAGTCTTAACCTGACTCCAGATCGTCTCCGTAACAGACTTGAGTGGGCAAATGCCCACATTCGATGGCGTCTGGCACGTTGGAGAGGTGTTCTCTTCACGGATGAATCTCGGTTTACATTGTTCAGGGCAGATGGCAGACAGCGTGTGTGGCGTCGTGTGGGTGAGCGCTTTGCTGATGTCAATGTTGTGGATCGAGTGGCCCATGGTGGTGGTGGGGTTATGGTATGGGCAGGCATCTGTTATGGACGAAGAACACAGGTGCATTTTATTGATGGCATTTTGAATGCACAGAGATACCGTGATGAGATCCTGAGGCCCATTGTTGTGCCATACATCCATGAACATCACCTCATGTTTCAGCAAGATAATGCACGGCCCCATGTTGCAAGGATCTGTACACAGTTCTTGGAAGCTGAAAATGTCCCAGTTCTTGCATGGCCAGCATACTCACCAGACATGTCACCCATTGAGCATGTTTGGGATGTGCTTGACCGGCGTATACGACAGCGCGTACCAGTTCCCACTAATATCCAGCAACTTCGCACAGCCATTGAAGAGGAGTGGACCAACATTCCACAGGCCACAATTGACAATCTGATAAACTCTATGCGAAGAAGATGTGTTGCACTGCATGAGGCAAATGGTGGTCACACCAGATACTGACTGGTTCTGAGTCCCCAGACCCCCAATAAAGCAACAACTGCACATTTCAGGGTGGCCTTTTATTGTGGACAGTCTAAGGTACACCTATGCACTAATCATGGTGTCTGATGAGCATCTTGATGTGGCACACCTGTGAGGTGGGATGGATTATCTCAGCAAACCAAAAGTGCTCACTATCACACATTTAGACAGATTTGTGAACAATGTTTGAGAGAAATTGTAATATTGTGTATCTGGAATGAATTTTAGATCTTTGAGTCCATCTCATGACAAATGGGAGCAAAAACAAAAGTGTTGCATTTATATTTTTGTTGAGTGTAATTTAAATTAGACAGAGTTTCATAGTATTAATGAAAATGGTAAATGTCTAAATGTCAAGCTGAGAGAAGTGGAGGGGCCGACACCACTGGACAACTGGAGCTGAGTTTAAGGGGAGAGTTATGTATTGGCCTTGTTGAGGCAAATGGAGAGGTGACGTAGTTGTAGCTTTTGTTGCAATGATAAAAGATGAAGAGCTGAGCTCTGAAGCATGCACAAATAGATAAAGTTTATTTGTTTAGAGAAACAAATAGTCATTGTTGGCTAGGCTCCAAGAGCGATTTAATTTTGTCACATTGTGAAATTTAAAGTCTTTTCTATGTGTTTGTGATTGTTTCCCAGACTGCTGATGTAGTGCACCTGATTTCAATGTGTTGTACATAAAACAAAATCTTCAGGTAAATGATAGCTGTATGTTGTGTCTGAACTGTCCAAAATGTATTTAAATACAAAACATGTTTTTACTTCTGTGTTTGTAGTGAATTGCTTAGGATAGCGTTTTCACAATAATCAGCTGACCTGGGTTTTGGCAATGGCATTGAAATCTGTGTCAACTTCTAGAAAAATAAAACTGAAAACAAAATACACGGAAAGGCGGCCAACTTTCCGTGGGGGGTCTGCTCTTCCTCGTGAGCACACGCGCGCACACAGACCTGTGCTCGCTCCCTCGCGCAGAGGGAGGAGGGATGAGGGAGAGATGTCTGCATCAGGACAAACTCTGCTGCACTTTTCACACAGTCTCCCCCTGAACCAGCACCGCGGAGGAGGCGTGCAGAAGATCCCCACACACGGTGCACTCTGTCCCGCTCCAAAGGGCTATAGCACGGGAGAAGAGCGGTGAAAATGAACTTCTGAGCGCCATGGCCATGAGCTGAATTCGGACTGCGCACGGAGGTCGTTTCAGACGCGTGTACGATATGTGGGATATGTGGGGGGACGCACACCCGCGCTGCCTGCGACGCTCGGCACAGATTTAACAACAGAGCTACCTGAAAACCTGCAGTGTTTAAAGACACATTAGCTTCACCTCCCAGTGGCTCTGACATTGAAGGAGGGTTAAAGAAGACACGGGGGTGCAGGACGCAGCAGAGAAAGTTTGGAGTTTGGCGCACACACCGCGTTACAACAATGCGGCTGACCCCAGTCCTCTCCTGGGCTGCTCCGCTAATCCTCCTGGCGGCTGTGCGATTGTCCGACACCAGTAAGTAAACAATTGCATGCTAGGTGGCTAAGCTAGCTCGCTAAACCCTTTGACATTTGTGTTGTGAATGATCCATGCTTTACTTTGCACCGTCAGTAAGGGGCTTGTGTTTCGCAACCTTTGGACTTCAAAGTAAAAAGCGCTGTTTGCTCCTCAAATCCCACACACATCCATGTTTAATTGGAAAACGTACATATTTATAAAGGGCACCTTTCTTTTTTAGTTTCCTTGTCCCCCCAAGAGGCGAACCAGTTTCTAAGCAGACACAGACGAGCAAACCAAGTTTTTGAGGAGACGAAGCAAGGGCACTTGGAGAGAGAGTGCGTAGAGGAGAGGTGCTCCAAAGAGGAGGCGAGAGAGGTGTTTGAAAATGACCCAGAGACGGTAAGTTAATGTTATTTATACAACTACACACCAACTACCACTATTATAGAGCACATGATATTGTTTTCAAGGTTATGTTAACCTATGGGTTTCATGAGAAAAAAAAAAATCACTGTCTCATCCTGCAGCTTTAATAGGCCTAATTCGGAATTAGCCCATTTGTAACTGTTACCACCTCTATTTAAAGTCATTAAACTGTTATATTACCCCAGATTATTGTCACACAGCTTTGATGACAGTTGCATGTTTACTCCAACTTCATATTGACTAACATTGATCATGATGTCTGTGGCAGAGTGGTGATTCACTGTCTGAGCGCTTCATGCTCTAGTGAAGTCCATTCTCTGATTAGCTGTCAGACTGTGCACATAACATCCCCACGTCAAGGTCTCCTCCGTTAATCTACTTTGTTTCCCTCTGACATAAGTTGAGTCACTGTGAGTAAGCAATTAGAACGTAGCTATAGTGTCTTAAAAACAAAACATCAGAATATAAGCGGCACGTTATAACTTACTCTCTATAATCACATCAGATGAGTAGACACAATCGCATTGTGTAACTTTTCTGGTGGAGAGTTAGTGTTTCACAGTATGGTATTAAACCTTTCTATCTTCATGGAGACCAAACCAGACCGAGTTACAGGTCAGATCTGTGGATAGGCAACCCCGCTCAGTCAGAATGCCTGTTTTTCTAGGTATTTTTGAGCAGTAAAACCAGCTGTGATTTAATAAATGTAAAGCAATGTCATATCTATAGAAACAAGCAGGTGACAAACCCTCTCCCAGAAAACTTACAATGTGACATTAATGTTACAAACCTTTACAAATGGTTTTCTTTATGTTAAACTATGCAGATCTATGCAGTTTACAACTCCCTGCCTTCTGTACAGTGTTTGAAATCACACTGCAGCGTGAATAGACTCCAGCACATGTTAAAGGCATAAACATAAGTCCCGTAAATGTTTGCAGTCACTTCTTTAGTACACGTGGATTAGGTTTTTAGTATGTGAGGAGAAACTCTTGGAGTGCTTGGAGTGATCCGTCACAGTTCACGCTTCACACCAAGTGAATGAGGCAATCAATGAATCACATATTACGAGTGGATTTACCATAGCAACAGACTCGGTGAGGACTGCTGGATTAACATGGGGTTTCTAATGGTTTACAGTAGGGCCACTCATGATACAAACATGGCTCACTGTATGATAATATCACAATTTTGCGATAATCTATAAATTACACATGGTATTGATGATATAATATATGACCATTTTTAAAGACTCAACAATGTTACTTTGTTAAACCACTACCTGTTCTAACATAAAATGCATTGTATTGTCCCAGATTTCCTTTTTCTAAGAAAGCACCACAGTTTTACAAATTATCAATACAGCAGCCTGCAGTCCCATTTAACCATAACTAAACCACAATGAAACTTGGATTAAACCAAGGGCATTAATTGCACTATTCCAGATCAGTTTAATCAGGATTAATCTGGGTTTTAATAAATAGAAAAAATATCCTAATGCTCTACACCAAAACTAGGTTAATTTAAAGCAAAACTGACCAATAAAACGGTCTTTAAAGTAACTTCAACAGGAACTCCAAAGGGGTTTCAGAAGTTGTGTACCCAAACTATTATTCCTACAACAATTTACAACCCTTTGAAACTTAGAGTTGCTGACAGTTAAGTGTACAATACCTGCATGAGTAAAACGCAGTCTCATTCATGAATACATTATTAATTCGGTGCACAACTCTGACTCTGCATTTCCTCTACTGCAGCTGCAAAGAAAAGGAGACAAACCCACATCTGCCTAGCAACACGTTACAGTTTTCTACACTGCCACATAGTTTCATAGTTTCTTCTGTTTCCGACCTTAGCCCATTATGTCCATTGTCTTTACATACATTAAACAATATGTTGGCAGGATCACAGTTGGTAGCATTAGATTTCCTGCTTTTAAGATTTCATTCATGCCCCACTTTGATCAGAATAGCCCCTTAATGTCACATGTCTTATACGAGATGGTGCCAATGTTCAAATCACTATAAAAGTGTAATCGTAATGGCAGATTTACATTTTATATCATGCTTGATCATAGTTTTATTTAAAGTTGCACTGTGTAACTTTTGGGGGAGGGTTCCAACAAAACACCTGCTTGTCTCCATGGAGATCTATCTTTGACAGAATATTCGACAGTATGGCCATAACATAAATATTGCATCCACTTATTTAGGTGTTTTTATTTCTCGAAATTACTCTAAAGATAAATTCATGCTGTAATCTCCAAATATCTGAAACATGGCATGATGGCATCACTTGTTTGTTTCCATGGATATAGATACATTTAATGCCTTACATTGTAATATTCTTGGTACCACATGAACATCTCTATGAAAATATGCAGATGGCAGACTGGCCACCTTAAAAGTTACTTTGTGCAGCTTTAACATGTATGTGTAATTCAGGTTGCATGTAAACTTAACCCAAAACTCCAGGTTGGTACCACTGATCAAGGTCTTGTCTAAAAGTCTGGATATGGGTCTTTAGTACCAGGTTGCCTAGAGACGTACTGGTTGATGGATCAAATGTAGGGTCCAAATTTCCCAATGGAGACAACAAAGGTTGAGTGAGAAAATTGCAACTTTGCAGTGCTGCTGCTCACATTTTACCTGGTCCTCCCCTGCTTGCTGCATAAGAAATCCAATGATAATGAGCCTGTTCTGACCTAAATGTGAACAGCACTGCAGCCTGGAGGAGGGAGGGAGGATGCTGCTACTATCAGGAATGCAGAGAATTCACACCAACCCCTTGGCAACCGGCCGCACCCGTTCGATAAAGGGAGAGTCAAAAATGACATTCATGATTAATTTATCAATCCTCCCTCCTTCAATGCTTGGAAATCACTCTATTTTAACTGTAAAATCATCCAAGTTCTTGTTTGTGTCAAAACTCCCTTTTTCTGCAGATATATTTTATAGTTAAGTGTTTTAGTCTTTTGTTAATATTTACCCTGACATGCTTGTTTTAAATCTTCAAGCTTTAACTCCCTTTTCTGCTTTTTCTCACTCAGGATTACTTCTGGCCAAAATATATAGGTAAGTAGTTTTTCTAGCTTAAAAAAGTTTTTTATAATTTATAACAATAATCATGTGTTCTTTACTTTTTTGTTTTTTCCTGCAGCATGCTTGGACAAGTTTGGAGATTCTGAGAAAAAGAAACAGGATCTGATCACTTGTGTTCACAGTAAGTTTTAAATTCCTAAATTCTTTTGAAATGTCTTTAATTTTTACTTTCAGTTCAGTCAGAGTTGCATTTTTGTGATTGTGATGATGAAAAGTGGCAAAATGTTTCTTTAACTCGCTGAGGACTTGCAGATCAGGGGTTTATATAATATTATGGACAGTTTTCTCAGACTGTTGACGTCTTATTTCAAGCTTGAAGTAACTTCTTAACTAGAACTGCTGAATTGGGGTTTCAGACGTCACAACATTTTACAGGCCTATAATATTTAAAGTGCCCATTATTATTCTAGTTTTGGATCTCTGTAATAATGTTGTTTCCTCATCACAGTCATGCCTGGAGTTGTGTTTTGTTTCAGTCACACATGTTTAACACACAGTCCCTGTATATTTAGGCTATCTAGGCTTCTCTCAAACAGAAAACTCTGTTACTATGTGGTAAAGCAAGAAGTACTGTGTTTTTAAACTCTATACATCTTCACCCATTTGGATAATTTCAGATCTGACTTGAAAAGTACCACTTCATGACATCACAAGGTGGAACAGAGCATTTTAAGCTTTGGAGATGTAGACAGAAAGAGTTACTCAAACATGTGTGAATGAAACAAAACACAATTCCAGATATGTTCTTGAGAAACATTATGACATGGTTTAAAGCTCACAAGAATCCATTTTGTGACCTTTTTCGGCTGAACATGGGCTTGTGAAAGATACTGAGGATAATCTAGTTCCCTGTTTTATAACAATGCAACTTGGACAATTTCCTGCTCCTATATAAATCAAGTGCTGTTAGTTTTTTGATATCCTCAGCTATAGGACCCACACAGTCCCTGGTTGTAATGTGGGCTGGGCTGCACTGCAGTAACAGCTCTGCATCACACTGAGGTTTGCACACACAGAGAGGAAGGTCTATAGAGAAGAAAGTCTATAGTAGTTGAACAGTATTTTGTATGAAATGTTAACAGAAGGGCTTTGCAATGAATCACATTTTTATTTGAGATTGAGATTTAGTCATGTTTAATTGTGTGAAGGATAGTCTGAAGTTGGGTTTTTAATGAAGTCTCCACCCATTCCTCTATTCTTGTTTTTATTGCCAAGTATTAAGTATTGTGTATATAAATGTCTATATTTTTTCTTTTTATGAAATTACTAAATACTAAATACTTAAAGCATTGCCTCTTCTGTTAGAAAAAATAAGCAATCAATATCAAGTCCAAATGATTTTTTATTTTTTTTATTTTTAAAGTTGCACTATGTAACTTTTCTGGTCCAGCACCTGTTTGTGTCCATGGAGATATGCTAGGGATATTGTTTTTCCCTGGAATGTACCACAGTATGGAATTAAACTTGCTTATGATTTAATGATAGGTGTGTTTTTATTAGAATACAACTAAACCTTGAATAATATGCTTTCTGTTGTGCAAATTTGACTTGTAAATTGGTGCTTGTTTCCATGGAAATAGATAAATTTAATATCATACTGTGAAAACTTCTTGTCAAAGCAACATAATTTCCATGGTAGTGGACCCTTCACCCGGAAAGTTACACAGTACACCTTTAATGTCGTTTTTCTTAATTTTTTTGTCATATTGCCCAGACTATCCTTTGCAGATGTGCAGTTATATTGATACGCTTTTGGCACATTTCTGTAGTGATGCTTCTTATTGGTGAATGGGGGACACACCTCTTTTGTGTCAGATAGTGACTCTGCAGTAGCCGGTGCGTGACTGAGGGTGTGACGTGAGACATTCGCGTGACGTGGTCGGAGTATTGCTGCATCAGAGGACAGACTCGGCATTGCTCTGATTGGCTAGAAACCCTCGTGGCTGGATCCATGACTCAGCTGCACCATTCTCTCTTAAAGGAGCTTTTCAGTCTGTCAGCAGCTCTCATCACTGTTTTATCTATCAGCCTTTAAAAATCTGCCCATCTGTGTCCTTTCACCTCACATCAAGAATTTGAGGTCAGACAGATAATAACCAGATAATGGCATCTTCTTATTATATTACGGGAACTGTGTGTAGACATACTGCATAATCAGGGGAAATTTACCCAACTAAGCAGCTATTGTCAGTTCTAAGGAAGTTGAAGTCAAAGCTCAGTACTTTCAGTAACTGATTTAATTTGAACACGCTAACTACAGCAAAAATGTATTGCACAGGTTAACAAGGGATCTTTTAAATGTCCTATCTTACGCAGAATTAACTCCTGTGAGCTTTAAGTAATGATAGAGGGTTGTTATCTCCTCAGAAACATACCTAGAGTTATGTTTTGTTTTATTCACACATGTTTGAGTAATCTTTATTATTAGTCTGCCTACATCTCCAAATCTTAATGCTCTGGTTCACCTTGAGATGTCATGATGTGGTAGTTTTCAACTTAACAGCTACTTCTACCTTTTGATCAGTAGAGAGATCATTCTGATTCCCTGACAATTCCAGGTCTGAAATATCTAAATGGTTCTACTGAAAGTATATGGGGTTTAAGAACACAGTAGAGTACTTCCTGTATTACCACATGACATCACAAGGGGGAGTGTTTTCCGTTTGAGAGAAGTACTCGTTTGTGTGCTAAACATGTATGAATGAAACGTAATAGTGTAAATATGGGCCCATTAAGAAACAAGAGGACTGAATCATGTGTGAATTTGGGGTAAAATCAAAAATTTGAGATGACTAGTTTGTTGTCATTGTAATTATATTGGCCGACTCGCCCCTGTTGTATTCTCACATAACACCACTAGATGCTATCTATGTTACTGCTGTCAGATAGTGTGCCATCTTTGGCCTGAAGTAAGGAGACCAGAGAGACTGTTTAAAGAAGTGGACTAAGGGAGTGACGTCACTCGTAGCATTCAGCTCCAGTCAAATGAAGCTCATGTTGCTAGCGGTTATAGGGGCACATTTGAGCCTGAACATAGGCCGGGAGAGGGGAGAGGGGAACAGGTTTCACATCTGCCAAATAACAAATAAACTTCCAGATCATAGCTTTCAGGACTCTCAATCCATCTAATGCACTTCTTGTGCTTGTCCCAAGTCTGAAGATAATGAACTACTTCAGGGATAATAACTTTTTTATTACTTGGTTACTCGGTGAATGTCAAAAGGTATCACTACAGTCTGAAAGTCAAACAATTACTAGCATTTGTTCTAAAATGAAACACTGTTCAGGGTCAAATTTGCTAAAATAAACCCACAGCCTTTTGCAATCATATTTCAAATAAAGAAAATAACTGTCAGATTAATCAATTGAAAAAAATGTTGTTGAAGCCATTTATCCCTACAGTATTTTGGGTTACCTCGATGCCATGCCCATGTAAAACCCCTGAGATTACAGACATGAACCAAATGACAAGGACCATATTAGACACCACAGACACCACCATTACATCTTAAATTAAAAGCTCCTTTAAATCACATCAAACGATCTCCAGATATACAGTATATTTAGCTCATATTATAGGACAGGGTTCACTTAGGAAGAAAACATGTGACTTCTCTGCAGCGCTGTGGGGCCTGGGGCTGATGCACTAAAGTTTGAGTGAAATTATCTACTTTGATCCATCACATTGTGTCTGTCATTTGTACCGGCTTCTCTGGGACAGGCCTGGACATGTACAGCTCCTAAACTCCTGCTCGGAAAACACTACTGGGAAAGAAACATCCAGAGACAAAACAATATGAGCAATGATGTTATTAGTTTGATACAGACAGGAGTGACGGGAAGTAACTACTGATATTTTGCAGTGACATCATGCAGGTGGAGTTGTACACGTGTCTCTAATGGTGAAGAGTTACTCTGGTGACACAATGCACACATTAACATTTTGAAAATAGTCTGAAAACTTATGAAAAAACACAAAATGGATTTAAGCAACACATTTTCAGGAGCCTGTGATCTGATTTTCACTTGTTTAAGCGCACAAATCAGCTCACCTGTTATAGTTCCAGCTAAATCGGTTCTTTATCTTCAGCTTCTAAGTGTTTATGGTGAATGTAGTTTTAGTAATATTAGCAGCCATCATCGGTAATTGTAGTAGTAATGTATGCAAATATATATTCTGATTTAAAACAACCAATAAAATCGAATTATATTAGCAATAAATAGACGTCTGTTAGATGCTTTTCTTCATGGATAATATTGCTTTGTTAGGAATAGTTCACAGTATGGTATTAAATCTTTATATCTTCATGGAGACCAAACCAGAGCAAGTTACAGTTTTTGAGCTGTAAACAGATCTGTAATCAAATCAATGTAAAATGTTGAGTAGGGGTGTGCAAAAATATCGAAATATCAATATATTGTATTGTTTAATGTGATGATACAGTATCGATATTGCGGACTACTGTATCAATTTATCGGCAATAGGCTTTTTTGGTATATTTTACTAAATTATTTTGTTACAGCGCTGCAGTTTTGATATTTGTTTATGCAACACATTTGAAATTTTCACAATTTTGATGATTAAAATGGGTGTGTTTCATATTAACTTTGCACAAGAAGTGGTTTAACAAAGACTTTTAGTATCACAGCCATGATTTAGCAATTACTTTTTATTGGACCATATCGAATTGATTTGAAATATATCGAAATATATTGAAATATATCGTATCAAACCGAAAGTGCACTGTATGTATCGCATCGGCAACTTGTTAATGATATCCAGCCCTAGTTTTAGACGGAGCAATAACATATCTATAGAAACAAGCGGGTGATGGACCCTCCAGGAGAAAAGTTTTCAATGCACCTTTTAATAGATTTATAAATCATGTCTCTTCTTGCACTTTGAATTACTCTGTGTATGAATTGTGCTACACAAATAGACCTGCCTTGCCTTGTTCTCATTGACCCAATCTCGTACTTTTGAGTAAAGGACTGAATTAGGGCATGTCAGGCTTCAGCTTAGGCAGCATTAGTCTATTTATACTCAACGCAGCTATGAAGCACAAGCAATGACCTTTTTGTAAAGTCATACCTATAAAACCTATTGTATTGTAGCATTCCCCTCTAATCTCACTAATGCTTTTTCTATTTGTGTTTTATTTTAAGATATCCCAGACCAGTGCTCGCCGTCGCCATGCAACCCCAAAGGTATGGTGCGCTGCGAGGACAAAAAGGGCGACTTCCTGTGCCACTGTTTCACCGGCTGGACAGGGGCCAGATGTGAGAAAGGTATCGTCATCATTGTTCCCATATCGAGGCTATAGTTGGACTGTGGTGGTGGACAGTTTGTAAAGTTGCGAAGGTTACATTTCTGAGACGTATCCGGTAACTCTGTGACTGTCGGCCATCTTTGTAACTCAAGATGTTGCTGTAGTTTCCTGTTTGCTGATAAGACTCTCTTAATCACAGTCATTTTGTCAATATTTTATCTTACTTTAAAGGCGCACTGTCTAACTTGTCTGCTAGAGGGTCCGTCACCTGCTTGTTTTCATGGAGATATCCTTAGAATGTTCCACAGTATAGCCATAAACTTATGAATCTTCATGGAGGCTTGAAATCCAAATTACGGGATATATTTGTGGAGAATGAATATTTTTGAATAAGATATTTTTAAGCAATAAATTATACCTGTAGCTTAGTTGAACACATGCAAGACAGATTAGTTTAATGTCATACTGTGGATAAATTAAACCAAACATTAACATCTCCATGGAGACAAACAGGTTGGAGACTTCCTCTACAAAAGTTAAACAGTGCGCTTTTAACTTAACTTTTGATGTTTCTTCTGTCATTCCTTTTAAATTACTCTCATTTATTCATTGTCAAGGTTCTAAAGTGCGATATATCCATGGGTTTGAGAATGAAAGCTGATATTCTTGAATATCTACGCCAATATTATCATTGGGTAGAGCTCAGATGTTGTGGTGAGCCAAAACTAACAATTACCCTTTGGTTTATTGTAATAAAATTAATTACCGGTATTTGATTTATGTTTGTATGGAGAACAGAATTTGTTTTCTCTAGTATCCAGCCAAATGAGACAAGACTGCAGTGTACACTTTGAGGCATTAAGTAGGGCTTTCAGATTCATATTACCAGTGATGGGAATGCAACAAGCAAGACCGTATTTTCCCCAATAATTTACTGGGTATTAAATATGACAGTACAGACATAAAAAGCACATTTTATTCTAAATTCTGAATGCTTTTTCCTTCTTGTTTTTTATAAAGAACGATAATGTGAAATCCATACAAACGCCACAATAGCTCTAAACACTTGTGTGCACTTTTAAGTTAGAATTTTAGCCCTCAATTTGAGTTATGGGTGGACACTGTGAACCCGTTACGAAGGGATTTGGCAGATTTTTAAACCAGATGCCCTTCCAGGCGTCATGTTTGGTAACAATAAAAGTTCAAACCTTATGTTCAGTGTAATTTTAACAGATTAGACATCAAATATGTTTTAATTAGATGCAAAATCCACATGTGGAAGTATGTGGTTGGTTTTAAGATGTGAAGCCACTAAACTTCCAGCTGTTATATCTATATATAATCTATGAGTGATCTGTCGAGTCAGTATGAACTGCTTGTACAGGAACTATGGTCAGAGAGTGTCCAGTGGGAATTCATGTGTTTCTTTTGGAGGTTGAGGTTTGCCACTATGTAAAGGCTGCTACAATCCACATGAGAAAAGTGGATATTTACTCAGAAATCTTTATACAGTAGGAAGACCTTTTGTTTTGGACAAGAATCAAGTAATTTGTGGACTTCAGAAGAGGAAAATTTGGTGATGATTTCGGTGGCAAACACTATTCAACACATTTCCACTATGACTCATCCTGCTACCAAGCTGTGAAAGAGAGTTTGGTCTGACTTCAGTTTGGTCTGAGCTTTTTCCTTCGAGAGATGACTTCATACAGCCCAAACACGCATACAAATACAATAGAGCTCAACATAACTTAGGTAGAAAAAATTTGCGTTCATTTATAGTTAAAACTGAAACTGAAAATACTCTGTTCCACCTTATGATGTTGTGTAATAATAATAATAATAATGTTCCTTTGTGTTTTTAAACTCCATACACCTTTACTATTGTCATTTGGATGATCTCAGCCTGAGAATTGCCAGTCTCTACTGAAATAAAGATAAAAAGTAGCTGTTAACATGAAAATTATCACTAAATGACATCATGCTTTGGAGACAGATTAATAATAAACTGTTATTCAAACAAAACACAGTATGAAAAACACTATGTTTTTGATTATATAATGTTCTAACATGGCTTAAAGTTCACAAGAGTCACTGTTGCTTAATATAGGACCTTTTAAAGGTGCATTATGTTACTTTTTTGATGGAGGGGTTGGCCATCTGCCATGGAGATGTTATTGTGTCGATGGAAATGTTCCACACTGTAGCATTCAGCGGATCTGTTTTACATTTAATCACATACACAAAAAACATGCATTCTTATTGTGAGCCAGGGCGACTCTCCACAGATCTGATGTGTAACTTGACCTGTTGGCATCACTAGCTTGTCTCCATGGATTGAAGTTGAATACCATACTGTGGAACATTCCTGGCAAATCAATAACATCTTTGTTGAGAGAAACAGGTGCCACACAACTTTCCGTCTTGTTTTTAATGAAGGAAAATATGTAGTGAAATTCATGCAAACTCTACGATAGCTCTAAACACTTGTGTGCACTTTTATGTTGGAAATTTAGCTCCCAGTGTGATATAGGTGGCCATAGTAAATCACTTGCAGGGTTATTTGGCAGCTTTGTAAACCAGATGCCCTTCCAGTCACAACCTAGTGGGCAATGGAGAAAAAGATTTGAACCCGTTGTTACGTCCAAAAATGTTTGGTGACAATAAAAATAGAAATCTTCAGTTTTGTCTATTTTGTTTCTATTTTCAGATGTGGACGAGTGCGAGACGAAGAACGGCGGTTGTGACCACGAGTGCAATAACACGATGGGCAGTTACCGCTGCTCCTGTCACCAAGGATACACACTGTCAGGGCGGCACTTATGTAAAGGTACAATACAGATATAGATTTATGTTATAGTAAATGGAGACATCAATAAATGCATCTGCCTTTCTGAGAATCTGACTTCATGAACTCAAATCACCATTTCATTTGGACATATGATTTATTTATTTATTTTTTGTTTTGATTTGTTTTTTTCACCAATACAATTTTATGAATTATGAACTGCGAAAAGATAAGTTGCTAAAAGATGTAAGGAGATACTCTGAAGTAACTTTTCACAAGTGCTCAAATATTTTATCCTCAGTGTTTTTTGCTATTATTATGCTATTTGCTATTGTTATTTTTTGCTAACTGTTTTTACATTTATTTTGTTTTTCAGATGTGAATGAGTGTGAAGACCCGTCGGTTTGTGGGACGGCCGAGTGCCTGAACACAAAGGGCAGTTTCGAGTGTCTGTGTGAACCCGGGTTTGTTTACGACAACGAGACCAAGAGCTGCCTGGGTAGGTCCCTGAGACCCCCTCACAGGTCTGGACCGCCGGGGGTCCATCCTGCAGCTGTGTTTGTGTGTCACATACTTTATTATTATCACAACTCAAGAATGTGCTGATATATGGGTAACAGGTCGCTATTGCTTTCTGAATCCAAATTTATTAAAGGAACTTAAACTATCCATGGGTTTCAGAATGACTAAAAACGTTGCCATAGCAATAAACAATTCAAAACAGCATTCAAAACATCTGATTACTTTGTCAAATAATATTGACACACGGATATCTAATGACATAAAAATGCTTTTGATCAGTGTTTACACTACACACTACCCAGAAAAAACAGTGAGGGAATAAGTGGTCCTGTCCCAGTGTTGTCCATGTAAGGTTAAACACTGAGAGGCCCGAGCCCACTCAGACCGAGGGACCACTTGAACCCACTCCAGGGCTCTGTACATTCCTTCAGTTTGTTGACATAAAAGTTCTTGTTTTGATCAAATTCCTTTGATAATGACAATTTAACTGCTTTATGCAACCCTTCACTACAACTACCTACAACAAAATAACAAAATACTACAGTCATACAAATTATCCTTAACTAATTCAGCATAATTTTAGTTTAGTGTATTTTCTTTGTAAGGAAGATGGTTTACAATTACTAAATATTTATGTGTTTCAAGCTGTTGCAACAGTCCTGTTGTTAGAGCAATTGTGTAATTTAAATCAAAGTATAAAGGGGAAAAATCCACACAATACAGGTGTTTTCTGTGTCATTTTCTTTCCAAACACAGTTCTGCCCTTAACTTGTCCCAAAGCCATAAACTTATACCTGTTCCTAATACTAACCATAACCCGATAACATGAGAAATAAGATCATATAAATAATAGTGACAAACCAACGCATAAAGATAACTGCAAAATCCTCTTGTGCACCAAGAAAATAAGGTGGTTGGAACACCTCCAGCTGCACCAATTGGAAAATCTAATCTAACCTTTTACTTAATTTCTCTTTAACCCTCAGATGTGGATGAGTGCGAGTCCAGCGTTTGTGCCGATGAATGCCTGAACGTTCCTGGGAGTTTCCGGTGTTTTTGTGATGGACGTCAGGGCATGAAGCTGGCCCAGGACCTCAGGAGCTGTAAGGTGAAACACATATACTATATTTATGTCAAGAGCACTCGATATATTATCTGTAGGCTTCAAAATCTGGACAGTTGCCATAGCGATTAACCATTTAACACACATATCTTTTGAATGGGGAAAAGATCCTCATAATTTTACATAGAATAGGAACCTGAAACCCAAGAATACATTTGGTTTCCCTTAAATTGATAAGACTATTAGTATGGTGGACTTAATCTAAAACAATCACCTCATAGTCTAAAAAAATTAGACAGTATTTTTGCAAAAGTATCTCTCATAAACAATAAAAATAAGCAAACTAAACACAGGCTATTAGAGACTTTTCCCTCCTGAATGATAATATCAGTTGTACCACCAAAGACGCAGTAGAAATATATTTATAGTGTTATCAGTTATTGTTAGGGTAAAATATTTTGTCGTTTTTGTAGGAAAGGGATGATTTAAAATGTCATGCTAAACCTGCTGTCCTCTTTGTTTAGCCCATTACTCCATGTATTTCACCGTCTTTGAGAAGGAACCCTCAGTCCCTGTATCTGGGACGCACCTTCAGTGGAGTACCAGTGGTGAGGCTTCGGTTTCGTAGAACATCTAAAACAGGGTAAGGAAATTATTATTATTAAAATACAAATCACAACTAATTCTTAAAAAATATGATAAGATTTTGCAAGGGAATTTATACTTTTTCCCATTTCTTCGAGCAAATATATTGTAAAAACAGCTCATGAGGTCAAGAGAAGTCTGTGTTTAATTAGAAAGCATTTTACTGTCTGATAAACAGGTGTGCGTTAGCATGCTAGTTGTTGTTTTACTGCTACAGCAACAATTCTGCTCTAGTCTGTTAGTTGTGAAAGCACTTATAAACTCATTGCGGTAAATAATTAGGATGCTTTGAATATATATAAGTAAAGAGTAACTTGGACCAAACCAGCCTGTTTTCACATTTTTAAGACATAAATCAGGTACAGAGCCTTTAACTAAACTGTTATAATCTCTCTTGTTTTATAGATTTTCAGCAGAGTTTGATTTCCGCACCTATGATTCTGAGGGAGTGATTTTTTTTGCCGGAGGTCACTTGAACAGCTCATGGATTGTGCTCGCAATGCATGATGGGAAACTGGAGCTGCAGCTGAAGTACGGTGCAGTGAGCAGAGTTACCAGCAGTGGCGCTGTGGTCAACGATGGACAGTGGAGAAAGGTTTGCTCCTCAAATATTTATCTGTTTGTCTGGACATATCTATCTTTCATTCGATTATCTACCTATGTATCTATCTTCTACACATATCTATATATCTCTATCATTATTTCATTCTATTTATTTAGTCTTTCTCTATCTGTCAATTTCTGTCTATCTCTCTCTCTCTCTCTCTCTCTCTCTCTCTCTCTCTCTCTCTGTCTCTCTCTCTCTGTCTCTCATTATTTAATTGTATCTATTCAGTCTGTTTCTCTAGCTGTCAATTTTTCTTTCTATTTTCATTCTATCTAGACCTATATATATCTTTAATCATATCAGCTATCTGTATAGGCCTATCTATCTATCAACCTATTCAACCTCTTCCTCTATTTGTCTATCTTTATTTCTTTCTATTTTTCATCATTCTATCAGTTTTTTTCTTTATCTTTCCATGCATATCTAATATCTATATCTGACCATTTTTCTTTCTCTCTGCCTGTCTCTCTCATTCTCCCTCATTCTCTTCTCTCCATCCTTGATTTCTTTATTGTTGGTTTATCTTTTGTATTTTACGTATTATCACCTGTATGTGTTTTTCAGATCTCGGTGGAGGAGCAGGGCCGCAGTCTGGTGATAAAGATCGACAGAGAGGCTGTGATGAAGATCGCGGTTAACGGGGACCTGTTCACTCTGAAGAAGGGTCTGGGGCTGCACGAGCTGAACCTGACTGTGGGAGGGGTCCCTTTTAAAGAAGACGGTTTGGTCAATAAAGTGAGGACTTCCACAACATCTTAATTTAATGATGTACAAATATTTAAAAGTCCCATATTACGCTATTTTCTGGTCTGTTATAATGTTGTTTCTGCATCACAAATGTGTTAAACATGTGTTTCAGTCACACATGTTTAACACATAAACCCTGCATATCTAGGCTGAGTTCTTCTCTCAAACAGAAAACCCTCTATTCTACCTTGTCATGTCAGAGCTCCACTGTGTTTTTAAACTCCATACACATTCACTAGAATCATTTGGATAATTTCACTCCTGGCATTGCCAATCTCTACTGAACCAAAAGTAAATGGTAGTTCTTAAGTTGAAAACTAATAACTCAAACATGTGGGAATGAAACAAAACACAACTCCGGGTATGTTTTTGAGGAGGTAACAAAATTATAACATGGCTTATAATAATAATGCATAAATTTTTTATATAGCGCTTTTCTGGACACTCAAAGACGCTTTACAGAGCATTATTCATTCACTCTGTACTTGGTGGTGGTAAACTACTATTGTAGCCACAGCTGCCCTGGGGCAGACTGATGGAAGCGAAGCTGCCAATCTGCACCATCGGCCCCTCCGACCACCACCATCACTCACGCACACACCACTTTCATACTAGGCAATGTGGGTGAAGTGTCTTGCCTAAGGACACTACGACAGTTTTTGTGACTGGCGCCCCACTGTGGCACCTGGAATTCCCAGTGGTCTCCCATCCAAGTACTAACCAGGCCCGGCCCTGCTCAGCTTCTGAGATCTGACGGGATCAGGCTTTGACAAGCCGGTATGGCCACAAGAGACCATTTTGTCTAATAAGAAGGCTATGGGTGCTGATTTTTATAAAAAGGAGGTGTAGCGAGCCTCGGGGAGGAGTATTTTTAGTGAGGCGATGAGGAGCAGGTGCTGTGGAGCAGGTAAACTTTGTAGAAGGGGTGATGTAGATAGAAATGAAGTAGGCTGAATTTACCCTAGCTCCATTAGGCCCTTTGCCATCTTATGATGCTCAGGCCTAATAATGCTCTTAAAGCTCTTGATCTTATTTAGCAGTTTTTAAGAAGCTCAGAGTTGCTTTACAATTTTGTGCATTACTTAATCCACACTCACTGTTGGTACTACTGCCCAATCTTCACTCTAGGCAACGTGGGTGAAGTGTCTTGCCTAAGGACTCAACGTTATACATTAGAAAACCTAACCTTGGTTGTTCTATCCAAGTGCTAACCAGGTCTAACCTTGCTTAGGTCTAACCTTGGGTATTCTCAAGATGGTATGAGCATACATGAAAAG
This sequence comes from Odontamblyopus lacepedii, assembly GCA_034769755.1. Classification (NCBI taxonomy): domain Eukaryota; kingdom Metazoa; phylum Chordata; class Actinopteri; order Gobiiformes; family Gobiidae; genus Odontamblyopus; species Odontamblyopus lacepedii. Next base: position 27,993,924 of record CM068349.1, read on the forward strand.
GGATTTGTGAAGGTGTATGGACTGTAATACTGTAAATGGAAGAGGTGTAATAATTTTGAACACAAATGTATGTGTTTTCATATATTTTATTTTGCACTTTTAGGTGAACCCTCGTCTAGATGGTTGTATGAAGGATTGGCGCTGGTTGACGGGAGAAGACACCTCGATCCAGCAGACAGTTCAGTCCAATGAGAACATGCAGTGTTTCAGCACAGTGGACCCTGGGGCCTTTTTCAACGGGACAGGATTCGCCTTTTTCAACAGAAGCTTTACAGGTACACCAGTGTCAGCTTCATCGGCTTTACAATAGTGGGAAAATAGCAATCCTCTTTATTTATTTAATTGACTAAAAACTTTTCTGGTGGGGGTCTGCATTTAGCTTGTGTCCATGGATCTTAAACTTGTGTAACTCACCTTTATTTAAGTATAGATGTTTCAATAGTTAAAAAAATACCTTGAAAAAGATGCATTCTTAATATGAGCGCAGGGCCTATGTTTCTGCACCTGCTTGTTTTCATGCAGAAGGGTTTATTGACTGCTATACTGTAGAACATTCCAGACAAATCTTTCATCAGAAAAGTTACAAAGTGCCCCTTTAATGGCAGAGTAATAGTTGTTTTATTTACAGGGAAAGTGCAAATCCTCTCTTAAAAACATTTACATATATTTATATAAAATGAAATGGTGGAGTTTAAATGTTAAAATCTGTTGTGTGTAGGTTATATAATTTACATCACCCTCGATGTAGTATGTTTGGTTCTTGGACTAGTTTGACGTCATCTGAGGAAGCTTATGTTTGTTCCTGTTTTCTTTAGATTCACAAAACCTGAGTGTCCACTTGAGTCTGCGTGCCACCTCTGGGATCGGGGTCCTGTTTGCTCTGATTTACCAGGACCGGGTCCCTCTGTCCATTTCTTTAGCCGACTACCATCCAGAGACAGATGAGTGGAGAGACGTGAGTACAATGAGAAAACCTCTGTATAATTCTAAATAATGACCATTTGACCAAAAAGAGTTTTGTCATTTTGACATTTTGTCGTTCAAATTAAAAAGTAACACTGGTATTTAATTTATTCTGATAAAAGTAAAATTATTAACACCATCTTAACAAAGGTTTGTACTTGCACTGGAGATTGACCGATGTGATACGGATTAATAGTTTACCAGACAGTTTGGGCCGATATGCAGGGCTGATTTTAATTAGTCTCCCTAAATTATGTCATTTTAATTGACTACAAACTCATCCAATACTTACTACAAACTGAATAACAGACTCATGTAGTTTGATTTTGTGCACCCTCCAGCCTAAAGTGTTCAAATAAAGCTTTAGATTTATATTGTAGACCTCTCCTGGAGATTTGAGGCTGATACTCAATACATTAAAAACTGCAAATATCAAAAAATCATTATATTGTGTTCATTTCTAACTTATTTCTCTGTAACTATATTTCTTGTTTTCTCAGTTTGTCCTGGTCACGTCCGGTGACGCCATAGTGGCCAGTTCCCCCAGTCCTCTGTGTGACGGAGAGGGTCATGTGATCGAAGTGACGGTTTCGGCCAATCAGACGTTGCTCCTGATCGACGGACAACCAGGACGAAGTGGGGACACTGCAGTTCCCATGGAGATCCTGCCTCAGTCCAGCACGTTCATAGGAGGACTACCAGGTCAGGAGAAACTCTTAAATACTTCAGCATCTACAAGTTTTACATTTAAATGATCCCATCTGACTGACTTTATAGTGTCATTTAAAGTAAGATGTGAGATAGCACTGATAAAGTTGTTTTTTTTTAAGTCTAGCATTTTTAAATAGCTTCTCGTGGAGTTTTACCATTTATTCTTTATTAATTTATTCTACTTACTCGTCACCAAATAAATACATGAGAATGGGAAAGGTATAACGACTGCTGGACCATCTAGCACATCAGTCAAACATTTGGAGATGATTTCAGAAGTGTTTTCTGAGTTAAATGGCAATGATAAAATGTCCGTCTTTATGTTCAGGAAATGAATATTGAAAAGCAATTTTTATTAGCTGTTAATAAGACAAAATAAAATAAAGAATTGTGATCAATATGAGAAATTTCCCTAGCCTTATCCAAACAGTTGCTTTAGTATCAGTAGTGTTAGACATTCTGCATGTGATCTTACAGTAAGCTGTTAAATCAGTCAACAACAAAATACTACTCTGCGTCACTAACCATATTTGAAATTTACATTCCTTTAAAGACTCAGGTTCTTAGTGACAATATCCTCTTTAGTGAAAAGGTCAAGCTCTTGACAACAAACTTTGTTGGCTTTGTTTGACTGGATTGAAACTAGAAGTTGTATATTTAGCCTCCTCATAGACCACCTGCACATTGTTGTCTTAGTTTTTTGTCGCCTCCACATAATAACAAACTCACATGACTTCTCCCTGCCTGCTCCAGATGTCCCCCTGGTGTCCACTCTGGTGTCTGCGTCCTACAGCGGCTGCATGGAGGTCACTGTAAACGGACAGCAACTGGATCTGGACCAAGCCACACACAAACACAACGACATCCACTCTCACTCCTGCCCCCTGCTGGATTTCTACCAGTGACACACATAAGTAACAGTATTTATTAAACCAGGACTTGGCTAATATGAACTGAGTAGAAAACATCTAACCAGGTTTTGTGGTCCAGTTGGTGCTTAGATCATTGTTTTGTGACACTGTTGCTTAAAGGCATTAGCTGGGCTTTTCAGTGTTTATTTGAAATGGCACATATATTAGCAGCAGAAGAGGCAATAAGTGCTGGACAAGATTGTCTTAACACTGCCCGAGTACTATTAGCCTTGATATTAGCCCCATAAGAACACACAGGGCCTTAAAATGGGGTCGAAGCTAAGCTAGCAGAGGTGGAAAGTAAGTAGTAAAGATCATTTTTGAGTGTGAACATACTTGGACTTGAGTGTCTGAAATAACACGTTTCATATACTCAAGTAAAAGTTTTATTATAATTATATTATTATTTGATTTTCATTTTTGTATCCCATTGGTGAATCTTGCAGTCTGTACTTTTTACTATTATTGTTTTATTTATAATTATCAATTTTGTTGATAACTTTTACTTACAATTTAGTACTTTTGAGTAGCTTTTACACAGTACTTAGGTTAAATATTTCATCCACCTCTTTACATCATGATCCGTATCTTTAGCTAGGTCACTCAATGCAACAATTGTTAATAACATTTTATAATAACTACTAATTATCCTTACTAAAGTCTGAAAAAAGACTTAATTAACAAATTGCATAATGGGAATGATTCAGGCTTAGTAACGTCTTAAAGTATTTATGTTTTCTCATCAAAAACATATCTGGAGTTGTGTTTTGTTTAATTTACATGTTTAACACACAAAATCTACATATTTAAGCTGAGCTCTTCTCTCAAACAGAAAATACTCTGCTCCACCTTGTGATGTCATGTGGTAATACAGGAAGTGCTCCACTGTGTTTTAAAGCTCCATACACCTTTACTAGAATCATTTGGATAATATCACCCCTGGAATTGCCTGACTCTGCTAAACAAAAGGTGAAAGGGGCTGTTAACTTCTACTACTACTTCATGACATCAGAAGGTGGAACAGAGCATTTTGAGCTTTAGAGATGTGTAAACAGACTAATAATGACAGGTCAGTCAAACATGTTTGAATGAAATAAAACACAGCTCCAAGTTTGTTTTTGTTGAGGTAAAACATTCCTAAAGCTCACAAGAATCAATTTTGTGTAATATAGGACCATTAATAAACATTTTTTTCATTATAACTTAAGTCTTTTCTCATGCGTTAAGACAAATATGCAGTTACTATAAAATGTTACCCAATTTTCTAGTTGCATTCAGTTCAATTGTGACCCCTAGTGGCAAAACCTGAAGCCAAACAGGGAGAGGACCATTATAACCAACAGGTGCTCTGATAGTTACTTCCAATGGGGTCACTGTAGTAAAGTATGTCCCTGGTTAATGTTAATAGGAATGGAGGTGTGCTCACAATGCTGCATTTAGCTGCTTTCTGTGAAAAAGTAAAACTTGCACATTGTTGCAGATGGACATGGACCACACAGTGAAGCCATTTGTGTAATAATAAAACTCTCCATGTCTCTCTGCAGCATCAATTGAACCACGTGCCTCGACTAACAACCCACCCTGTAGATGTAGTACTGTAACTGGGAAGCTACTCGTGTAAATAGAAATAATCCACATAGTACAGACCACAAGTGTTGGAGGAGAAGTTTGTGATTTCCTTTACATTTCATACATAGATTGTATTAAAAAAAAGTGGACCAAGGGAGTGTCACATCACCCACTGCGTCCGGCTCCAGTCAAATGAAGCTCACGATGCTGGCAGTTATAGGGTGAATTTGGCGTTTCATATTAGGAATAAACAAAATAGTGAAATAAAAACATATAGAGCGGGTTAATGCAAACATTTTAAGACCAAAATGACGAGTTCACTGCAGCAGTTACAGGGAGAGGGACGACACTTTCTCAATGTAAAGTCAATGGGAAACGGAGTTGATGGAGCCGGAAGAGCCCCCATGGTCACTTTCTATTTGAAACACGGCGGCTAGTAGGTTAGTCGTGTCCATTTACATATAGTCTATGGTTTCATATTGTTTTTCAAGCAGTATTAGTACGTATAATATTAGACAAAACAAACCTTCACAGCCAGAAATCTTACAATGCTTATGTGCTTGTAAAAGCGCGTATTAAAGATGTATACATTTATAGTTTAATATAGGTCACTATTGTTTCATAGTCTAATGTTTATTTTGCTATAAATTACTCAAACTGACAATTTCAAGTAATCTTATAGTTTTTCAGATCCTGTATCGAGGTATATTTATCCAAAAATCTTTAACCTTTCCACAACACGGCAGAGCACATAATAAAGAACAGCTATTGAAAGTTGATCACTGTTTAATTATATTTTTTATACATAATTACAGCTCACTTACTTCTCCTTTAAAACCCAAACTTTCCGTCCCTGTTCCTCACCTTCGCCACTAAAGCACAGGGAGTGTGGGGGGAGCATCGGCTGCACCACGAGCTACTGAGCGCTGTGTATGATAGAGATCTGTAAATATGTGTACGGCTTTATAGAGAAAACAAACACTACCTTTTGCTGTGCTTTGAGTTGATTCAAAGTGGTGCAACTTCATATAAGGGCCTTAAGTTAAAGCTGCATTAAAGGCACGCCATGTAACTTTTTGGTTAGGGGTCCTTCACCTGCTTGTTTCTATGGATATGTCATTGTTCTGCCTGGAATGTTCCACAGTATGACATTAAACAGCTCTATCTTTCATTTATTAAATTACAGCTGGTTTTATAGCTCAAAAATATCTAGAAAATCAGGCATTCTGACCGTGAGCGGGGTCGCCAATCCACAGATCTGACCCGTAACTTTGCTCACCGTGACGGGAGAAAGGTTTAATACCATACTGTGATCTCCATGGAGAAAAGCATTTGACAGAAAGTTACACAGTGCACCTTTAGGCTAAAAAGGTGCATTAAAGATACACTGTGTAACTTGTGGAGGGTTCGTCATCTGTCCCATAAACTTTCTATTTACATGGAGACAAGCAGGTGACCACCAGGCCAAGTCAGAACTGTGGAGAGGCGAATCCACTAAATTCACGGTGGATGGGTTAATGCCAAATTTTCCAAGCGAAGCAATAACATCTCCATGGAGATAACAAACAGGTGGTGTACCCCTCTCCCAAAAATGTTATAGTGCACTTGTGTTTTCATTGGGTTATCTTAAGTTTAGGGGCCATTATTAAAGGCTAATTCAGTTTTAATTGGCACGATACTGTCAGACTATGGAAATTCCAGTGTTGCTTTGTTATTTAGCTATTAAAGCACTTGTATGTCCTATATTAATTGATTATAATGCAAATATTTGGGGATAATTAAAAAAATGTAATGGCTAAGCAAGTACTTTTCAAATATGAACAGATCAAAGCATATAAAATACCTATTTAACCACTTTCTATACTTATTACTAGTTTACCAATAATATATGATCCTTAAGTATTGCCTTATTTGGTTTGATGGTTGTTTTTTCCATTTCAGTATTGTTTTACTCATTTAATAGTTAGTTTAGTAGTTAGTTTGTTTATTAAATACATAGTCTTCACATTTCAAGCCTATATAGTTGTACTTAGGCCCTTGTTTTAAAGTTGCACCTCCAAAGTCTTTGTTCCTTTTTGAATGAATTTGAAACTGCATGTGATTAGAAGAATGAGTAAATGTGGAGAAACCAAAAATGAGGATGTTGATCTTTTTCTCTTGAGTTTAATACATTTTAGGTGCTTGAACGTTTCACTAAAACACAGAATGTAGTTTGCCAAAGGGCTCTCACCGTTTCCTCGTTTCCTGTTTTATTGTACATTTTAGGGTTTGATGAATAAATGCCAAATGTAGAGCTTGATGATGTTTTTATCACTTGTGGGGTATGTTTATCTTTTTAGTTTTTAATTTTCACTTTTACTGCCAGTATGTGTACAATCCTGAGTGATGTTTGCTTTTTGGTTTCTGTTTCCTCAATAATTATATTTAAAACAAAATAAAAGCAGTAAACTGGATTTTAAAACAAACATGTGAATTGTGTGTTTTTACGCGAACAATGACAAATAGCCGTACAAATCTAACATTTATTACACAATATGAAGCCCTTAACATGAACCTGTGAGGGAACGCATTTTATTTTATAGGTGCACTATCAAATGTTTCTGATGGAGGGCCACCTGCTTGTCTCAGTGGAAATGTTATTGCTTTGCCTAGAATGTCTCATAGTATGGCATTAAACTTATCTATCTCCACAGAGACAAGCCCAAGCCAAGTTACAGGTCAGATCTGTGGAGAGGCCCACAATTAGAATGTGTTTTTTCTCTCCAAGGTATTTCTAAGCAATAAAACCACTGGTAATTGAAATGCAAAATATGTTTAAAGCCATTCTGTGGGACATTTCAGGCAAAGCAATAACATCATAACATCTCCATAGAGAAATGTTATATAGTGCACCTTTAACATGAACACAAAAGAAGTTAAAATTGTGTTATCAGAGTTCACATGCACCATCAATAATATGTAATAGTGTAAAGTGAATATTAAGGATGTACACAATAACACAGTAGCCTAAATAAGATCATTTGCATCTCCTCACTTCACATTTCAACAAAGCCCTTTTATAGGTCACCTTTAAAATGCTTTTCACTGTATCCTGGTTTCTAAACAGATTGACACACAGTGGAAATGCACTATTGCTGTATTTGAACACACTCAAAAATATAAAAAGTACTTGTACTTAAAGTCTGAATGGGGGATAACAGGAGACTATTCAGAGAGCAGTACAGATGGATTCAATAATCCAGATAACAGAGCAAATAAATGAATAAATAAATTACCAACATATAAAAGACATCTCAGTATAATTGTGTTTTTATTTATCTGACTGAATTTGATCTAGACTTCTGGTGTATTCGTGACACAATATTCAAGAAACTATAGGTTAAAATTGAACTGAAGAACAGGTCAGACTCTAAATTTGCCGTTTGCGGTCAGATTGCAGATTTGTTGACCTGGTTTATGGTTCAAATCTCTAATTACTGAGCCTATATTTAATCATTAAACAAAAACTGGCACAAAGTTCAAGCACTTTTCTATCAGCATAACAATTTTTTCATAATTGCTTCAGAAAGTTGTGCCATTATTCAATCCCAGACATCTGATTGTTGAAGGGAACGCCATAAGATTAATATGATAAGTTATGTGGTGTTTGTGTAGTGTATGACCATAGTAACTAACCTCTAGTAACACTCAAAATGATGTCGCAGAAAACGGTTCATTTTGACATGCTAATCAAATCACATTGACAGTGCACTGCAATCTGTTTTGATGCTTTGAGTAACACGTTTCTGTTTAAAACACAATAAACACTGAAAGTTCATTGTTCAGTACGATGGTTTCCCAAAATTGTGCTCTAAATTCAAATATAATTTTCCTAATTATTCACAAAATGTACTCAATACGCATAAGGAGGGGGTTTCTCGAATGGCCCATACGCCTCTCCATACAGCATCGGAGCATTAGGGGCATTAGGGGTTGGGTACCCGCCTGTCTCCTGGGTGCTGCCCTGGGGGTGAGGGTGTCCCATAGGCTGGGGGGGTACCTGGGGGTGGCCCTGAGGGTGGACCTGTGGGTGGACCTGGGGGTGGACCTGGGGGTGGACCTGGGGGTGGACCTGGGGATGGACCTGGGTGTGAGTGATGGGCATCTGTCCCGACGGGGGAGGGGGCTGCTGGCTCTGAGGAGGGTCACATGGGTGAGGGTTGGTGGCACAGCCTCCTTCAGGAATGGGCTGAGGCGTGGAAGAAGAAGGGTATGTGGGGTTTGGCTGTGGGAAAAAGAAATATAGGAGACATTTGTAAAAACCATGGTGGAAGAAGTTGTCAATTTTGTTGCTTAAGTAAAAGTACCCAAGGAAAAGTAAAAGCATCACATGAAAAAAATCTACTTAAGTAAAAGTATTAAAGTACCTGTTTAAAAATTGACTTCAAGCGTAAAAAGTAAACGTATTTTGCGCTGATTTTGAGATCTAATAAAGCTTGAAATTTTGTGATTTTGATAAAAGAGTTGTGTTGAATTTTTGCTGTTTTTATTTGCTTATTTGTGTTAAAACTACAAACATGTTAAAAATAACACTTCAGCCTTTTCAGCAGTTCTCAAACAATCATAAAAAATACTTTTACTTTACCAACCAGAATGCAGAATGTAGAAAGTACAGATACCTGCTGTCAAATGTAGTGAAGTAAAAGTACGACTTTAAAATCTACTTAAGTAAAGTGTAGATACCTAAAATGAAGTACAGTGCTTTACTACTTTTACTTTGTTATGTTCCAGCACTAGCAATGTTCCAGTTTTTAGTAATATTATAGGGCTACACAATATATCGTTATCAAACCAGAGACACAATTTGAGCCCCATTTTCAAGTCACTAATGCTAATTATTTAAATTCTATATTGTCTGCAAAGAACAAAATGACAGGACTAGCGATATGGAGCCCTACTGTGCATGTTCCAGGTTGCTGTAGCTTTAGCCCCTGTATGAGTCTTCCACGGCTCACCTGTATGGGTATGGGGTAGTTGGGGTAGGCGGGCAGGGCCTGAGGGGGGCAGAAGCTGGCATAGGTGAGGATGTGCTGGTTTGGGTTGTACAGGATGTGAGGCGGAGGAACTGGACTTGGGGGGATGTTACGAGATGGTTTCTGCTGCAAGAGAAAGGTCAGTGTAAAAAGCATTGCAATAAAATTAGGATATGAAAATGTTTTGGGGTTCCACAATGGAGAAAATGTGGTGTTGCACCTGGAAAGTACAGAGAGAGCTGCTTTAGAATAGCAAAGAAAATAAGCAGTAAAAAAACTTACCTTAAATTTGCCAAAAACTCAACATGAAGGGTCAGACTCATATTTAAATAGAAATAAATTGACCCTCATTTAGCCAAAATTAAGGGCACACATTTTTTAAGCTGGTTATAGATTTTTTTATCTGTATGTCAATTGGGTACATTTTACATGTAAAAATCAACTAGAATCAGATAACCCAGTAATTATAACAATAATTATCTTTTTAGTGGATCACTGGAAGTACAAGTCATTCAAAAAATACTCTGTCTTTAACATTCTCTCTTTCATTTTGGTATTTTTCACCTCAGTTTCATCATTTTAGCATAATTGTCCTTGTCAGATCAGATAATTATCACATTTTTAGTGTTCATGTATGTATGTTGGTATGCATCATCATAAATCATATATAATTACAATCATCTATTATTTCAGTACTATTACAACAGTTAAACTTTGATATACCTTTTGATTCTTGCTTACCAGGTCCTTGTAAGCTCCGAGCAGCGCAGCGTTGATGATTCCCAGAAACATGGCGACTACGTTGAGTACAACAGAGGCCCAGAGCAGACGGTGCAGGTGGATCACGTCCCAACAGCTTCTCACACCAGTGAACCTGTAGTACTGTGAGTGGTAGTCACTGGAAATACAACAAACACGGTTAAAACAGACAATGAGCACATTTTTATCAAATTAAAAACATTTTTCAGTAATTAGCAGAGGTGTGTAGTCCTCAGTTACATTTACGAGAGTAACGTTTTAAAGAAATTGTACTTTTCTAACAGTATTTTTCTAGCAGCATATTTTTTACTCCTCCTTGAGTAATATGTTTATTGAAGTAACTCTTACTTGAGTAAAAGTTTTCTTTACTCTTCCCACTGTGCGCAAGTCTAAATGTCTAAATGACAAAAGCTTTATGTTGACAATATGAAATGATTTGAACATTTGTCTTTCTTGCACCACTTAAGATATGGTTTTCCTCACCTTTCTGTGTATCTTTTGTACATTATTTAATGTTTTGTTCAACTGTTAAATTAATGTCCCGACAGTTACTCTTTAAGGCTTACTTGAGTAGCAGTTTACCCAAATGCTTATTTACTCTTACCCGAGTCATTTATTTCTTGGACCACTACTTTGTACTCCTACTTGAGTAATATTATTTTTAAGTAACGTTACTCTTAGGTGAGTACAGTTTTTGGCTCCTCTACCACCTCTGGTAATTATTAATTTGAGTCATTTAATCATGCACAGCTCAGACCTCTCACAGTTGTACAGGTAGCAGCAGTAGCAGGTGTGGCTTTCCATTTTGAGTTTGCAGGCCTTGTTTGAAGCGCGGCACGTTACCTGGAGACGATCAAAGTTACATCACATATTTTCACAAGAGAATAAAATAATAACAAGAAAATAATACAATAGATTTTATATGATTTTTTTCAGCCAGTTACAGTGAAGACATTGTGACGGGTAACTGGCAATGCTATTCATGAATTTCAACTTCCTGTTTATAAACAACATTTTGACGACTTTTCACCATTCATAAAGATACAGTTCTAATTTTTCATCACTCTAAAATGTCAAATGTTAGCACAACCTCATCAATGGACATCTTATTTTAACATATATTTATAACTATGGCAATAACTATTTACTACAAGTTTGGAAGATGTTTTTTTTGTAGTAGGACCTCAGTGTAGTAGTTGTCGTAAGCGTATCCAGAAACACTTCCATAATAGTCGCACATGTCCTCCTCCAGTGGCCTTATGTCCTATGGATGAACAAAAACTATAATTAAAACACAATTAACTAAATATTCTGTTTGATGCAACACACATACAAAAACACCAGCATTATTCCATTCTCTAGTTTAATAAGGGGACAGTGGTAGTAAAAGTTTTCATTGTGCAAAGCTGCCTGACCCCCTAAATCAGTTTTACTGTGCTCTGAGTGTAAAATGACCATTACTGCGGTGGTGATGGCATTGATTAGCAGAGACTTGGAGCCAACTTCAGGTTTTTTATGCCTAAAGATTTCAGGGGGGTCACAGACGATATGGGGAATGACTGAAAGTGCATGCAACAGTCTTTAACAAGGCTTGACACCCTGGAAATGCAGTTGTGTTTATAGCAAATGTTGTACAAATGTCTGTTCACTACAAAATGTATTTAGACTAGAGACTGACCGCTATGGTTTTTTTCATGGCTGATGCTGACTGTTTGGAATCCAGAGCAAATGATGGCCTTACCAGCTCTACACATATTTTTTGAGCTAAGATCTGAGGCTGATTTAGATTATTTCCTCCAAATTATGTAATTGAAATTTAGTATAAGCGCAGCCCACGTCTTATTTTTACTGCAAAACCTTTGTATTGTGTTGAGTTGTGTTGTGACATTTTGTTATTCAATTATCTCTTTGGAATAACCTGTTCAAATAAAGTTGACCAAAACAAAATTGTTACATAGTGAACCTTTACATATTCACTTTTTATACAATTTACTTAATACATATAAATACATACATAGGTAGACAAGCTGTGTCTCAAAAGTCAGAAATCTTATAATATCCGTGTGAAATCCGTGATACATACGATGAGCTGTGATGCAATGATCCCGTCCACAATGGCACAGAGGAAGGCTGCAATGACTCCCATACTGATGAAGATGATGGAGGCGATCAGCTGCAAACACAACAAGAAAATACACACTTAGCATTTTATTTTATTGACCTGAATTTAACCAAGATAGCTCCACAGGCACAGGGAGAACATGCAAACTCCACACAGAAACCTGCCCTGGAATCAAACCCAAGACCTTCTTGCACTGAGATGAGAGCACTAACCACTTTGCCATCATCCAAACATTAAACAAACATGAACTGCAGATATTATCCTACCATACTGTTATCCTACCGTACTTTTGACTTACTCTCTCCTGTCTCCTCTCTCCTTAGTTACTCTTCTCACTGTTTATACAGCGAGTCTATGAGTGACAAAAGCCTCATGTGGATAATATTCAAGGATTTGAGGAATTTGTCTCTTGGAAATGCTAGAATATGTGCATTATTTAGGCCTAATATACTACAGTCTTTCAGCTCATATCAATCATAAAACCATTAATTATTTCTGTATTTACAAAAAAATACATTATTTAGATCGAATAGAGAATAGAGACTTTATGTGTTAAACGTGTGTGAATGAAACAAAACCCAACTCCAGGTATGTTGAAGAAACAACAACATGGATCAGAAAAATCGCCTAATATGGGTCCTTTAAGGTGTAACAATGTTCTAACTTAAAAACTATTCTTAAAACTATTAGGACTTAACTTATATTTGTTTTATTGTAAGTTGTGGCAAGTGAACATCCTTCTTTGAGGTGCTGTGAGTCATGAGCCATGGGCAAGATTGAGGTCATACAAGGTCAGTTTAATGCTCCGTATCTCACATCAAGGAAACTAAAGCCACAGAGAGACAAGATTTAATGCCAATCAATGACACAAACTACAGGTATTTTAAACTTCAGAGGTGAGCAATGTATTGTCAATTTAATAAAAAAAATACATAAGAAACATAAGGACTATAATAATAAGAAAACAGTCACAAAAGGTGAAAAAACAGCAGAAACAGATTATGAAGTGAAATTCCTGTATCTGTATTGTTAATACTGAACTTAAAGGTGCATTGTGTAACTTTTCTGGTGAAGGGTCCATCATATTGCGTCAAGTTACATCTTGCACTTTTAAACCACAACCATATTTATAGCGCATTTTTGACATTTCAAGCTAAACCCCACAAAATGATATTATATTTAATGTCTGAATATACCCACTTCTTCACTGTTCTGGCAGCTATACATTATATTCGAGTATAGGCTTGTACTTAAATTGTGTAGTCATCATATAGTTTTACATAATAATCTTTCTCTAATGTCCACCACAGACCAGTGTCCAGTAAACCAGCTGGCTGATCACAGATGTCCAACCATCATTTTTATCACTCTGGGTTTTTACTGCTGTTTCATGTTCCCCTCAGGGCTGAACCGTCTGGACTTAAACTAGATATTTTCACATTATGGAGCTAAATGGATGTTGGGTACATAATTTGTATATTATTTACAACATCTACAAGCTGTGCCTCTGTGCAATACAAATTTAAAAATGTAATGCTGAGAAAATGATGTAGAAGGACACCAGTGGTTAAAACTGTTGTGTCCTTAGGCAAGACACTTCACCCACATTGCCCAGCATGAGTGTGATGTGTGTGTGAGTGATGGTGGCGGTCGCAGGGTCGATGGTGCAGATTGGCAGCCGCACTTCCATCAGTCTGTGGATACAACAGTAGCTTAAAACCACTGAGTGTGGAGTGAATGAACAATGCTCTGTAAAGTGTCAAGTGTCTTTGAGTATCCAAAAAAGCGCTATAAAAATCTCATCCCTTATTACTACTACTTTGAGTACTACTACTGCATTCAGTGTAATCTAAAAACCTTCAACGTTCTTTTATTTTTCCAGAATTTCTTACAGTTTCAGTTTGCCTTATGACAAACTTTCATTGTTTATTGTAATGTTTTAATTGTTGTAATCAGAAATACAGCTCCTGATTATATCTTATTTTTGACACAAAATGGAAGTACAGTCTTTAGGAACACTCAATACATTTATACATTTAGCAAAGTAAATGCATACAATACAAAATACTCATTAGCCAATATATAGATTAAAAGAATGTTTAAACGTGCATTATGTAACTTTTCTGGAGGACGGTCCACTAACTGCTCCTTAGGGACATTACACTTGTTTTTCTCCATGGAGACAAGTTGACTACAAGGCCAAGTTACAGGCCAGATCTGTGGAGAGGCGACCTCGCTCACAGTAAAATTCAGGTTTTTAAATATATTTTTGATCAATAAAAACACCTGTAACAAAATAAATGTAAGATTAATCTGATTACAGCCATACTGCAGAACCCTCAATTAGAAATGTTAGACAATGCCTCTTTAGAGCCTGACCGTGTTTTATGTTGCTGATAGCAAAAGTGGACAAAAGCTTCCTGTGTAGACTTAATGGTTTGAGGGCACTTTTATGAAGGCCTCTTATAATATGGAGCCTGTGGTATTTGAATTGAGCTGTAATGAATTCCCGACAGTAAAGTTTGAATGGGACCTTGTTAAAACACTATATTGACCTGTATATCTCCTCAGTGGCCACAGCGAAAAGCACAACTTCACAACAGGTAATTTAAATCATTCAAATTACATTATGTCCATATCATTGACTTATTTAATCAGACTGATATATTTTAGCTACAAATCTCAAAATCTTGGCTGAGAAAACAATATATTTTCCAATAAAGTTTTATCTGTCAGCCTTGGGCTAGACTTTCTACTTCATTAGCGCTTTAAATGACTTTGGTTTTATGGGCTGTGAGCACAAGGCAGGGGCAGAGAGCGGGTGAGGGAGGGGGGCATTACTTCACATTACCTGGGCAGGGCAGAGAAAGAGATAAAACTTTATCTCAAAAACCACACATGACAAGTGACTAACAGTGTGAATGATTTAAGACAGTGATTGGTCAAACTGATGAGGTACTCTTTGGCTTTCAGTATTTCTACATTATGTAATTTTTTGAAAGGACAGAATAGGCGTAATCCGAATATTTAATATTTATATTGTTTCATGCAATATCAGATTACTGTGTATGTATAGGTTTGTGGTCTGAAGCAGGACTTAAAGGTGCTCTGTGTAACTTTTGTGGAGAGGGTACCACTCACCCATTCACACACACATTCATACACCAGTGTACGCAGACACTGGGGCGATGTGGATTAAGTGTCTTGCTCAAGGACATCATGACAGTATTCATCTGTAGCTGTATCTGAAGCTGGAATAGCACTGCCAACCTGTGGGTCAGTGGATCTAGCTACTCAACAAATTATGTTTATGTCAAACCACCAACCTTCGGATCAGTGACACTCTCACCTTGCCTGGTGGGTTAAATCAGGGTTAAAAAAAACAAAACAGGACTAAACCAGGATTAAGAAACTTGAAATTAACCAGAGCATTCTTCCATCCATTCATCTTCTCCCACTTAATCCAGCTGGGTCGCGGGGGCAGTTTGCTGCCCAATCCTCATAGCACCTGACCCCCCCTATGAACCCCTCTGCAGGTGGTGAGCCCACAGGAGGGTGGACATTATGGTCCTTGATGTTAGTTCATAGGGGTGCGGGCATGTTTTAGGTTGATGTGGGAAACCAGAGTACCCGGAGGAAACCCATCCAGACATGGGGAGGAACATGCAAACTCCACACAGAAAGGCCCGGGTGACCCGGGGATCGAACCCGGGTGCACCCGGGAACACTGTTCAAATCAATCTGCGAACTGCTTCTAACCAACAGAACAGACCTGTGTAACAATGTGACCTGTACCACATTTTGAGAACCCCCAATTTAACCAATTTCACAGTTAATTTAGTTTAGCGACAACATGAGTTACTTTATAGCTCTGGGTCAAGCTCTCTATTGGGTTACGTAACTGAAGCTGCAATATCAACTGGTCAATGATCCAATGAGTAATCAAGACCACCGCCAGTAATAAGTGTCCTGTCTGAGCAACCTAAAATACAACCATTTACACACTTTGCCCCTTCAAGGTTACAGAGAAGAGATAGAGGAAGAGAGAAAGAGATGGGGGTAGTCAAGGGCAGGGCATATGAAGCGTTTAGTCGTAAAGAAAAGAGAACAGAGGGTATAGGAGGTACAGAGAGGACATGAAGTTTTATTTCCGACATGGAGAGGCAAGATAAGACATTAAGAGAAGAAGAGGGCAAAGACACTGATTTTACAATGAATTCATGAATAGTATTAATGAACAGGTAATGTGATCTGCTCCACTGAAATATAGATAAAGTGTTCTGGTCAGAGTTTACATGTACAAAATAGTGGCAAGGACAATGGAAGTGACCACGGGGAAGCATATTAAAGGTCCTAAATTACACAAAATTGACTCTTGTGAGCTTTAAGCCATGTTATAATGTTGTTACCTCCTCAAAAACACACCCGGAGTTGTGTTTTGTTTCATTCACACATATTATTAGTCTGTCTCCATAGCTCAAAATGCACTATTCCACCTTGTGATGTTATGAAGAGGTAGTTTTCAACAGCTCAAAGATAGGCAATTCCAGGGCTGAAATTATCCATATGATTCTAATAAAAAGTTTATGGAGTGGAGCACTTCCTGTATTACAGGAAGTGCTCCACCTTTTGATTACATCAAAAGGTGGAACAGAAAGAAGACATGGAGACACTTTTTAAAAAAATTTCATCCAGTCCTAGTCCCAGCCATAGTTGTCCTGCCACTAAATACAGTCTTACCTACTCCACAGAGCACCCGAGGCAAAATGATGTAAATGTTTGTGTCGATAAAATAATTTTAGAAATAAAACCAACCTTGCATTTGAAGGATATATGTCTGAACAGTAGCAGCGATTTGTACTTCCTGATAGAAAGCTTAGCAGCTGTGGACTGATATATGAGAAAATAGTCCCTCAACATGTGACGATTCACGCAATGCAAGGTTAGATTTATTTTAAACCCAAAACATGCACTGTAGGTGTGAACGTTGTGTGCGTGAGTGATGGTGGTCGGAGGGACTGATGGCGCCGTTTGGCTTGGCAGCCGCGCTTCCGTCAGCCTGCCCCAGGGCAGCTGTGGCTACAACAGTAGTTTACCACCACCAGGTCTGGATTGAATGAAGAATGCTGTGTTCATAATGCTCTGTAAAGCGTCTTTGGGGACATGTATCAAAGCGCTATATAAATAAAGTTATCTTACCTCTAAATATTATCCTAACAACACAGACATTTACATTGACAGTCTGGCGTTATAATTGATTTGCTTCGGGTGCTTTCTGGATTGGGTAAGACTGTTTTTAGTGGCAGTCCAACTATATCCATTGACATGCACTAGCCTAGCACCAGCAACCTCTGTAAATACAAGGACTGGATGGAACATTTAAAAAAGTGTCTCCACATGTCTCCAACACTCTGGCTCACTAGGAAATAAGGCCTTATGTCCAAAATTCTGAACTGTCCCTTTAAGATATTAACTTCAGAGTACAATATAAGATGTACATATTGAATTCATTCCTTTAAATAATCTAACCACTATATATATATATATTTTTACTTGTTTTTTTACGTATACATTTATATAATTGTGCCTTATTTGACACCAGTCTCTTGTTATTTTTTAAAATTATTTTGATTGTATTATTACCATTTATATTTTTTGCGCTTTGTTATTATATTGATTGTGATGCGTGAGCTACTGTGTCCAAATAATTGTGGATAAATAAAGTTTGTCTAAGCCTAAGTAACATCCCTGTGTAGCGGTGTTGTACGGTCACAGGGCAGCGGTGTGGAGCTACAGGAAGTGATGTCCGAGGAGCCTCAGGTGTCAGAGTCTGTGTTCGGCCCAGTTTGTTTCTTTAATGAGAGTTGGTTTTGATCGTCTCCAGTTTCAGAGACAGAAGAAGAGGACACCTGTGAGGCCTGCGACACTCACGCTCTGCTCCTTCACCACATTAAAGATTCAGTGAGGAGACACTGACACAATTAAACCAAAGTGACATGTGAAGACCGATGAAAAGTTATTTTGGTTACATAACTATCTCTATTTTTGAAACTGAATAGCTTTTATTATTAAAATTTAAACGGGTACTCTTCAGTTGGTGTTGATACTTTGCAGTGACATTACGCTATTGGTTGAATGTTCAACAGTAACTAAGGTGACACAAAGGATACACTAACACTGCCAAAAACATTTTATGATAAGTCTAAAACTGCAAGAATAAATGAAAAAAAAAATACAAAATGCATTTAAATAACACATTAATTACAACTGTTCTTGGTCCTGTTTAGGTGTTTGATTTTCAACAAAAGGTGAAAGTGACTGAAAAACTTGTAGCTCGTATGTGACCGTAATTTATCCCTGAGAGACTTGATTAAGCTCACAGATCAACTCAACTCTTGTAGTTCCAACCAAGTCAGTTCTTCATTGTCAGATTGCGTTAAAATAAAGCTCAGATTAAAGTCTAACTTGAGTAACGGAGCTTCTGACAGAGTAGTGCTTTCAGTTAGCGTCACACCCCCCAGTGAATGTTGACGACATCAGCTGCAAAGAATCAAAAGTGCCACGAGTTGATAAAATAAACAGTATATAAATACATGTATGCGTGAAAAATAATAGTTCAGGTAAGGTCTACTACTAGTATTCCTTAAAGCTGCACTAACTTTTCTGGTAGAATATTCCAGTGTGGCATTAAACTCATCATTTATTAGTTTACAGGTATTAATTGCTCAAGTTTATGGAGACCAGAAAGATTAATAGCGCACCTGTATTGGTAAATAAATACATAAAAATGAGTGCAAACCAGCCCTAGTTGTGAAGGGAAATATGGAATAAGTTGATTTGAGAGTGAGAGTGAAAGAGGATGCAGAGGAAGAGACACAATCACTGTGGCATGCCTTTAGTTTAGTCTTCAAGTAAATTTTTAACCAAAACTTGCTCTGCCTAAGGTAAAAGTGAAACTAAAATAATTACTGCCCCCCCATAGACCTTTCCAACCACTACCACATATAAAAACATTATATCCATCACATTAGAGTTGGCTTCAGCTCCAGCGCCATGGTAACACAAGCTGCCTGATGTGATACTCTACACGGACATGAAAAATTCACTACACACAAAGACTCAAGTAGCAGCAGCATCAGGAACAGTACAGGTACAGGGGAAGGACCAACGGACAGTAAATAGACAGACCAGTGATATGGTTAATGAGATCATACGGAAATATACACGTTAGATTGTAGGATAATAATGGGCCTACATTATAGCCTTTTAATATGATTCACTGTTTGAGGCTGTTAAAAATATATATGTATATTATGTTCTATTGTGCTGTGTGAATAGAGATGAAAAGCGTTTTCAATAAACTTTCTGTATAAGCAAATAAGTAACATCTCAGTTGTGGAAATGCTAATATTTTAAGTTGATGCTGTCTCATAGGAGGGTTTTATTGTATTTTATTTTTATCTTATTTGTTTATTGATTTTCTTTGTTCATTTATTTTCTTTTGAATATTAAAATCAATCAAAAAAAAAGTTGTGATAATAGCAGCAATAGTACTACAGCTGTGGTTTCAGTGGCACAGAAGTAGATGTAAAAGTTTATCAGCTGTAGTAATAGTAGCACAAAATAGTACAAGCTACCTGAGATATGTTTTTGCATTCATGTGTTCAATAATTTTACTATAAATATGACCATTTCAATTAACAATAAACTGATTTTATAAAAAGTTGATTTCTATGTGCTTGGTTGTTCTGAAAATACTGAGTCACTGCACAGTTCAGTTTTAATCAAATGAAAAGATCCTGTTGCTTTAATGAATCTGCACACTAGTTTTCAATTTAGTTCCCATTTTCTTAAAACTGTAATATCACCCCCAGGCCTCAAGTTCTGACTTGTTTTGCGCATTTTAATTTCTTTTAAATTAAATAAAATTATTTAATTCATTTCTTTCTTTTTTTTTAGGACGACGTGGGTCCACCCTCCTGTGGGGGCTCACCGCCCGCAGATGGGTTCATGGAGGTCGACTGCACAGAGGACTGGGCAGCGAACTGCTGCCCCCATGACCCAGTCAAATAAAGCGGAAGAAGATGGATGGATGGATTCATTTGTCTTGCTGGCTGTCCTGATTCCTGCTGTGAGAGCCCTGGTCCCTGATAGGTGGGGCACTTCTACACCAGGCCAATCCTTCCTCACCTGCAGCCGCTGCCCCCTGTTTAAATTGATTCCCTGTTCGGGGCCTTTGTGGCCAGTTTGCCATTTAGTGTGTATCTGTCAAGTCTCTGCACTTGATACGGGAAAAAGAGGCACTAGTTTTGTATTTAATGTGTTAATTTAATGTGTCTCATTTCTGTCACTGTGGTGACTCTGTTTCTGACTCTGTTATTCAGTACTGACTCTTTTTGTTTAGTTCTTTATTGTATACTTGTTTTCTTTGTTAACTTTCCCTTAGTTACCCTTTTGTTTAAAACCTTGTAAATATTGTCTGTAAATATTTTAGATGCCTTTTTTAAAATTTACCATGTACTGTCCTGTTAATTAAATTACTTTATTCCATTTTCCACCTTGGTTTGTTATTTCCCTGCCCCTAGGGGAGCTGGGTTGTAACACTACCAATAGATGGAGACTAGAGAGTTCTTTCAAAGCCTTTTTCTGACCCTCCCTCTCTATGTTGTTGGCCATTTTTAGACAAATGTCCCAACCCAATATTAATCCAATTCCTCCTTGTGTCACTGGAGGCCTGGACCAATCCTGTTCAAACCACAACTCCAGGTCATGTGTCCTCAAAACAAACGCTATAAGTACAATAATCAGATTTCCTCTTGATCGAAGCGGCCGCATGTCCCTGCTAATGTAATAATATAGTTCTGGTAATGGACTAGTTACCAGGAACCATTACACAGATATATTTGGACAGAACAATAACACAACATTTGTACCAGTCAGGACAATTATCTTCTTTACTAATTTAAAGCTTCACTGTTTAACTTTTCTATTGGACGGCCCACCACCTGCTTGTCTCCATGGAGATCATGCTATTGTTTATCCTAGTATCCACTATCCAAGTTGTTTAGTCCAAGTTTTTAGGCATATAAACACCTCTGAATAACCATCTCATGCCATCATTCAAGTTTTTTTCTTTATTTTTACTTCTTTGTACATTTTATATACATACACAAGACATCACATATGTGAAGCCAGATATATGGAATTATGTAGTAAAGAAAAAAGATAAATAGCAATTTTTTTTGACAAAGCCAAGAATGGATACTTTGAGGTGCTTAATGTAAAAGTGTAAAAACTAAACATTTTTCCTTTGCTACATACACTCAACAAAAATATAAACGCAACACTTTTGTTTTTGCTCCCATTTGTCATGAGATGGACTCAAAGATCTAAAATTCATTCCAGATACACAATATTACCATTTCTCTCAAACATTGTTCACAAATCTGTCTAAATGTGTGATAGTGAGCACTTTTGCTTTGCTGAGATAATCCATCCCACCTCACAGGTGTGCCACATCAAGATGCTCATCAGACACCATGATTAGTGCATAGGTGTACCTTAGACTGCCCACAATAAAAGGCCACTCTGAAATGTGCAGTTTTGTCTCACAGCAAAATGCCACAGATGGCGCAAGCATTGAGGGAGCGTGCAATTGGCATGCTGACAGCAGGAATGTCAACCAGATCTGTTGCTCGGGCATTGAATGTTCATTTCTCCACCATAAGCCGTCTCCAAAGGTGTTTCAGAGAATATGGCAGTACATCCAACCGGCCTCACAACCGCAGACCACGTGTAACCACACCAGCCCAGGACCTCCACATCCAGCAGGTTCACCTCCAAGATCGTCTGAGACCAGCTACTCAGACAGCTGCTGAAACAATTGGTTTGCATAACCAAAGAATTTCTGCACAAACTGTCAGAAACCGTCTCAGGGAAGCTCAACTGCATGCTCGGCGTCCTCATCGGGGTCTTAACCTGACTCCAGATCGTCGCCAGAACAGACTTGAGTGGGCAAATGCCCACATTCGATGGCGTCTGGCACGTTGGAGAGGTGTTCTCTTCACGGATGAATCTCGGTTTACATTGTTCAGGGCAGATGGCAGACAGCGTGTGTGGCGTCGTGTGGGTGAGCGCTTTGCTGATGTCAATGTTGTGGATCGAGTGGCCCATGGTGGTGGTGGGGTTATGGTATGGGCAGGCATCTGTTATGGACGAAGAACACAGGTGCATTTTATTGATGGCATTTTGAATGCACAGAGATACCGTGATGAGATCCTGAGGCCCATTGTTGTGCCATACATCCATGAACATCACCTCATATTTCAGCAAGATAATGCACGGCCCCATGTTGCAAGGATCTGTACACAATTCTTGGAAGCTGAAAATGTCCCAGTTCTTGCATGGCCAGCATACTCACCGGACATGTCACCCATTGAGCATGTTTGGGATGTGCTTGACCGGCGTATACGACAGCGCGTACCAGTTCCCACTAATATCCAGCAACTTCGCACAGCCATTGAAGAGGAGTGGACCGACATTCCACAGGCCACAATTGACAATCTGATAAACTCTATGCAAAGAAGATGTGTTGCACTGCATGAGGCAAATGGTGGTCACACCAGATACTGACTGGTTCTGAGTCCCCAGACCCCCAATAAAGCAACAACTGCACATTTCAGGGTGGCCTTTTATTGTGGACAGTCTAAGGTACACCTATGCACTAATCATGGTGTCTGATGAGCATCTTGATGTGGCACACCTGTGAGGTGGGATGGATTATCTCAGCAAAGCAAAAGTGCTCACTATCACACATTTAGACAGATTTGTGAACAATGTTTGAGAGAAATGGTAATATTGTGTATCTGGAATGAATTTTAGATCTTTGAGTCCATCTCATGACAAATGGGAGCAAAAACAAAAGTGTTGCGTTTATATTTTTTGTTGAGTGTAATTCCATATGTGTTACTTCCTCAATTTGACATTTTTATGTGTATTCAAAATGTAGAACGTAGTAAAATAAAGAAGAAAAACACTGAATGAAATCGTGTGTCCTTTTGACTGGTAGTGTAAGGTTAATACCATATTGTGGAATATTCCAGGCAATGTGATATTATCTACATAGACATAAGCAGATGGTGGACTGATAACCAGAAAAGTTCCACAGTGAACCTTTAATATAAAACACCTTCCAAATCAATTAATGTGCAACATCATCATCTTGTTTATGTTCTTGAAAAATAGTCCATTGTAATAATATGTGATTTATACAAAAAAACATTTTCTTATTGCTCTTAGGTTTGTATGCCAGATGCCCTTTTCCATTTATCGTGGCAAGGACACAAACAACACCCCAGCAGATCGTTTCATGTACTCTGTCCTCATATTTCCCAAACTTTTTGAATCTTATATGGGATTTTTCCACTTATTTCCAAGATTACCACCTGGAAAACTCTTGTGTTGAATTAATGTTTGTTCATGACTTTGGAAATGACATTGTTGCACTCACCATTGGACGGCGGTTTTCTACAAGATGAAGAGCAACGACACCAAGAAATGCTCCAAAACTCAACTAAAAGCACAAATATAAAAATATTAAGAAACAGGTAAACACTGTCTGACCAGTAGGCTAAATGACTGGCTAAATATTCGTTAGACAATGTTTGTTTTATTTGAAATGAGAAGCAATAGCAAGTACACAAAAAAAATATATAAAAATATATATAAAAAAAATATAGAAAAGCCAGAATAGTAATCTATAGATCCAAAGTTTTACATTTCTCATCAACTTATATTTTAAGATAAATGTTATATACTGCATTAAGGAAATTTAAACTATTTAAAAAAAAAAAATCAATATAATATAATAGTAAATAAAAAATAATTAAGCAAGTAAACGAATAAAGAAGAAAAAAGGTGATTTAGGCTCACTGATTTAAAGCTTCATTGTTTAACTTTTCTATTGAAGGTACCACCATCTGCTTGTCTCCATGGAGATGTCATTGTTTATCCTAGAATATTCAACAACACTGCAATAAATGTACAAACCTCCATGAGACAAGCAGACAGTGACGACATATAACAAAGTTACAAGTCAGATTTGTGAAGAGGCAAGCTCGCTCACAGAAAACATGCTTGTTGTTGTTTTGTCGTTTTATTTTTAATTAGTTGCGTCTTGTTTTCATTTTGTGTTTTTATATTGTTTCAAGTTGATATAAATCAATTTGATGTCTTCATGTGACGTACCGTTATGCCAGAATAAAATCCTGCCACGCTCACGTTGGAGGTGCGAGTGGCGGCGAGGAACCCGATCGTGAGCACCATCAGAGACAGGATGAGCAGCGCCATGGTAACCCACAGGGCGGTCCTGCCCCGACGGTAGTACTGAGCTACAGGGACACAAGGATTCAATAGTTTTATTAGAGTTAAAGAAAACTGAACACATACAAACATTTAGGAATGACTTTTAGAAATGTTTATAACTGCAGCCTTCTGTAGCACTCTAATGGTAGCCTAGTATGTGCCAGCCATTAAAGGTGCATTACGTAACTTTTCTGGTGGATAATGTGTCACCTGCTTCTTTACATAGATTACTGCTTTGCCTGTATTACAGCCTGAGATACAATAGCATTAACTGTCTCCATTGAGAGTTACAGGTCAGATCTGTGACAAGGCTCAAAGTAAGAATGTATATTTTTTTAAGTATTTTGAGCAAATACATACAATGCCATTATGTGGAACATGCATATCTGAGAAAAGTTACACAGTGCATCTTTAATGAATGAAACGCCATAATCATATTAATATTGGTCTTCGTGGTATAATGAGATGCATAATTTTAGGCTTCATTATAACCGAAGTAGCGATCACATAATCTAATTGACTTTGAGCTGGCGCATCTTACCTTCAGAATCCACTGGCTCTGCTACATCTGGCCGAGGAGGAGCCTGAGCCTGTTGAGTTGGGGGAGTTTCTGGTTGAGGCATTTTGAAAAAGCTCTAAATACAAAAATGCGTAGTTTTGTTTTTGCGCTCGAGGGTCACTCAGTCCTCATCCTCCTCTGCAGCAGATCTCCAGATGTGCTTAATCTATGTGAGAACCATGACTGGAAGAGACAGGGTTGTCTTCGGTGTGGAAGTGTCCCAGGTGGAGTGAGATGAGATGCTCTGAAGTTTAGTGAAGCCTGAGCCCGAGGGGCGGAGAGGGAGAGCGCGGCCAATCAGAGAGCGGGATTCAGCAGCGCTCACCTGGAACATAAATTATTACTGTAGCAGCCGCGTGTTGTGCTGCTGGATATAACTAATGTCATCATCTGAGATCATGTTGAAAACTAGGCTGTTAGTATTTCAGGTTAGAACTGCAGTGCATATTTAACATAGTAAAGTAACAAATACATAAACCTGAGGAGCTGCCGTCCTGAGGAGGTTAAGCCTCTTGCCTTAGAGCGCCCTCTATTGGGCAAAACTTAGAAACGAGATGACATAACACCTTAACCAGACATCAATATGCTTCGTGTATTTTGCTTAATTTTATTTAACAGTGCGTGACCTAAGGTACTCTTCATATAAACACTAAAATACAATATAAAAATGCCAAAGAGACCTGACTTAAAAGGTGTAATTAAAATGTATTAAAAATCTAAAAGTAGACAATTTTAATAAAAAGAATTTATTCTATAACAATAAAAATGGCCAAGTTGATTATAAAATAATAAAATTCAGAATAAAACCTTGCAGGAATATGTCCTGAAACAGAAATAAATGTTAAAACACAACCAAACAAGGACGACTTGAGAGGGGGTAGTAACAAAACAGAAATCATACCATCCCAAAGTGCGAACTATAAAGTATGGGCTAAACCGCTCCCAAGTACGAACTTAAACCAAATGAAAGCTAAAAGCCCAGGGACGGCAACTATTACAAACCGGGTTTATTATCGGTGCAAGGTAAGTCAACCAAATAATAAAAGGACCTTAAAATAAAACAATGTCGAACAAAACTAAACTAAACACCAAACTAAACTCGACACAAAACTCAAAACAATAGCAGACCAAATGCTAAAAACGCAAGAGCGCCCCCTGCTGCCCGCCACAAGTGGTTTTAACCGTTTATGTTTTAGGGCTTCACATTGAAAACTTAATTTTGAATTTATTATTATTGTTATTATTATAATTATAATTATAATTATAATTATAATTATAATTATAATTATAATTATTATTATAATTATTATTATTATTATTATTATTATTATTATTATTATTATTATTATTATTATTATTATTATTATTATTATTATTATTATTATTATTTATAGAAAACTGAGGAAAATGTTTAGTAATTGTTTGGTTTTATTACAATTAATTACAGTTGAGAGTAGCTCTAGGACTCCCAACACGTATCTTACCATATTATACCATATTTTATGGTATTTCAGGTATAATCTAGGGGTAAACTGGGTCCAAAAGTGGACTACATCATCACAGCAGTTCTACCCAAAAATGAGGACAGAAATGTGGATAAACTGAAGAGCTGCCTGAGTCCCACCAGAAGATATGAAAAGCATAATTAATGTTTTAACCAAAATGAATTTAAATGTACTAATAAGAATGGTATATGGAGTTACAAGATTATACTAAGTGACGCAACTGTCATTTTATTATTACACTGACTTGAATTGAAAAATAAACTATAAAGACAAATATGAATCTCTGTTAGCTCTATGCAGTTCTTTACACAGTAGAAAAAATGTACTGTGACATACACCAAAATACAAAAGTTCCTGTTTTTTTCCCAGTAGTCCATTTGAGATGCTCAGTGCTTCCTCATGACAGAGAGCATGTGGAGGACTTGGGCTGCTTCAGGATGGACTCTCGCCGCAGGTCGGTGGGAAGTGTCCCCCCCGGACCCCAGACCGTGAGCTCGCTGTAGATCCCTGCCTCAATCATCTCCTCCTGCCACGGGATGGAGATGTTCCCAGTAGAAAACTCGTCAAAGAAACCCTTATCTTTGTCGTCCAACTGCACCCCTCTCACTGTGGAAAATGCCCCAACGTCATCCAGGTCTTTGGCGTAAACAGTTTTGGAGTCTGGCACAAAAGGAGGTGGAAGGATCCCTGGAAAAGGAGAGATTTGAGCTTACGTTCTGGACTACTATGGCTGGAGGATTTTTGCCAATAGTGCATTAAAATATTCAGACAATATAAGCACCATGACAGGTAAATATTTAGCGTTTCAAATACCAAATTAATTACACATGACAGTGAAAAAAATACCTAAAGTTAGTGGGTACAAATCATGAAATCTTGCTTTTATTCAATTAATTATTAGGTGTTTTAATCCAAAAAGAAAAACGTACATTATTACTCTGAGCAGACATGCTCTATTACAGTATTAGAGCAACAACACAGACAGGACCAAAATGTTTACGGGACACAGCAGGGCTGCGGGGAGTAGTTTTTAACAGGGGGTGCTGTGATTTTTTCTTTTTTAACCCTCCTGGCTTACAGGCCGATTTAAATACATTATATGTATGTATAGGCTACACATTATATAAAAAATATGTATTATATATAGGCTATAAAGTATTCTAACGAATGCAGAAACAGGCAGTCCTTTTGGTCACTTTGGCTTAACTACTTACATCTATGAGAGCTCAACGCACAGCCAAGCGCAAAGTTTACGCAGCAGCACAACCTGAGCCCCAACAACACATCGTAACACACTAGGCTACCCACAACCCGCTCCAACAACGTCAGTAAAACCACAATAAGAGGCTACAGGCACAACAAGAACACATCAGCACAGCAGCATTTACGCATTTACGCACAGGTGAGGCTCCGTCCTCAGATTCGCCCGAAATCGAAAACACGCACCCTACCTTCTCCAGAGGACTGAAGCAGAGCGTCCTGTTGGCTCCATAGACTGTATAAAAGAAGTGGACTAAGTGAGCGTGACGTCACCCATAGCGTTTAGCGCCGCTCAAATGAGGCTCGCGATGCTAACGGTTACAGGGGCAAATCTGGAACCAGGCTCTATGTTATGAATAGGGTTTTTTTGACGGACAAAATAAACTTCAGGACCATGTAGACAGGATTCGTATGAACATTTTAAGACCAAAATGACGAGGCTCACAGCAACAGGTACAGAGAGAGGAGTGATCAGATCCCAATGTAAGTCAATGGGAAAAAGGGAGAGAAGGAGCCGGAAGAGTCTACTGGCGCACTTCCTATTTGGCACGCGGCGGCTAACGGGATAGCTTAGTCCACTTATATATACGGTCTATGGTTGGCTCTGTCTCCAAAAGTGTCTTATTTTCTCATATGAAGAGATCAAACAGCCCCAGTCCATTCAGGTCCATAATGCTACTTCCCATCTGAACGTTACGAAAAGTCCATATTAGCACCAGGGCACTAGGTAGATTTAAGCCCTCTGCGCTTTCCGTCCACGTGAAACTTTTCTGCCCAGAAACTAGCGGGCAGAGGCAATAAAGCAACCATAGACTATAGAGCAACGCGAGAGCCACGGCGACATAATTTCAATAAACCTGCATGTTTAGGCCTAAAAATAATCAAATTAAAATCTAAATAGCCTACATTACATGTGTCAAAATCAGTTCCCAAAATACTCAGAAAGAATTTATAAATTGCGCAAAAATATTTTAATAAATGTTTTTAAAACCTTCCTCTCGCCACTAGGGGGTACTGCAGCGCCTCCACTTCCCGCGGCCATGGGATATAGGGGGGAAAAGTATAAATATAAAGTGTAGCAAAAACAAGAAATAGTGAAACAATGAAGGAATAAAAAAAATCGAATTACTGTTTAAAACCCACCTGCGTTGAGTTTCCTCCAGTTGATGTCTCTGAAAAAGGGGTGGGCCCTGAGCTCATCACACGAGTTGTTCCTGAAGCCGAGTCTTTTGTCGACCTCTTTGTGTAACAGAGCCTCACAGACGGAGCGAGCGCTCTCACTGAACTTCTCTGGATACACCACAGGGTCGTTCAGAATACGCTTCTTCACCTCCTTATTCTCCACCTGCAAATGCACAAATGTGAGACAGTCAAGGGTCAGTGAGTAAACACATCAAGCTGTAAAGGACAGATTATTAGGTTATTCAAATGATTTTGTCACAGTTCTGCCTTTTGTTTACACGTTTTTACCCAGTCCAGCTCCGTTTCCCTGTCTGTTTTTGCTACCTCCCCGTTTCTCCTACACCTCTCTCATTCTCTAATAATCCCAGGATAGTCTATAAATACTCCTGCTCCTCATTCAGTCTGTGCTGGATTGTTGACCTGTCAAGATCCATTCTCAAGCTCTACCAGAAACTTTGTATGTGAAATCTGTTGTTTGCCTTTTGAGAAATTCAGATTTATTCCCTGATTAAAGTCCCTGTTTCTGAGTTTTTCCTGGTCCTTTTTCTTATTGAAGTTATTCCCAGTTTTGGAACATATTTAGTTCACATTATAAATCATATAATTCCTTTGTTGTTTCTCTACCTGATTTTCCATTTAAACTTTACCTATTGAAGGGCTCTACAGTGCGCCCATTTCACTCGCATTTGCGAGTAAACATTTCGCCGTGTGAACGAGGAAAACAAAATAGTCGCACCAGTGCCAGTGCTTCTGTAGCCACAATAAGGAGAGCTGCGCACAGACGTAACTGACGAGCTAAACGTTCTAAATGTGTCAAAAATTAGGGGCGCAGTCACATTAGGACTTTAAAATCGTGCCCAAGCCTGGATCGCCCCTAAAGCGCGGCACACATGCCCAGCGCAAGCGCAACCGAACCGAGCCCAGGCACGACACCTCCAAGCGCACAACCCCAGCATACGAGCTCCGCGTGTGCGGCGATATCACTCAGACGAACAAACTCCGCTTTAAAACACACCCATGCCCACCTTCAACGAGGAGCGCGCACCGCAGCAGGACCCACACCTGTCCCACAACTCAGTAGACACCCCCGTGCCGCTGGACTTCCTCCTCCGCCAAAGCGAGAGGTTTGTCTTGGTCTTGTCTCGGACTCGAGCGCGTTTGGACTCGGTTTCGTCACGGACTCGGGGTCTGAATACTGAGTGCGGTCATATATCATTAGGGTCGCTACTGCGGGCAATAAACTTGCACTGGTGTGCGGGACCTGTGCGCTGGAGCCCGCGGACACTGCGCGGCACCGCCAGCGTGCCGCTTGTCCACAGCGGCACCCTCAGCCTGCATCACAGGGCAGGTTAAACGTCTCACCTGTCCATCCGCCTCACGTCAAATACGCCAATACTAATTTTATGTCCGTGTCCGCACAGAGCAAACCTACAGCACAGAGCAGGCGGTATGTGGGCTGAAGTTTTCCAAATAAATCTGTTTGTCACAATGTGCGTTTTGTTTGGTAAATGTGCAGAGGCCACTGTACTGTAAAACCAGTAAGAGAATGTAACTCCAGTTATGAATTTGAAAATACAGGTTTAAAAATCCTACTCACTTTTTACACTTTGAAAAAGTTTTGTGTAAAGTGCCAGTGGAAGTTCTCTTAAAGAAGAGGTTCTTAAACTGTGGGTGAGGGTCCAAAAAGGGCCACAGAGTGTTTAAGTGCAGTACAGTTTGTTTGGCTTATTTTAAGTCTAAATATTAATCAGATAAAATGAAGATATATTTATAAAAACATTGCGATCATGCAGGAAAAGTACAGTCATAATTCTTTTGTTTTTTTGTATTAAATTTATTCAGGGTTGGTGTTGGTGAAGTTCTGCACTGTAATAATCGTTCAAACGATAACCTACTTGTGCCCCCCTTTTTTTTCTGTGCACCTAAAACTTTTAACTTAGGGGCAGTGTGCTCCTGAAAAAAAAATTAGTGTAGAGCCCTGACCTATTGTAGGACACTTCCTGTTGTACAGAAATAAGACTTTGTGTTTGACGGTGTTCTTTGTGTTGCATTTGAGTCCTGTTGACCTGCATGATAGATTTTGTTATTCTAGTAGCTAACATCAGATAATACATACTGAATGACAATGTGCACAACATGTATTGATAAGTGCCTGACAATAGGCCTTTTTTGATCAGTTAATTCACATTCTAGTATTTACCAATAATTGGCCTGTAAATCAGTTTCTATTTACGCAAATAAAATAATCAGTTATATGTAGTTTCAAAAAGCAACCACAAGAGGGAAACATTGACTTTGGGTACAGAGCAGTTGAAAAGTTGAAAAATGACAACAGAGTAGCCTTTAAAAGACAGAAAAAGATTTTTTGTGCTTGAGTCATTATATAAAATAATTATTTATGTAATGTCACAGATTAATCCATGGAGAAGAACTGCCTAACAGTAGGGTTTTATGATTAAGACTACATATTTTTTTGTATTGATTGAGGTCATAATTTTAAACCCACAATATCTAAATTCTCTTAATCACACAGCTCTATTGAAATCTGACCTTCTCTCCTCGGGTCCTGAAGGGTCCTTTGGCAGCTATGAACTCATAGAGAGTCACTCCCAAAGTGAAGTAGTCCACAGAGTAATCGTACTCCTCTCCTTTGAGCAGCTCCGGAGCCATGAAACCTAAAAACAGGTCACATGAAATTAGATATTATAAAAAACAAAAAAAAACAAAACTATAATACAACAATGTAGTTTCAAGGAGGAGCCACAGAAATGTGTAAAGGTGAACAATGTCATTTTCAGGATGGGAGAGTTATGTACATTTATCTTACTGTGAGTGAGCTCTCCTCTCCACAAATCTGACCACTAACCTGGCTTGGTGGTGCCACTGTTTGTCTCCTGATAGGTTTAAAGTTATACTGTAGAATATTCCAGGCAAAGCAGTAAGATCCCATGAGATAAGCAGGTGACAGACCCTAATTGAAAAGTTACATAGTGCACCTTTATGTTGTCTTTATTACAATATGTGGCCATAGGTTGCCCCATGTTTGTGTGTTCAGATTAAACATTATATTAAACATAAAAAAACAGAATAAAATGTATTAACACAATGCATTCACAACTTGAAAAATAATTCATATGATGATTATTATATGGCAACTTTTTTTTTTCTAGTTGAGCCTGTCATATTTGTTGAATAAACAATAAGTTGTACCTGGCGTTCCAGCGTAGCCCTTGGTTTTAGTCTGATCGTCCGCCATCTCCACGGCCAAACCAAGGTCAGAGATACGAACGTTTCCTGAAAACAAACACCAAACAGTCTCAGATACCAGTGTTGATCCAATCTACAGCACTACCATGTCTTTCACTGCTTTGATAACACATAACATAGATGTCCTTGGCTTGAAGGGAGATAAATTAGAGATAAAATATGGGTAGTACAACTGTTGTTAACGTCAGTTGACTGCATGAATTGAATTAATACACTTCAACATAATGGATCTGATATTTTGTGATGGTTTTCAGAACAGAACAAGATGCATCTTCTGTAAATAATTGGTGTGAAAAACAACATTTAAAAGTGCAATTTGTATTTTTTCTGATGGAGGGCCCACCATCTGACAGTCTTCAATGAGATGCTTTACCTTTTGCCTGAAATGTTGCACGGTATGGCATTAAAAGTATCTATCTCCATGGAGACAATTAGGTGAAGGAATAAAAACCAGTCACCTAAAAATAATATCTTACTGTAGGAAAGGTCAGCTCTCCATAGATTTGACCTGTAATCTGGCCTTGTGGCATAACCTGCTTGTCTCAATGGAGATGATAGATGCCATTATGTGGAACATTTCAGAACATTTCAATCAAAACATCTCCATGGAGAGAGTAGAAGGCTGACCTTTTCCTGTGGAAAGGTTACATAATGCACCACTGACAACTGGTTCTGGCCCAATAATTGTTATGCCAAAGCAAGTGAAGCAATAATATAAATATGTTAATCAGATACTATTTTGAGATACAGTTATCTCAATATGTTTTATATTGTTCTTATGGTGGAAGTTTCCATGGTGCTCAGACCTTGGTTGTCTAGCAGCACGTTCTCTGGTTTGAGGTCTCTGTAGATGATTCTCTTCTGGTGCAGATGCTCCAGACCCTGAATGATCTGAGCTGCATAGTAACAGGCTCTGGGCTCGTCAAAGCCCGGGTTATTCTCATCCACATTATAGATGTGATACCTGGAAAATATCACAGAGAAAGACACTGCAGACAAATATATTTGGTTATTGTCTTTAGAATAAAACAATAGGCTGCTCCGACCAGCAGAGAAGGGAGCAAAAGAGGTCTGTTGTCCTATATATTTTATATATTTGACATCTGACATCTTTAACAACTATCTACTTGATGGTTGTTAAAGACGTTTTCCTATAGTTACGAGGTCTAGTATGCTGTTTATTAGCATGCGCAATTTACTCTTGTAGTTTTTTGTCTGCTTAAGATTGAAATATAAAGCAACAGGCATCTCTTTCAGGCTATCACCACTGAGGAACCTATTTTCTGTCAACATTTTACTTTTAAACACATTTTCATTTTGCACAAGCCATAAAAATAAGTGTATTTAATGAGCACATGGACACACCCCTGTATGACCTGCACTCCTATATGATGTCTCACCTGAGGTCTCCCCCGTTCATGATGGTCATGACCAGACACAGCTCTGTTTTGGATTGAAAGGCGTAGGCCAGAGACACGATGAACCTGCTGTGAACCCGGGCCAGGATCATCTTCTCCACCATCGCCCCCTATAGGAACAACACGGGTTTTCATTAAAAATAAGGAGCTGGGCCAATATACCAAGATGTTTTTGTCTTCAAGCTGCTATGGGGCTACATACAACTGGCATCTACAGTTTTTATAGTCTGGATCACAATATTTAGGTGTGTATTTTTGATAGAAGGACAGTAGACTATCATCATATAGATAATTGTCTCCAAACATGTAACATCTGTGCTAAAATAAACAGACAAAACAGGACCCATGGAAATATTTGAAGTTATTATTTCATCATTATTCTGATAACAGTCTGAGTATTCCTTTTTTATGCATGTTTTGAATGGGGCAGTCGATCCACACTGGCAGTTGGTGATACTGTTAAATAGCCTATAGAAAATCTGTATCATAGCAGTCATTGCTTGGCTGCAGATGGGCCATGGATGACAGGTAAGATGCATCATGTTCATGTACAGATATGGGGATATGTGAATTTTAATTTTTTTTAACTTTTTCTATAGAATACAATGCAACAAACACAGGAGAAATTGCCTACTGCCCCCATCTCAGAAACAACCAACATATTGTTTTGTATTGTGCATTGCATCTTCAGTGTAATCCGTACCTCAAAGCCTTTCCTCTTCTTCAGCCTCTTCTTGTTGAGTTTCTTGCAGGCGTACAGTTTACCCGTGGCCTTCATCTGACATGCAGACACCTCTCCAAAGCCACCTTTCCCCAGAACTCTGAAGTCCACAAACCACTCCTCATCCACAGGCTGCATCTCCAGCCACTTCCACTGCAGGAACCTCTTGAGGAACATGCTCTCCAAAAAGAACATGTACGGCACCTCCTTCAGGAAGTCCATCACACTGTCCATTGTCTCATTGAACAGCTTGTCTCCTGCCTCCTTGTGGTTTTCTTTGACTTTTGTGATCCCATTTTCAGGTAAAAAGGGGCAGAAATACTTTGCATTTGGTTCCATGTAACGGGACAGGATCTTGCTCGCTTTTTGCACGCGCTCATCATTTTCAGCCAAGTTGTACTCCTCTATATCTTTCCATAGATGACATGGGCCCTTGTACTCTGGAGCAGAATCCAAAAACTCCTGGAAAAGCTTCTTGCCGATTGGTTGATCCATACACACAGTTTGAAAACCCAGGTCCAATGTCTCCCTAAGACCCTCACAGACTGTAATATGGGGCAACTTGAGGCGAGAATGGTACCTCTTGTCCCGATTGGCAGCAGGGTTGGCGCTGCCATCAAAACTTCCACGGGCTGAAATGTAAGCGGAGTTGGCAACCACAGTAGTGAGGCCACCTATATCCATGTTAACACACTGGCAAACTCAATTTAAAAGTTGAGATTAATGAAAGCTTAAATATTTGAAGTTTTGTCAAGTAGTCTCCGTCATGTGCATAGACACTCAGTAGATAGACCTGAGTGGCGTCTATGGTACAAATGTGCATTTCTGCCTGTCTCATCAGCTTTCCCCACAGGGACTTATCCCCTCTGTAAAGCTGATCCGCTGCAGCTCACCCATGTCATGACGCGGTTGGGTTAATGAAGTCTCAAAGAAATGTCATAGCAGAGAACCAATGGAGAAGACTCACTCATTTTCATTTTGGTAGAGATTTACCCTCATTATCAGGCCCGTCAACAGAAATTTGCAGGCCGGAGGCAACAAGGTTCACATGGGCCCCCCTCTAATATAAATTACTAAGCAGAGGTTCTGATTCTAGGCCCTTAAAACCTCTGGACAACAGCATGTATGGCATTAAACAAAAAGAATGCAAGAGATGCAACTTTTAATGCCTTTCAATACTATATCACAGGCAAAGCTAATTTTGATGAAGAAGTCTCCAGATCCTCCATCAGAAAAGTTATACAGTGTATCTTTAACTTTAAACTGTTATGACCCCAACTTTATTTAAATGACTTTGACTCAGGCTTACACGTGCATTGACGCAACAATGGCGTAAAATCTCAAATCAGTTGTCCACTTCTGTTAAAAGGTTTCCTCAAGGTGCTTAGGACATTGGCGTTGATGGCGAAAGTTTACTTTACAGTTAAGAGACTACAAAGCACTTATCTGGCCATATAAAGTCTGAATCTGATAACACTCCTCACTCTGCGGGAGACTTCCTGGGAGAACACAGCACTTCAACTATGAGAAAATGAAATGAAAGATTATTTATTAGAGTTGGGAAATTTGGGAGAAACTAAGAAATAAGTGCTCAAATTCTACCTCGGAGGCACAGAAGGAGCAGAGAGAGTCACCATGGCCACACTGAAGGAGAAGCGAACCTGTGGGCAGCGCTGTGAGGATTTTGGCCGCTTTGTCTGGAACTCCGAAAATGGGACTTTCATGGGGAGGACACCTGTGAAATGGGGTAGGAATTATGTTTTTACAGTTACCTCTAAAGCACGTATGCTATTCTACACAGGAAGTAGACTTTTACAGGAACTATATGAGCTATGACCCAACTTGCCCGACGTGCACTCTTACTGTGAGCAGGTTCGCCTCTCCACAGATCTGGACTGTAACATGGCCTGGTAGTGTCAACTGCTTATTGCCGTGGAAAATGTTTAATTCATTTCTGTTGAAAATATCATCTCCATGGTGGAAATTACATAGGGCATTTTCAATTAAATGTGTCTTTTAATCTTCCAATCTGTATTTGTTTTTGATCAACATAAAATAATACATTAGAAAATGGCAATACATTTAAGAAAACATTTTTTGAGTGAAGTTCA
Organism: Odontamblyopus lacepedii; assembly: GCA_034769755.1. Classification (NCBI taxonomy): domain Eukaryota; kingdom Metazoa; phylum Chordata; class Actinopteri; order Gobiiformes; family Gobiidae; genus Odontamblyopus; species Odontamblyopus lacepedii. The sequence continues at coordinate 28,030,357 of CM068349.1, forward strand.
GGTCAAATTAAACTAATGTAACTGTACGAAAGTGTCTTCTCTTGATGGTATCTAAAAATGTAAATGTATTTAAAAAGACAAATCACTGTCCAAGAAACAAGCCTTTGCTGAGATTACTGTAATAGTTTTTATAATTGTCATTTTATCTTTACCTTTCACAGTCTACATCAGTTTGTACTATGTGGCCTTCTACATTGTGATGACTGCGCTCTTTGCTCTGGCCATCTACGTGCTCATGTACACCATATCCCCGTACACACCTGACTATCAAGATCGACTCAAATCGCCAGGTAAGGCCACATTGAATCACGTTACCTCTGTCAACCCACATGTCCCAATAACCAACCATATTATACTGTATGTTATTTTAGGGGTGATGGTGTGGCCTGACACGTACGGGGAGGAGATAGTTGAAATCTCATACAACTCATCAGACAAGCAATCCTGGATGAAAATGGCAACAATCCTTAAAAATTTCCTTGCACGTCAGTTGGATTTACTATGCTCATCTATGCTACATCCAATGAAATATCTGCTTTATAATGACACGATGCATTTGTAACTGTTTTGCAGCGTACAATGACACGACGCAGCTAATCACGAACAACATCACCTGCACCAAAGGAAAGTACTTCATCCAGTCACACTTCACAGGTCATAATCATACCAAATGCTCCTGCCCCTTCACTCAGAGCATGCTCGGAGCCTGCTCTGGGTTAGAAGACCCCACTTTTGGATACAACTGTTCCATGCCCTGCGTTATCATCAAAATGAACCGGGTCAGTACAGACAATAGATCAATGGATGAAGAGAAGCTCAGCATAGTGGTTTTCAAATTGTTTTTGTTGAGGATAGGGATAATGAGACCCAGAGCACTTTACATTGCATTTTTCATTCATTCCACACCACTACTGTAGCCAACCACGTCCAGTCATTTATTTTTAAATCAGTAGTTACAGGAAGACGTTTAAACTGGTGTCATGAGTTAGAGGAATGGGATTAAACTGTTGCTGATTTTTGTTTCTTTTTTTTAATTATATATAATAAAGAACAACAAAAAAAGGTAACTTTTATGTTGTTTTTACAGGTCATCAACTTCTTGCCTTCAAATATAACTGGGGTTCCACCATATGTAAACTGCACCATACTGGTAAGTCCTGTCCAAATCAATACAACATTTATTATTGTAAAATACAAATCATTTAGAAATGTTGTGCATATATATATTTGTAGGATGGAGAGGAAAATGTGCAAAGCATTGAGTACTTCCCTAAGAATGGAACAATGGATCTTTCCTACTTTCCTTACTATGGAAAACTGGCCCAGGTAAGGACTTCTACCACATGAATATGACAGTAATATTAAAGCTGCACTGTGTAACTTTTTGGTTTGGGGTCTGTCACTTGCTTGTTTCTTTGGATATGTCATAATAAAAGCTCTACCTTTTATTTATTAAATTACAGGTAGTTTTATAGTTCAAAAATACCTAGAAAAACAGGCATTCTGACTGTGAACGAGGTCGCCTCTCCACAGATATGACCTGTAACTTGGTCTGGTTTGGTGTCCGTGACAATAGAAAGGTTTAATACCATACTGTGAAACATTCAAGACAAAGCTATATACCCCCATATAGAAAAGCATTTGATGCTGACCCTCCACCAGAAAAGTTACACAATACACCTTTAATAATGAACTATATTTATATTTTTATTTTATTTTATTTTTTGTAGCCCAACTATGTAAACCCACTGGTGGCAGTTCGGTTCAACCTTGTGAAGGAGAAAGAGGCCAAGATCCAATGCAGAGTGGTCTCCGACGTGATCAGCTACCAAAACATACATGACCCCTATGAAGGAAAGGTGGTCTTCGATCTTAGTGCACAAAGTTAAGTACTCAATTACTGTATATGTAACTATGAAATGAAGGACAAGAAATATTGTGTATCTAAAGTTAAACATGTGTTTTAAATGTAATACAATGCTAAGAAATTATATGTAAATTACCTGCATTAAAAGACATTTCCCCTAAATATTGTGTTAGGTCTGTTTTTCACAGTGGTTTGTGGCAAGATGCAATGTGACAAACTACGTTATAAAATTTCAAAATAAACTAAGTCTAAATCATTTTAATAGGGTAAAAAAAACTTTCTTCCTTCCATTCTTCCTTGTATTCTGGATCTTTGCATACTTTAGCATTGTGACACTGTGTCTTTTAAACATACTGTTACCACAAATAACTGGAATGTCTGGAATATTTCACAGGAAGGCATTAAACGTATTTATTTCTATGGAGACAAGCACATCCACCAGGCCAAGCTTCAGGTCAGATGTGCCGAAAGGTGACGCAAGAAACGCACCTACAATTAAAGGTGCATTGTGTAGTATTTCTAGTGGAGGGCCCGTCAAATGCTTTTCTTCATGGAGATGTTATTGCTTTGTCTGGAATGTTGCACAGTATGATATTAAACTATTTTTGAGCTATAAAACCACCTGTAAGTGAATAAATGTAAGGTAGAGCTGTTTAATATTGTGGAAGGAAGGACATATCCATAGAAACAAGCAGGTGACGGACCCCTAACCAAAAAGTTACATAGTGCACCTCTGAGTAAACAAAAGATACGTGTAATGCCGTACTGTGGAACAATTCAGGCAAGGAGAGTGCCTCAGAGTTTCTCAGTGTCTGTAATAGGATGAGGACGTTCCGCATGAATATGCTGGCGGAGCAGTTTGCTTTGATCAGCTTAATGTTCAGGTGCCCTCATGTGAACTCACTCAGACACTGGACCAGCACTGGAAGTAGTACTCAGTGTTGTTACTACAGATACCAATGCAAAAAAGATTCAATTAAAAGTGAACGTATTAAAGTACCAGTTTAAAAATTTACATCGAGAGTACAAAGCAGTTAGTGCAGATTTTGAGATCTAATGAAGCTTCAAATGTTGTGATTTATGCTGAATTTTGTTTAACAGAAACATTTAAATAAATTTTTTTTTTGCTGTTTTTATTTGTAAATTTTTGTCTGCTCAGTCAAAAATGTAGTGGAGGAGAAAGTACGGATACAATAGATAGATGTAGTGAAGTAAAAGTAAAAAGTATCCACTTGAAAATCTACTTAAATTAAGTACAGATATTTAAATGTAATAAAAAATCTCTCAATTCTTGACTCCTACTTTCAACTTTAATTTCAACCCATTTATGTTTTAAGAATTAGACAAATGTTAATTTACTAATACAGTGATTAAAACATAACAAAAGATAACACAATTGCACAATTATAAATTTACATTTTTATTTCTGTAAAATTATGTGTAAAAGTGATCAATACCAACACGATATTATCAACATTGCGTTACATTGTACGGTATTATTAACATTGCATTACATGTTGGTGTTATGACACAGCAGATGGAGGGGCTCAAAAATGGACAGCAGAACAATTGAAAAAAGGAAAATGTGAATTTATTTTACAGAAGCAGGATGCAGACTGGAGCATGGCTGGACTGGGTTAGGCTTGAGTGGGTGAGTATCTGGCTGGAGGAGGCTGGGATCACCAGAGCGCAGAGAAAGGAGATAAGTAAAAATAATCAGTTGGTAATGAAGAGCACAAAAAGGAGCCAAAAGGTTCAGCGTGTGTCAGAGTTGAAGAGTTTTTGCAGCTACAGCAATGTGGTTTGAGCAGATGAGCCCCAGGCACCTGCACTCACCCAAAAAGTGGATACAGATGCCCCCTACAGCTCTTATTTACTCACTTACATGAGCAGAGCGACCAAACAAACCCATGATGAACATGGGTTTGGTGTCTGGACACTCCACCTTAATATCTGTTTTTTTACGTTCTGCTGATGCTGGCTCACCTTCCACTATTTGATAATTTGCTGAGCTTGTGTCACCGTCTCTTTCCTGGGGCTCCTTAAATTTTGCATGAGTAGAGCGACCAAAAAAACCTATGAAGAACTTATTTTTCTTCTTCTTGGGTTTGGTGACCAGACACAACAGCAAAATATGAGATATTTGAATCTCTTCTGTGCTATTTACTGGTGGCAGTTCAATAATTTCGTAATTTGTTGAGTTGTCTGTTTTCCTGGCTCTTCTGAAGTTTTGCAGATAACTCCTGATTCTTTTTGGTCAGTTTCTGTATCTGCTTCTCTAACTTCTTCTCTTTCTGACTCCACATGTGCTTTTTCTGGCAATTTTCCTCCTGCCGTTTTATCTCCTCAGTCGCCTGTTTCTCCTCCTTGTCCAGATCCAACCTGGTGGCGATGTCCCTCTTTCTCCACTGTTGGCGCAGATGGGCCAGTTTCATGGAAGTTTGGGCCATTTCTTCTTTGTCCTGCCACATCTTCCTTTCACATTTCGTAACTTTTTTGAGCAACTTCAGCCAATCCTTTTCCTGCTTTTCTTTATAGAAATTTAGCAAATATTGCTCATGTTCCTGGAATCTTGTTTTTAAAGATTCCATTTCCCTAATTAAATCCGCCTCTCTCTTTGGTTTGCTGCTGAGGCTCTTTTCTAATACGTTGGCTCGGTCCATATTGGACCCAGCGTTGGGTTAAAAGTTGGGTTATTTTAACCCAGCACTTTTAAGAGTGTATCTTGGCACTATAAGAAAATCTATTAACATAATGGAAAGTGAATATTGTATATAAGGGTAAGATTTTTGGAAAAGTTTTTTTCCATTGAAATTACAAGGAGACTGGTTCAGAGCCTCTCGAAAAGAAACATAACGTCTATGGGATGTTCCTTTTTGGACCTAGAGATCATTATGAAACGTTATCCAAGGGAAAACTGAAATTGATGTAGGTTAGTCATATAGAATAATGCCAGAATGCCCAGTGCACAAGTCCGTTTCTTATAGGTATGTATTATAAACTATTATTCGTCACATATTCCGTCATACTTAGATAATATGTAAATATGTAATGATGTGACTTGTGTAAATAGCAATGCCATTAAAAAAGTACAGTGTGAGTATAAAACAAACATTTCACAGTTTTAATAAAAATATGATTTTACATTTTGAATAAATTGTTTCCCCGTGCTTAAAATGCACTGTTACAGGCACCCGTTCACTAACAGTACAGTGTGTAAACCATAAAGAGACAGCAGAGATTATTGATACAGAGACAGAGGAAGAGATTACAGACACAAGAATGTATGAAAAACAATATAAGACTCACAGTGTGAACTGCATGGCTAAATGAACCAGTAAAATACAATGGTTGGACTTCCATAGACTATTTTCTTAATAAAGTTCTTCTATTGATTTCACAAAATAAAAAACAGATATTTGTAAGAAATTCTAGTCAGAAACAATCACCCAGAAACACTGTAATCAAATCATTTATATATAATAATTTATATTATATTATTATTTGTCTTTGCTAATTTTCCCAAAAAAAATTATCACTATAAATACATACAATTCAATACATGAGAAATATTAACAAGAGATTTGGGGTTAAAAAAATAACGACTGTGCATACATTGTGCAAATTGCGAAAAAGAAACAGTAAGAAACAGTACCTTACAATTTGGTTCATGATAAATAAATATAAGCCAGTAAAACCAAAAGCAGTAACTAAACAAGTGAGGAATGAACAATTTTAAACCATGTTTTTAAGAAATGTTTTTGACCATTTGGAAACATCAGTCACTGACTACCCTTGACAGTTGTTTCTCTGTCATGGTTCGTCATCAGAGTGTAAAAAATAAGCAGGGCTAACAGTTCATCCAGATTTCTTCTTCTGCACACATGGTTCAAAGTCATGTAAAGGCTCTAAACAACCATTAAAAACACCAGAATCTCTTGTGCATCACTGCTCTAAATATCATAATACAAATATAAATAAACAAGGCAACAACGTAGTGTCTGTTGAGGCACAGAAAGATTAAATATGGTCCACTTTATATCACATTCAGTCTGCTTTTTCTGAGATACAAACCAGTCCCATGTATGATGCTTGTGCACTTCATCAATGTACCATTTTTGGAGAAGAACACATTTTTGTCACGTGACAGTTTTGCGTTCAGCTCGTGTGACCCAGAGGTGAGTGGTGGCTCTCCAGAGGACGGGAGCCAGGAGCTGACTCAGAGTAGTGACGCTCAGCACGAGGAGGTAGATCTGAACGCAAACAAGTATTATTCTATCAAGGTTACAATGTGTTTTTGTAAGATGACCACGTGCCCATAAATAAAATGCATTATTTTGATATGTACCGGTACTACTTATAATTTCTCTCCAACTGTTTTTAACAACTGTGAAGGGATTACAAAGAAACAAATTAAATGTAAATAATGTAGATAGTTAAGAAAACTTAATTTCTTGATCTTGCACTTGACCTGTCACGATAACAAATTTTGAAGTGCAATATATATTGCTGAAGAAAATAGATCATAAAGAAATAGGCAATAAACAATAATGTAACACTTTGGTTTGTTTCTATAATGAGTCAGGGAAGTCACTTATTCAACTTCTTCAGCTCAAATTTCACCATAGTACAGATAAATAACCCAATTTTCCCCACTAATCCTTAAGTACTCACAATAAATATTGACCCAGAAAAATAAATGTTTCAGCTATCATATAGCGTTAAGTCAGTATAGTAATTCAGTATAGTAATTATCATGATATAATTTGTTGTATCATATATAATTGGTTTAACTTCTCTCCTTCTCCACTTCTTCCTTAAACAAATGTGAAGGAAATACAGCAAATCCAATAGAAAAGGTTGTTCAGGTTCTATATAAATATGTATTTGTTATAGAAATAAACAGAGAAATATATTTTAATATATAGCAATATTTGTCCTCTGTATCCTCTGTATCCAGTAAGACAGACAGATGAATAAGTTAATGTTTGAATATATATACTAAAAAACATGATCTCAGTGGGTGTAGTTATGAGATTATATGACATCAAGTGCCTCTCCAAATCCTAAAGGTTGCTTCACAGTTTTATGGGAAAACATAAATACACTGACCTCCCTGGAGATGATTCCTGCTCGTCTGGCACGGCTCCCCAAAACGAAGGAAAACTCGCTGACCTGCGCCAAACCTGCTGAAACTATCCAGCGGATGTGTCGGGAGCCAGGAGGCAAGATGGCTGACAGCACTGTAACCGCCATGACAAACTGAAGAAGAAGATGAAAAACATGTTGAATGATGAATGCTTTAATTAATGCTTTAGAGAAAAAATATAAAGTTTAAGAGCTTCATACCTTCATAATCACCAGGGACAGCGTTAGCACTAGTAGTATTGTCAGCTCATACAGCACAAATGTTGGGAATACATGAAGACCTAAAATATTAAGAAACAACAATTAGTTACACAGGGCGAGCTCCATAATCATATTACTAAGTGGTATAAAAACAATATTTTTAGGTTGAAAGAACAATAAAGCAGGATAGGAACTGAATCTTGACAAATCCTGCTAAAATCTTCACATTACAGTTGAATTGGCATTAGGGTAGGGAGGACTGATTGTTTATTGATCTAAAATTAGGTCAGACAGTGTCAGAAACACATAGTAAACCAAAGGATACAAATAGATTAAATGACATAACCTTGAATGGCAGTACTTAATGTCAAATGTAATAGTGGGTCAAATGAAAAATAAATAAAACTTTAGTGGAAACAGTGTCTCTCCATGCGTAAGAAATTAGTATTTAAGTAAATTACATGTCACAAAAATATCACTAACCAATGGAAGCAAAGAAGATGATGGCGAGGAAGTCTCTGATTGGTTCGATGCAGCCCATGACCTCAGATGTGACCATGTGACCCTGAGTCGAAAGCAGAGCTCCAGCCAGGAAACAGCCCAGCTCCATAGAGACGCTTAGAAACTCCGTCACCTGCAGAATATACACAATATTAAGTCAAATTTAAATACATTTGCTCAATTTGGTGAGATTATGCCACATGAACAATTTGGCTAAATTTAACCACTTAAATGATGTGCATAAAGACCAGGTGATGAGCACATACCGTTAACATAAAAAAGACAAAGGCAGCCATTCCCAGCACCAGAATCTCCTTGTTTCCTTTACTCTCATGGTGCAGCTTCTTGTAAAAAGGTCCGATGATGGAAGATTTTAACAAGAGACACAACAGTAACACAGCCGCCAAAGACACCATGACCTGGGCCAAGAGGTAGAGCACACGCAGTCCACCAAGTAAGAAACTGTGGAAGGAAAAAGGGTAAATTTTGTTTAGATAGCTCTTTCTACATAATAAGAAGTTATTCATACAAACTTGGTTAAAAAAAATTATTACAGATTTATAAGGTAGCATCACTATGGTAACTCCACTATGGTAGCACAACTAACATAGTTATGGTTGATATGGTAATGGTTGCTAGGGTAGCGTCACTAAGGTAGCATCATTATGGTAACGCCACAATGATGGCCGGGGATTCAAACCATCGCATCCTGCCTCCTCAATGGGAAAGCAGGCGCCCCCTGCGACCGCGCCGTTTCCTTGGCGACAAGGAATTCAAACCATCGCATCCTGCCTCCTCAATGGGAAAGCAGGCGCCCCCTGCGACCGCGCCGTTTCCTTGGCGACCGGGGATTCAAACCATCGCATCCTCCCTTTTCAATGGGAAAGCCGGCGCCCCCTGTGACAGCGCTGTTTCCTTGGCGACGGGGGATTCAAACCATCGCATCCTGCCTCCTCAATGGGAAAGCAGGCGCCCCCTGCCACCGCGCCGTTTCCTTGGCGACGGGGGATTCAAACCATCGCATCCTGCCTCTTCAATGGGAAAGCAGGCGCCCCCCGGCACCACGCCGTTTCCTTGGCGACGGGGGATTCAAACCATCGCATCCTGCCTTTTCAATGACAAAGCAGGCGCCCCCTGCCACCGCGCTGTTTCCTTGGCGACGGGGGATTCAAACCATTGCATCCTGCATCCTCAATGGGAAAGCAGGCTCGCCCTGCCACCGCGCCGTTTCCTTGGCGACGGGGGATTCAAACCATCGCATCCTGCCTCCTCAATGGGAAAGCAGGTGCCCCCTGCGACCGCGCCGTTTCCTTGGTGACGGGGATTCAAACCATCGCATCCTGCCTCCTCAATGGGAAAGCAGGCGCCCCCTGCCACCGCGCCGTTTCCTTGGCGACCGGGGATTCAAACCATCGCATCCTGCCTCCTCAATGGGAAAGCAGGCGCCCCCTGCGACCGCGCCGTTTCCTTGGCGACCGGGGATTCAAACCATCGCATCCTGCCTTTTAAATGGGAAAGCAGGCGCCGCCTGCGACCGCGCCGTTTCCTTGGCGAACGGGGATTCAAACAATCGCATCCTGCCTCCTCAATGGGAAAGCAGGCGCCCCCGGCCACCGCGCCGTTTCCTTGGCGACGGGGGATTCAAACCATCGCATCCTGCCTCCTCAATGGGAAAGCAGGCGCCCCCCGGCACCGCGCCGTTTCCTTGGCGACGGGGGATTCAAACCATCGCATCCTGCCTTTTCAATGGGAAAAAAAGCAGGCGCCCCCTGCCACCGCGCCGTTTCCCTGGCGACCGGGGATTCAAACCATCGCATCCTGCCTTTTCAATGGGAAAGCAGGCGCCCCCTGCCACCGCGCCGTTTCCTTGGCGACCGGGGATTCAAACCATCGCATCCTGCCTCCTCAATGGGAAAGCAGGCGCCCCCTGCGACCGCGCCGTTTCCTTGGCGACCGGGGATTCAAACCATCGCATCCTGCCTCCTCAATGGGAAAGCAGGCGCCGCCTGCGACCGCGCCATTTCCTTGGCGAACGGGGATTCAAACCATCGCATCCTGCCTCCTCAATGGGAAAGCAGGCGCCCCCGGCCACCGCGCCGTTTCCTTGGCGACGGGGGATTCAAACCATCGCATCCTGCCTCCTCAATGGGAAAGCAGGCGCCCCCTGCCACCGCGCCGTTTCCTTGGCGACCGGGGATTCAAACCATCGCATCCTCCCTTTTCAATGGGACAGCAGGCGCCCCCTGCGACCGCGCCGTTTCCTTGGCAACCGGGGATTCAAACCATCGCATCCTGCCTCCTCAATGGGAAAGCAGGCGCCCCCCGGCACCGCGCCGTTTCCTTGGCGACGGGGATTCAAACCATCGCATCCTGCCTCCTCAATGGGAAAGTAGGCGCCCCCTGCCACCGCGCTGTTTCCTTGGCGACGGGGGATTCAAACCATCGCATCCTGCCTCCTCAATGGGAAAGCAGGCGCCCCCTGCCACCGCGCCGTTTCCTTGGCGACCGGGGATTCAAACCATCGCATCCTCCCTTTTCAATGGGACAGCAGGCGCCCCCTGGGACCGCGCCGTTTCCTTGGCAACCGGGGATTCAAACCATCGCATCCTGCCTTTTAAATGGGAAAGCAGGCGTCCCCTGCCACCGTGCCGTTTCCTTGGCGACGGGGATTCAAACCATCGCATCCTGCCTCCTCAATGGGAAAGCAGGCGCCCCCTTCCACCGCGCCGTTTCCCTGGCGACCGGGGATTCAAACCATCGCATCCTGCCTCCTCAATGGGAAAGCAGGCGCCCCCTGCGACCGCGCTGTTTCCTTGGCGACCGGGGATTCAAACCATCGGATCCTGCCTCCTCAATGGGAAAGCAGGCGCCCCCTGCCACCGCGCCGTTTCCTTGGCGACCGGGGATTCAAACCATCGCATCCTGCCTCCTCAATGGGAAAGCAGGCGCCCCCTGCCACCGCGCCGTTTCCTTGGCAACCGGGGATTCAAACCATCGCATCCTGCCTTTTCAATGGGAAAGCAGGCGCCCCCTGCGAACTCGCCGTTTCCTTGCCGACGGGGGATTCAAACCATCGCATCCCGCCTCCTCAATGGGAAAGCAGGCGCCCCCTGCCAACGCGCCTTTTCCTTGGCGACGGGGATTCAAACCATCGCAGCCCGCTTCCTCAATGGGAAAGCAGGCGCCCCCCGCCACCGCGCCGTTTCTTTGGCGACGGGGGATTCAAACCATCGCATCCTGCCTTTTCAATGGGAAAGCAGGCGCCCCCTGCGACCGCGCCGTTTCCTTGGCCACGGGGGATTCAAACCATCGCATCCTGCCTCCTCAATGGGAAAGCAGGCGCCCCCTGCCACCACGCCGTTTCCTTGGCGACGGGGGATTCAAACCATCGCATCCTGCCTCCTCAATGGGAAAGCAGGCGCCCCCTGCCACCGCGCCGTTTCCTTGGCGACGGGGGATTCAAACCATCGCATCCTGCCTCCTCAATGGGAAAGCAGGCGCCTCCTGCCACTGCGCCGTTTCCTTGGCGACGGGGGATTCAAACCATCGCATCCTGCCTCCTCAATGGGAAAGCAGGCGCGCCCCGCCACCGTGCCGTTTCCTTGGCGACGGGGGATTCAAACCATCGCATCCTGCCTTTTCAATGGGAAAGCAGGCGCCCCCTGCCACCGCGCCGTTTCCTTGGCAACGGGGGATTCAAACCATCGCATCCTGCCTCCTCAATGGGAAAGCAGGCGCCCACTGACACAGCGCCGTTTCCTTGGCGACGGGGGATTCAAACCATCGCATCCTGCCTCCTCAATGGGAAAGCAGGCGCCCCTGCCACCGCGCCCGTTTCATGGCGACGGGGGATTCAAACCATCGCATCCTGCCTCCTCAATGGGAAAGCAGGCGCCTCCTGCCACTGCGCCGTTTCCTTGGTGACGGGGGATTCAAACCATCGCATCCTGCCTCCTCAATGGGAAAGCAGGCGCCCCCCGGCACCGCGCCGTTTCCTTGGCGACGGGGATTCAAACCATCGCATCCTGCCTCCTCAATGGGAAAGTAGGCGCCCCCTGCCACCGCGCTGTTTCCTTGGCGACGGGGGATTCAAACCATCGCATCCTGCCTCCTCAATGGGAAAGCAGGCGCCCCCTGCCACCGCGCCGTTTCCTTGGCGACCGGGGATTCAAACCATCGCATCCTCCCTTTTCAATGGGACAGCAGGCGCCCCCTGGGACCGCGCCGTTTCCTTGGCAACCGGGGATTCAAACCATCGCATCCTGCCTTTTAAATGGGAAAGCAGGCGTCCCCTGCCACCGTGCCGTTTCCTTGGCGACGGGGATTCAAACCATCGCATCCTGCCTCCTCAATGGGAAAGCAGGCGCCCCCTTCCACCGCGCCGTTTCCCTGGCGACCGGGGATTCAAACCATCGCATCCTGCCTCCTCAATGGGAAAGCAGGCGCCCCCTGCGACCGCGCTGTTTCCTTGGCGACCGGGGATTCAAACCATCGCATCCTGCCTCCTCAATGGGAAAGCAGGCGCCCCCTGCCACCGCGCCGTTTCCTTGGCGACCGGGGATTCAAACCATCGCATCCTGCCTCCTCAATGGGAAAGCAGGCGCCCCCTGCCACCGCGCCGTTTCCTTGGCAACCGGGGATTCAAACCATCGCATCCTGCCTTTTCAATGGGAAAGCAGGCGCCCCCTGCGACCGCGCCGTTTCCTTGGCGACGGGGGATTCAAACCATCGCATCCTGCCTCCTCAATGGGAAAGCAGGCGCCCCCTGCCACCGCGCCGTTTCCTTGGCGACGGGGGATTCAAACCATCGCATCCTGGCTCCTCAATGGGAAAGCAGGCGCGCCCCGCCACCGTGCCGTTTCCTTGGCGACGGGGGATTCAAACCATCGCATCCTGCCTTTTCAATGGGAAAGCAGGCGCCCCCTGCCACCGCGCCGTTTCCTTGGCGACGGGGGATTCAAACCATCGCATCCTGCCTCCTCAATGGGAAAGCAGGCGCCCCCTGCCACCGCGCCGTTTCCTTGGCGACGGGGATTCAAACCATCGCATCCTGCCTCCTCAATGGGAAAGCAGGCGCCCCCTGCCACCGCGCCGTTTCCTTGGCGACGGGGGATTCAAACCATCGCATCCTGCCTCCTCAATGGGAAAGCAGGCGCCTCCTGCCACTGCGCCGTTTCCTTGGCGACGGGGGATTCAAACCATCGCATCCTGCCTCCTCAATGGGAAAGCAGGCGCGCCCCGCCACCGTGCCGTTTCCTTGGCGACGGGGGATTCAAACCATCGCATCCTGCCTTTTCAATGGGAAAGCAGGCGCCCCCTGCCACCGCGCCGTTTCCTTGGCAACGGGGGATTCAAACCATCGCATCCTGCCTCCTCAATGGGAAAGCAGGCGCCCCCTGCCACCGCGCCGTTTCCTTGGCGACGGGGGATTCAAACCATCGCATCCTGCCTCCTCAATGGGAAAGCAGGCGCCCCCTGCCACCGCGCCGTTTCCTTGGCGACGGGGGATTCAAACCATCGCATCCTGCCTCCTCAATGGGAAAGCAGGCGCCTCCTGCCACTGCGCCGTTTCCTTGGTGACGGGGGATTCAAACCATCGCATCCTGCCTCCTCAATGGGAAAGCAGGCGCCCCCTGCGACCGCGCCGTTTACCACTACGGTAAAGCTACCACTACGGTAAAGCCACCACTACGGTAACGCCACCACTACGGTAAAGCCACTGTGGTAACGCCACTACGGTAGCGTAGATATGGTAACGGGGTGCTATGGTAATGGTTGCTATGCTAACAGTCACTAATAGACATAACAAACTAAAGGTAAATGGAACACTGGTAAAACATAAACAGAATATTTTAGTTATAGATTTTAAATTGGATTAAAAAAATTAAAGACTGACCTGTCCAAGTCTCCGCTCTGGGCCTGGATTAAAGTGGGCATGACGGCAATGAAGAGGCCAAGCTGAACATCCTGCATCACCAACATCCCCAGAAGAACACTGCTGTAGTCTGAGTCACCTTCAACGCAACAAACTTATATCAACACCTTTCATCCACCTAAATATTTTTTTCACAACTGACATATATTATCCAATTTCAATAGAAGAGAAGAAAGAAGAACTATATATTTCCTCTTTATTGAACTTGTTAAATATAAATTATGAATGAAAAATACATGTCAAGGGAACTCATTTTTGGCAGCACTTATTACTCACTTTGTTACATGTGGCAAGACAAAACATATTATACAGTACATACCCTCTTTGTCTGCCCTGGCTCCTCCTAAAAAGCGGGACACTAAAGGGGTGCTGGAGAGGGACAAACAGGTGGAGATGAAGACGGTCTGAGTGGTCTGAATCGTCAGGACTTGTCCCCACAGCAAACCAGAGCCCACCATCAGCAGACTCAAATAACAAGAGCCCTGGACTGAGATCTTCCACACCTACACAGAGAAAAAATGGTAACACATGGTATTTATCTGATAACTTATGTAATGTTCCATCCATCCATCCATCCATCTTCTCCCGCTTAATCCGGCTGGGTCGCGGGGGCAGCATGCTGCCCAATACTCATAGCACCTGACCCCCCCTATGAACCCCTCTGCAGGTGGTGAGCCCACAGGAGGGTGGACAACATGGTCCTTGATGTTAGTTCATAGGGGTGCGGGCATGTTTTGGGTTGATGGGGGAAACCGGAGCACCCGGAGGAAACCCATCCAGACACGGGGAGGAACATGCAAACTCCACACAGAAAGGCCCGGGCGACCCGGGGATCGAACCCGCAACCTTCTTGCTGTGAGGCCTGAGTGTTGCCACTCAGCCACCGTGCCGCCACTTATGTAATGTTGTATAATAAAAAGCTTCAGTGCATCAAATACATTATTTTAATGTTTTTTTTTTCTACAATAAATACCTTAAAGGTACACTATCCTACTTTTATGGTCTGCCACTTTGGAGATTTTATACTGTAGTTTCCCTGGAATCAATTGACAGCATGGTATTAAACTTGTCAAAGTCATGTGTGTTTATACATGCATTTATACATCCTTCAGGTATGAACATCTTCTATATAATGATGCTCCATAGACTGTATTAAAAAGTGGACTAAGTGAGTGTGACGTCACCCATAGCATTCGGCGCCACTCAAATGAAGCCCATTATGCTAGCAGTTACAGGGGAAAATTTAGTGCCAGGATTTATATTATGAAAGGTTTTTTTTAACGGACAAAATAGCAGGAAAAAAACCCACCAGGATCATGTAGAGTGGGTGAATACAAACATTGAGACCAAAATGATGAGGCTCACTGCAGCAGTTACAGAGAGAGGGGCGACAATATTCTAAAGTAAGTCAAAGGGAGCCAGGGTCAGTAGGAGCCGGAAGCGCCCACAAGTAAGTGTTTATTTTATTTATATATTCACAGACATATGTCACAAAGACGCTTTACAGAGGATTAGTCATTCACTCCATACCCAGTGGTGGTAAACTACTGTTGTAGCCACAGCTGCCCAGGGGCAGACTGACGGAGGCGCGGCTGCCAAGCCAAATGGCGCCAACAGTCCCTCCGACCACCAACCAACACTCACACAACTTTCACACCTACAGTGCATATTTTGGGTTAATGGGGGAAACCGGAGTGCCCGGAGGAAACCCATCCAGATATAGGGAGAACATGCAAACTCCACACAGAAAGGCCCGGGCGACCTGGGGATTGAACCTGCAACCTTCTTGCTGTGAGGCATGAGTGCTAGCCACTCAGCCACCGTGGCGCCAAGTGAAATTCCTATTTGGAACACGGCGGCTAGTGAGTAAACTACGGCATGTCCATTTATATATATGGTCGATATAATACTCTGGTGCACTTTGACAGCATATTGTTACCTTACGAAGTCGCTCTGGGGAGAACTCTAGTCCCACTACAAAAAGAGTGAAAAACACACCAAGCTCTCCCAAAGTCTCTACTTGGACCATGGACTAAAACACAGTGAAAACACAATATTATATTTTATTGTATTGTTGTTCAGAGATTTACAGTATAATTAAAATACACACCTTGATGCTATTGAGGCACGAGGGACCCAGCAGAACCCCACAAACAATATATCCAAACATCGGTGGGAGACTGACCAAAGTGCAGACCCACCCACAAGGTAAAGACAACATAACTATGGAAACCAGATCCTAACATTTGAATAAAAAAAATAAATAAATAAAAAAAAACAGGGGGACATTTATTACATTAATAAATGAACACATGAAAATGGTAGAGGATTTTTATTATATGTAAAACTCTTACCTTAATGAAATGATGATCGGCCCGGGGCATGGTGGAGTCCCTTGGTTTGGTGAGGACATACTGGTTGTTCTGAGAGTCTATAAGCATGCTCAGTCCCAGATTATCCTCCACCTCTCTTTTCTTTGATTTGTTTTTTCTCTTTCCTCCATTTTCCTCGTCCTCCTCCACTCTTAGCACAGCCTCAACGTTCACTCCTACCACCTAAGCACAATAGGTGAGCAGATTTGTTCAGGATTGAAGATAAGATTTTAAAATATATAAAACAAACTATTACTGACCTGTTTGTTGTTATCAAATGCATGTTCTTCAATCTCTTCCTCGAGTCGGTCGGCTGCCTTTTTCACATCTTCCAAGATCTCATCTAAAATGGACAGAGTTTTGTTTCGGGCCAAAGCACTTTTCAGAGCTTCCTGTTGGTGCTTCTCAGCTGCCACAAGCTCCACGTACTCCTGCTCCTCCTGCAACAAACCAAAAAGCATTATAACATTTGTAAACCTAATGTTATAGCTGTATCGTAAGGTAAGATGCTTTAAAGTTTAATGCTTATTTATGCTTTATAACACCAGTAGTAGACTATATACATGAATCTCACCTTTATAGCTGCCTCTCTGAGGGCCTCCAGCCTCTGTCTGCTGCTCTCCTTCATATTGACCACATCTTTGTAGTCACCCTGCAGCGCCCTCTGCAGGCTGTGCACTGCCTGGTACACAAGGTGTTCGCTTTCATTGAGCTCCTTCTGGAAAACCTCCAGTGTATGAACCTATGAAAAGGGAAAGGGATCCATGGTAAACATTTTTACATGTGAATGTAACACTATTTTGTAATTATAAGTCTGTATTGACTTGGGTCTGAAAAGCATGTTCTAAATGAGTCATAAAATACACAACATTCAATAGAGAAAACAAAGCTGGTTTCACCCTGAAATGCCTTTCTTCCTCTGAGAGAGTCTGGTCTCGTTCGACCGCTTTTGCTGCAGCAGACAGTTTTTTCACTGCCACACTCTTCTGGTGCAGGAGGCCAACCAGACGTTTGCAGTTGTTCGCCACCCAGCTCTGGCCGTGGAGCGCCCCATTGGCCTGATACAGCTTGAGGACATGCTGTGCCACCTGGTCCTTGGGTATCATAGCCAGTGCCTTTGCCAGGCCAAGGCACAGCAGCCAACACAAAAACTGCATCCAAAACTTCAGTCCTGGTTACACCCCAGGCTGTGGCTCTAAACACTGCAGGAAATGAATCAAACATTAAAAGAAAATATTATCACACAATGAAAAGTAGCATTCAGAGCAAGATGTAAGATGAGACTCCTTGGATTAAGCACCTCCCTCACATGAAGAGGTGTTGGGTGTGTTTGTACTAGCTTTAACAATAACTGTGCATGCAGATATGTCTGGGTCAATATTTATTATAACAGTTGTACACAAGCTATGTCATCCTCTTTTTAATTATTAAGTTCACACACAATGCCTTATTACACATACACCAATAGATTTGAAATAAAACAGTGTAATCCTTCATTCATCCAGGAGTGATTCAATGTAGAGATGGTTTTATCTGTGGTTGTCTTTTTGCAACTCTGTTTTTGATAGCAAAGACAGTCCAGATAACAGCTGAAACCTTCTGTACAGTATCTAAATGGCATTACTTACTTCACAGCGGAATACTCTTGAGAACATGAGTCAAACACAGTGATGCGTAGTTTCCATATTTCTGAGTTGCTCAGTTCATCCTGGGACTGGACTGCAGCCACTGCTGTTGGTGAAATCAATGGCAGCTCTGTTTGAAACCTGGCATCTGAGAAGCACACACAAACCCAACAAATTTACTCTACAATTTGTAATTTAATTAAAGCATATATGATAAATCTAACGACAGCATTGGAATGAGTAGTATCTTAGATGTTGTTGCAACATTTATAGTCCAAATAATGTGCAGTGTAATATGTAACAATTATGGGCAGCTTACAATGTAGACCTAAAGGTGAATGGGAATCTGTGGTAACACATGACACTTCATGAAGATGGTTTACGCTATTCATTCACTCTATAATTGTCAATAGGTCAACTGATCCTTAAATTACAGTATGACACTCGAGCCGGAGCTAATGTAGTTTTAAGACATCTCAGAATTTCATTTTGGCTAGTCACGGCAAAGACAACACAAAGGATGCACACATTATCAAAAAATAAACTTGCCTGAGAGAGAAAAACGCTGTCCGCGATTGGGACTTGACTTCACCTTTGCGGAAAGGAACAATTACGCTGTTGTGCACTAGTAGCAACACGGACACCCCTCCTCCTGTGCCACATAGCTCCAACACACGACGGTGCTGGAGGTGACTTTAGCTACCAACTTCAGGCTTGGTCCCACCTCTAAACATACACTACTTCCCCCAGCGGGTATGTACATTTACTAGTGCTATGAACTGCATTGGGTTTATTATTTTTATACAGGATTGCTAAAGTTTGATAGTTAGCCTTGAAATGTACTAAGAGCTGTCAGACCAGCTACAGCCAGCCGAATCCACACACTCCCATGACCCACAAGCAGGTCTTTGCTAACATTAGCAGAAGCAGCGTTGTTAAATACATAATACGGTGACAAGACGTTGTTCTATATACGCAAACATCTTTATAGTATGTTCAATTTTCTAGAATTTGAAAATGTCGAGTAAGTCAGTCAATCAGATATAACGTCTTATCGGTACTTCCGAAACATCTTAACCTAAACGCTTCGATATGGGAGTTGTAGTTTTTAGATGATTAGTTTCGCTAGCTTGTTCTTACAAATTGCAAAGGTTTTGTTCTCTCGTCTTCAAATGTTCTTCTTAAAGTTAGGCAACGTGCACATTAGTCTTGATTGACAGCGGGATTGCGTGCACTTTCAAATCTACCTTAAATCCTATACTGTAAACTTGCTTGGTTTGTTTGGTTGTGTAGCATGACGAAGAAAACAACTTAGAATATAGTGATCGGTATCGGGTTGTGAAACTCGTCCTTTGTGAAACTTGTTTTAAGTGCATGTTGCACGTGCATGAAATTTATCAGATGATCTAACTTTTAAGCACGGCACGATTGTCAAAGTCAAAAGGGCCTGTTGCTTTGCTAAAAAACTTCAATTCCCATCTCACATCGCGTTATGTTGACGCATGCGCATTTCTGCTAACTAAGCAACTTGTTTCAACAGCCAGTAAAATGGTACGTAAAATCCAAATTAGTTAAGGCAATTTCATTTATAACTGCTAAAAAAGAAGCAAGTAGTAGTATAGTATTAAGTTTGATGTTTGGATTAGTTGTATTAGCAGAAAATGCAATAAAATGTGATGTTGTTTGCTAGGTGTCGCATTGTCAAGCTAATGTATGTCTATAACATTGTGGCAATGGGAGGTCAGTGTATAGTAACAGCATTTATGTAGTGTATATTTTGAGATCGGATATACCCACGGGGCACGCACTTTTCCCTTTTTGGTAACTCGCCTGTGATCCACGGGTCACGCTGGAGTCTTTCATCAAACGCCCCCCTCCTGACGCTAAAACTGGGTCACTCAGTGGCCTGTGCTGTTGGTCTCCGGGCTGTCAAAATTGGTTCGGTTTTCGGATGTGAATAATCTGATAATTAGCATTTTCTTCTAATTTGACTTCCAATATTAGTGCAGCTTTCACTGTTACAAACTGATTGAGGTTGAAATTATCCATGAATTTTGCCTTTTACTGGATCTTTGATTGTTTGATCTAAAATGTTACATTGTTCATCTGCCTTGTGAAACCCCAAATGATAACTGATCTAAAGTAAAACCAATGCAAGTTGAAATACTGGTTAAGTTGCAGTGGGTGGGGGTCTATCCCAGTGCCCCAGTGTCCCCAAATGAACATGCAGTGTTCCCACAGAGTAAGTTGAAGTCATCACAGAAGGACAAGGTTCGGCAGTTCATGTCCTTCACGCAGGCGGGGGAGAGGACAGCCATCTACTGCCTGACACAGAACAACTGGAAACTAGAAGTAGCCACAGATAACTACTTCCAAAACCCTGATCTGTTTAATAAAGAATACATGAAAACCTCAGTGGACCGCAAGAAGCTGGAGCAGCTCTATAGCAGATACAAAGGTTTGAGAACATAATACCATGTTCACTTGTGAGTTCTTTGTTATGGGTGTAATGAGACGCAAAACCTTTATATCACAAGGTCTTTTTTGACTTGAGATGTTCCATCTCAAATCTATGCATTATATTTCAATGTGTTGTGTCTTTACAGACCCTCAAGATGAAAATAAAATAGGCGTTGATGGGATCCAGCAGTTCTGTGATGACCTGTTGCTGGATCCAGCGAGTATCAGCATCCTGGTCGTGGCCTGGAAGTTCAGAGCAGCCACACAGTGCGAGTTTAGTAAGAAGGAGTTTCTAGACGGCATGACTGAGCTGGGGTAAGACTGACAACAACACAGAATTCAATCTTTATTGATTTCATTGTGGTGAAGCTCTAGTACAAACAATCAGTGTTTACTTATTATTGATTAATTGTTGATGTTTTGCTTTGTTTTAGCTGTGATAGTCCTGAAAAACTCCGAGCTATTCTTCCAAGATTAGAGCAGGAGCTGAAAGATCCTGGGAAGTTCAAAGATTTCTACCAGTTCACTTTTAATTTTGCCAAGAATCCTGGTCAGAAAGGATTAGGTATGTATAATGAGCCATTTTGTGCCAACACAAACTCTATATAAGCATAAAATCACTTTTTTCTAATTTTCGTTTTAGATCTAGACATGGCTGTTGCATACTGGAAATTAGTTTTGACTGGTCGTTTTAAGTTTCTTGATCTCTGGAACCAATTTCTTACTGTAAGTGGATACATTTATATTTTACATATTATGAATTGTACTATTGTGTCTAAAAAAAATGTCGACACATTTTTTTTCTGTTTTAGGAGCATCACAAGCGTTCTATACCTAAAGACACATGGAACCTCCTTTTAGACTTTGGCAACATGATCGCAGACGACATGTCAAACTATGATGAAGAAGGTTAGTTACTTCAGCATAAGTTAGCACGCAAGCTACTTGGATATAGTTGCTTTAAAATATTTCACAAAAATTCTTAAAGGTGCATTGTGTAACTTTTCTGGTGGAGGGTCTGTCAAATGCTTTTTGCCATGGAGATATTATTGCTTTATCTGGGTCTTTTCACAGTATGGCATTAAACCTCTCTATTTTCATGGAGACCAAACTAAACCAGGTTACAGGTCAAATTTGTGGAGATGCACCCTGCTCACAGTCCGAATGCCTGTTTTTCAAGGTATTTAGGGGTTATAAAACCACCTGTAATTGAATAAATGTAAAGTAGATTTGATGTCATACCATGGAACATTCCAGGCAAAGCAGTGACATATCCATAGAAACAAGCTGGTGACGAACCCCAAACCAAAAAGTTACTTAATGCACCTTTAATGACAAATAACAAATAAAATTTAAATAAAATCTTAATAATGACAGTAGTTGAAACATGGCATCAAACATAATAACATTTAAACCCATCATCATAATGTACTGTGTGTTGCTTCTTGCTCTAGGGGCGTGGCCTGTCCTCATCGACGACTTTGTGGAGTTTGCACGGCCGATTGTGGGTGGTACCAAACGGGTCATGACATAATCATGGTTCCTCTTTTATGCAATGGATGGATTTTATTTCCTACAAGTTTTGTACCAGATTTTTATAAGAAAGAGCCAAAAAGAGACTACTTTTACCGGGCCTGGCTGCAGCTTGTTGTGGACTTAAGCATGACATGCCTTGAGAAAAAGCGCATGGGA
This sequence comes from Odontamblyopus lacepedii, assembly GCA_034769755.1. NCBI lineage: Eukaryota > Metazoa > Chordata > Actinopteri > Gobiiformes > Gobiidae > Odontamblyopus > Odontamblyopus lacepedii. The sequence goes on from CM068349.1 coordinate 28,052,158, forward strand.
GCTTCTGGACTTCATTGTGGAACTGAGTGCTCTGAACCAGCCTCAATAGGGATGCTTGACTCAAAGACAGTTGCTTTGGGTTTTCAAAGTCAAAATCTGCAGATGAGGTGAAAGAGTGAAGCATTTTGAATGTGCCCTTTGTATAATCACTCGGAGAGCAAAGACACAATGTGCTGGTGTTTGAGTGTTTGTGTGCGCGGTTTCTATGGGTTTAGTTTGGATTTAGCTTTGTGTGTGAACAGTGACAAGATGTTTTTAATCTGCTGCATGTCTGAGCTCAGCACCAGCAGTTACTGGTACAGGTTTTACACTAAGTGTACTCATAGGAATAGATTTATTTATGTATGACAATACTAGTGACATTCACAGTAATACAGAGATCATATCCTGATTTTTACTGCAACATGTAACTGACTGTTTTTCAGCTAATTATTTGCCAACTACAAACTGCACTGAGTTACACTTTGTTTTAGGTTTTTACAATTTTACAGAGCGTACTGCACATGCCATGTAGGTGTTCAGTTTTCATGTCAACAGGTATCATGTTTTAACATTGCATATGTGCACTATTTGTTAACTGTACTGTTAGGGGAGCACTCCTCACTTTTCTCTATGGTATTTGCATGACCTCATAACACTTTGTTAACACCTCATTTGAGCAGCAAAGGACAGTAATCTGATTTAAGTGCCAATTTGGTCTTGTGTGTGTCAAAAAGGTGTTACTTTGTTTAATGGGAGCATGCGACTGTTGATACAGTTCTGCTCAGAGTTTAATCAAAACTTCATCAAAGGGCAGATATAATTCTTAAGTGGCAAACCTCACATCAGTATTTCTTATAAATTATGCAGACCGGCTGTAATAAAAAATATATGCAAGAATATTGTCAAGGAAGTGTGCTTTTTTTCAGGGTGTTTACAAATCTGTCAAATGAGGTCAGTACTTTACATTGTCAAAGCTGTCACTAAACTGGCGCAGGGTTAACATGGTACATTACCGTACATACACTGTTACACTGTTAACCGTGCATCTTGTCATTTGTTCAGAAAAGTATTATTTTTGTTGCAGAGGAAACTGAATCTTTTTTTTTTAAAATATGCCAATAAAGCATGTTGTTTTAAAGTGTTTTCTCAACCTTAATTTTGTTACAAAGGTAGGTCAGGTCAACGCATTTGATAAAGAGTGGTACTTGGCTTTCAGTTTGTGGGTCAGGACTGCATGGGTCAACAATAGAAATGTTTCAGATATGCTAACCTCTTATAGTTCCATGAGGTGAATACTGTGTTAAGAGTTTAGGTTAGTGGTGAATGAAGTACTCAATTTTGTCACTTATGTGAAAGTAGAGATACAGGGTCAAAAGATTACTCAAGTAGATTTGTTCATGTGATACTTTTATCTAAGTAAAACTATTGAAGTTCCTGTTTAAAAAAGTACTTTAAGAGCAAAAAGCCTGAAATGTATTAATTTTGTTAAAGAATTTAGTTGATTTTAAGTTATTCAATTTGTGTGTTTGCGTGTATTTGGTTTGCTCAAAGCTGGGACGTTAACTCATATTAAATGGGCTAAAAACAAGTCTTAGCCATTTCATCAAGTCTCAAGCACTGTTCTTTTACTTTTGTACTTTGCTACCTTCCACTGGTTTTGGCATCCGTATATAGTATTTTGAAATCCAAATTTAAACACAACAGGCTGGTATTGTATCTAATCGTGGTTTAAGGGTCAGCTCAGGGACAATTGTCAAGTTGCATTCCTAAAACATAACATCATCACCTCTTAATGCTTTTGTGAAGGCTACTTACAGTCATGACAGGCCATTCATGACAACAGGAGGTTACACCAGGGAGGGCATCTGGATAATGCAAATTGAATACTGCAATATGACGTGTGAATTTTACCTCCTTGTGTCAAAATGCAAGACACATTTCTAAAAATCATTATCTAAAATGGTTCAATGACTATATGACATACGATTTTCAAAGCATTTCTGTCTTATCTGTATCCTCTTTATGTGCTCAGGTATTGATTTGCTTGAAATCACTTATAATGTTGATTCACATTGTTTGTTTGGTTCTGAAGCCAATAATCTTATCAGAAATCAGAACGAATCCCTCTATTTGTGTCGCCAGATGTTATGACTTACACCAGTATATGATAAACACCAAAAGGGTTCTCTAATAGCATCCCAGTTTCAGTTGTGATATTATGTATTATGTGTAAAGCCATTTTCCAGACAAAGCAATAACATTTCCAAAGGAGAACAGCATTTGGCAGACCTTCCACCAGAAAAGTTACACAATGCACCTTTAATTATTTGTTTTGGATTTGTATAAAATGAAAAAAAGGTTACATACATTTATTCAGACTCAACATTTCTTTCTGTTTTTGAGGACACTCAGATTACATCATAGATAAAAGGCTGACAGTGAGAGTAGAGAGAGATTAACTCTGGATGCTGCTCCATTCTTGTCGTGGTCCCGTGGGGAGGTCCGGATGTCAACGGGGTCCCGCACCAGCTGCAGGCCAAACTCATGGACCACATTAGCATCTCGCCAAAATCCTGCCCCTAAACCACTCCACAGCCCGTCAAAGAGCTCCTGCACAGGAGAACCAGGGGGATTGCCTTTTTAGGAGCCACCTGGTGACTGTCCCACTCAACAACGCCCCACACAACAAGGCTAAAGCTGATAATGCCAAGCTTTTGTATCTGTTGTGACCGCTAATGGAGCTCAGAGTTATTTCAATAGAGCTGCTTTTTATTTGAAAGTTGTTGTGTTTTTGTGGACATGGAGAAGTTCAAGGCTGGTATGGTTCTAGGGGCTGTGGGGGATGCTTTGGGATACAAGAAGGGCCGCTGGGAAGGCTGCACTTCGGGGAAGAAGATACAGGAAGAACTTGTGTCCCTGGGAGGACTTGGGGCCCTAAAACTGGACTCGGACAACTGGCCCCTGAGTGACGCCACATTGATGCACATGACCACAGCAGAGGCCCTCATCACAGGTATGGCATTCATGTATATCTGTATTTATTTGATTGAACTTTGCTACTTTTAGTGAGAAGATTTATGTTTGATCCAGTATTACCAGCTCTGTTTACCATTATATCCACTTTTAGAAGTATACGGTTCTTTTTATTTGCATTCTGGTTAGTTCTGAGATATTTTGTTTATAGTTTTTGCCACTTGTAGAGTACAATGGGACGCTCATATAAATCTAAAACAAATGCACCAAACCCTGATTAATACTGAAAAAGTGTACAGAAGGTATTCATGAACAAGAATATATAAAACTCAAAACAAAAGAGTTAAATACCCTGTAATTCTAAGGGATGAATTTGCTGGGGTGGCCAGAATTGTAAGTATGTTTTAACTTGTAAAATAAATGTAAAATAAATAAATAAGAATCCAACTCTTATCTCTTTTTCTCAATAACTAGTGTCATAAGAAAATCCTTAAATCACACCCTTGGCCCTCTCCTAGTAGTTAGTCCATGTAATCTGCTTTCTGGCAGCTCTACCCTCAGTATCTTTTCCAGGGTATGATCAGTATCCTTTCTCATCTTGCAACCATTTCAATCTGGACTTAATCTTCAAATCAACAAAAGATGTCACCAGCTCCTGGTACACAAATGCGTATCTATCCTCGTCAGTGGTGGAATATAATAAAGTAAAAGTAGTACTGTATTTAAGTCTAAATTTTAGCTATCTGTACTTTACTTAAGGAGATTTTTAAATGAATACTTTTTCTTCACTATGTTTGAGAGAAGCTATCTGCTCTTTCTACTTCCACTAGATTTTTATAGTATTTTTTTTTATTACTGTGTGAGACCTGCTGAAAAGGCTGAGGGTTTATTTATAACATGTTCATTGTTGGAGCAAACAAAAATATACAAATAAAAAGAGAAAGGAAAAAAAAAACACTATTCTCTTCTAACTCTAGGGATTAAAGGTTTGTCTTTTGAACAGAATTCAGCACAAATGTTTATCCACAACACGCATTTGAAGCTTTATTAGATCTCAAAATCTGCTTGAAAAATGCTACTAATGCTACTTTTTCTTTCCTTTTTTTGCTCCAGTACCTGTACTTAACAGCATTTATTTGAACTGAATTCCACCACATCCTCGTTACTCACAAAAAGAGCACAACATCCTAATCTCTGCCTAATATGTCATGTCTGGGTTTCAGACTGATGAAAAATTAGGGCTGTTGCCATAATCAGTAACAGAAAGCGGAAATTAATAACTAGTTTAGCCAATTTACATATTATATCTTTATTTTTCTAGTTACTAAGATATTGTTCTCATACCAATAGTTCTCCTGTACTATAATAGGAGCTGGCTGAAGCTGTTAATCTACTGCTAATACATTTGTGTATACAACAAAGCCTTCTTCCATACAACAAAAGATGTACTAAACAACAAATCATAAACTAAACCTGGTGTCTAAATGTCATGGGACAGATTGTGGATGGGAGTTGCCAGGACAGAGGAGTCCAAAATAGACTTTGGAAAAGTTGATCCTGTGTTCTTGTCTCCAGAACAATAGCCGTGGTGGTCTCTATACGGTGGTCTCTATACGGTGCATGTGTCACCAAGGCAGTGACGGTGGTTTATTAAAATGGTGATGATATTTGGGGAGATTAAGTAGCTCTATTTAGCCACAATCTAAAATACTGAGCAGCAGTAGAAGCAGAGGGGAAGGAGGCCTCTCTGGAAATGTGATTAACACGGATTATCACCTGTCACAAATGTTACTTCATCACACTTAATTCACAGTTACTTCATTTTCTGTACAGTCAGTAAGGGCGAGCAAATTTAATTAGATCAATTTGAATGGTTGGCCAATATCAGTGTCAGTCAGCTCAGCCAATGTAATTACAGGAAAATCGTTTTGATAGAGTGATTTATCAAAATATCAGATGACAGGTCAAAGAATAATCCATATTAAATCTTAGGTTTATTCATTATGAGGGATGCATCTTTGTTATTACTTTGTCTGGAATGTTTCACAGTATGGCATTAACCCTTTCTTTCTTTATGGAGACCAGACCTGACAAAGTTACAAGTCAGATCTGTGGAGAGGCAACTGTACTCACAGTCAGAATGCTTGTTTTTCTAGGTATGTTTTAGGCTGTAAAACCACCTGTATATTGAATAACTGAATAAATGTAAGGTAGAGCTGTTTAATGTCATACTGTGGAACATTCCAGGCAGAATAATGGCATATCCATAGAAACAAGCAGGTGATGGACCCTACACTAGAAATGTTACACAATACACCTGTAAGAATAAGTTATTTATTTAAATTTCTGTCATGCGTGTTGAGAAAGAATTTGTATGTAATTTGAACCCAATACAATACTTTATACAGTCTATGTTTGAGTCCATAAATTGTTTTTTTTAACATACAATGGATGTACTTTGATTATTTTTGTGTACCCACTGTTTTTTGTGTAGTTTTGTGTATGTGTGTGTATGACAGTGGTGGGGGTGGGAGGGTTTTGTTTTTGTCTATTTTTGTTTTCATTGTATAATCTCAAAATTGAACTCACTAACTAACTAACTAACTAACTAACCAAATAAATAAATAAATTGGATGTACAAATGACGGTTATTTTCACACATTTTATAGTCAAACAAAAAGACTGTTGTGGTGTAGCTTTGTCAATCTCGTTTGACCTCAGTGTTTGGAGTGTCCCCCTCTGCTCCAAAGGCACGCTGCCCCTAATCTGTGCCGGGCTAAACATAGACCATACACCACCACTCAGATCCACTTTCAGCAAACTCTCACGAATGACTCTAGCAGAATCATGCAATGAAAATTAGCTTAAAGAACCTATATTATGTTTTAAGCCATGTCATAATGCTGTTACCTCATCAAAAACGGTTGCTTTGTTTCATTCACATGTGGGTAACACTTTATTATTAGTCTGTCTCTATCTCCAAAGCTCAAAATGCTCTGTTCCACCATAAGATGTTATGAAGCAGTAGTTTTCTTGTTAACAGCTACCTTTTACCTTGATTTCAGTGGTGATTGGCAATTCGAGAGCTGAAATCATCCAAATGATTCTAGTGAGGATGTGTAGAGTTTAAAAGCACAGTGGAGCACTTCCTGTATTACCACATGACATCACAAGGTGGAATCAGTTTGAGAGATGTTAAACATGTATGACTGAAACAAAACCCAATTCCAGGTATGTTTTTGATGAGGAAGGACATTATAACATAGATCAGAAAATAGAATAATACGGGCAAAATGCACAAGATGTTATGACTGTAATTAAAATACCTGCACACAGCTATTTTAAAATGGGAAATGAGCTTTACAGGTCCAAACTATGCAAAAGCAGGTGACTCAAATGGTATTAAAAACTCTTCTATGTCAAATCAACATCTAAATCAAAGTTTATGTTATTATTCAGTCTTATAGTTAGTATTTAGGTCAGATTAGGTAACTTGTTCGTTTCATAATTTGGATTTTCAAACATGACATCTGCCTTTCAGTATGCAAATAATGTTTTCATTTAGTTTGGTTTCAACCCAAATGATTTATCAAGGCCTGGCAGGTAAAACAAGTCAAATCTGCTCAAATAAAGAAACAAAATATCATTGTAATCAAGTTCTCTTTCCAGTAGGGTGTCCAATTTTTGAGCCCTGTGTTCCCTTTCCCACCAAAAGTATCTAAAACCAGTGATTTGTCCCAGTTTTATACAAGAAATGTCTAAGGTGTCCCTATTTTGATCACTTTGATACTCAGCGAATAGGAATAGGAGTAAATATGAGAATATATTATCATTTGTTTAGCTAAAATACAGAAAACTCTGCTTGAATATTACCCTAATGAAAAAAAATGCACCAACAGAAGTCCCTCAGAAGTCAGAATATATACTGCTCCACAAGTGAGTTGAAAATGGACAATGTTACGTGTTTTATTTGTACAAACTATCCCAACCCAGGTGTGTCCCAATTTTGAATTTTGAAAAACTGGCCACCCAGGCCAGTGTTATTGTATTTCCTGACTGTGCACTCGTATGTTGTCAGATTACTGGTGTCTGGAGGACCTGTACCGTGAGCTGGTGCGTCTGTACGTTGAAGCCATGGTCTGTCTCCAAGGCCGAGTGCCCGACCCGGTCACTGTGGAAGGATGTGTCCACCTCAAACCACACAACTTCCTGCTGGCCTGGCACACCCCTTTCAATGAGAAAGGTTGTAGCTGATTAGCACGTCTTGGTATTTTTAATATAGTGGTGCAGAGTGAAAACAGTATGTTAAAAATACTTCTTATCTGCAGGGTCTGGGTTTGGGGCAGCTGCCAAGGCCATGTGCGTGGGAATGAGGTACTGGCAACCGGAGAGATTAGACAACCTGGTGGAGGTCAGCATCGAGAGTGGAAGGATGACACACAACCATCCAACAGGTGGCGCTGTAAAGAATATTCCCAATTACAGTGTCATTCACTGTTTAGTTTAGAGACAGAAATGTAGGAATGCTGTATTAGATAAAGGTGCATTGTGTAACTGTGATGGAGGGTCCGTCTTCACGTTATTGCTTTGTCTGGATTGTTTCACAGTATGGTTTTAAATCTTTCTATCTTTATGGAGCCCAAACCAGACCAAGTCACAAGTCAGATCTGAGAGGCAAACCTGCTCGCAGTCAAAAGAAAGCCTGTTTTTTTTTCTAGGTATTTTTGAGCTATAAAACCACCTGTAATTGAATAAATATAAGGTACGCTTGTTTAATGACATACTGTGGAACATTTCAGGCAGAGAAATTACATATCCATAGAAACAAGCAGGTGATGGACCCCCAAACAAAATGTTACATATTTCACCTTTAAGTGTCTTTGATTGAACAAAAAGTGCTATATAAATCGGATCCATTATTATTATTATTATTATTATTATTATTATTATTATTATTATTATTATTATTATTATTATTATTATTATTATTATTATTAGTTATTTAAATAAGGTAAACCCAAGAAGGTATCAAGCGTATGGGTTTCAGAATGATAAAGTTAAAATCATTGTCATAGAAATTAACAATTAAAAATTATTATATCTTTTAAATGATAAACTCTCGATAAAACAGAAAGCTGAAACCCATTTATTAATAAAAGTCTTGTCTAGGAAGGGCATCTGACTTAAAAGTTTCATATCAAAACTAATTACTGCTCACAAGATGATTATGTAGGAACAAACCAAAATAGAAAAGCAATTTTGATGTTTTTAGTTTGAGTAAAATTATAGATAACACACGCAATAACAGGAATGTTTGAATCAGACACTGCAAAAAGAGTTTTCTTAATACAAACTATTTAAAAACTGACAAAGGAAACAAAGGAAAAAGAAGAAATAGTGACACTCTGCATACTATGGTCATATGTCTCTGTGAAAAACAATGTTTGCTTATTATCATATTGAAAATGTTTAAAGGTCACCCACAGCTAAGTTAACAAAAGGGAATAATTAGATTTTATAGTTGAAACAGGATTTATAACTTACATAATAGCTGCCAAATAGTAAACGCAATGATAGATATGCATTGTGCTTTTTATGACTAGTATTTAATAGCCCACTGCCCTCTCTGTCCCTTCAGGCTTTCTGGGCTCTCTGACCACGGCATTGTTTGCGTCATTTGCGATCCAGGGGAAACCTCTGGTGAGTTGGGGACGTGAGCTGATGACAGTGATCCCAAAGGCCGAGGAATACTGCAGGAAGACCATCCGACACATGGCAGGTCAGTTCGGGTTTCTGTTCGTGTGAAAAGGTTAATTACAGGTTAATGCGTAGAAAGTATTATTATAGATGCTTACTGTGTGGCAGCAAGGGTCTGTTCTGGAGGAGGGCAATATACTGTCCACAGGATCACATTTTAAAGGTGCAATGCAGGTCCGCTGACAGAAAATTGGGGGCCCAGGGCAAGAGGACTCACATGATCCCCCTCTAATATTAATTAGTATTGCATTAAAAACTTTTTTTTTTTTTTTACATTTTTGCAGAGTATCAAGAAAACTGGTTCTACTTTGAGGCCAAGTGGCAGTTTTATCTTGAGGAGAGAGAGATTGAGAATGAGGGGCAGAACAAACCTGTATTTCCAAACCCGTACGATGCAGAAGAGACAGACAAAGTAAGTAGAAAGTACAACTAAAAATCCCACATGTGGAATGATAAACTGGAATAACTATTATTTATCAACTATAAGATTTATTTTGTGAATTTTATTCTCTATCACCGAATAGTATGAATGTGGTGTGTGTGTGTGTGTGTGTGTGTGGGTGGGTTTAATACTTTTAATATTTTTTAAGGTGATACGTAAGTAAGTCATTTAATTCAAATACTGTCCAATACACTATTAAATACTAAATATTAATTAAATACACACTAAATAGAATGCTAAATACAAACAATCAATTAAATACTGTCCCACTTTCACTGTGACTTTTAACTGTATGTTTTAATTGCACTTAACTTGTTTATGTTGTTGTAAGACGACCTTGGGTGTCCAGAAAGGTGCCTAATAAATAAAATGTATCATTATTATTATTATTATTATTATTATTATTATTATTATTATACATTTACTTTTACTTGAGCATTTATTTGCTCTGGTACCTGTACTTTTACTTAAATAAGAAAATTGGGTACTTCTTCAACCACTGATTACTATGAATTATTATTATTATTCTAACCTGGCAAGAAGCATTAAGAGTGTGCAGTGTATTTATTTACCAGTGTAAGAATAAAAACAGTAATTCCTCACAGATCTATAAGCGGTGGAGCTCAGAGGGCAGAGCGGGCCGCAGAGGTCACGACGCCCCGATGATCGCCTACGACGCTCTGTTGGCGGCGGGAAGCGACTGGAACGAGCTGTGCCGACGAGCCATGTTCCACGGAGGTGAGCACGGTATACTGTAACAGAGATAAACTGACATAAATGATAATATTGAAACTTCTTTAAGATACTGACTCAATAACAATAAATCCAAAATAATCCCAGTAAACCATTTTAAACAAACTGTATTATTAAAAGGCCCGAGCTGCAAGAGATAGCCTAAACAGAATGAATCAATAATTAGCCATAGAAGTTCAGCTTTCTACAGCTCAAATCTATTTTATTACAACAAAAATACCCAAAATTTCCCCTTTATTGCAAAGAGATTGTACGCACGATAAATACTGAATCTTAAAATATATTGTTCCAGTTTCATATAAGTCGATTATAGTGATTCTCATGACAGGCCTGAACAGTGATGCACTCTGAAGATAAAATATTAAAGGTGTAACTTTTCTGTTGGATGTGTAATACAAGTGTACAGGTGTAATTTTATCACTGAAAAATTAACTGAGAAACAGGCATTCTTGTGAGTGAGTTTGACTCTAAAGATCTGACCTGTAACCTTGACTGCTTGTCTCTATGGTGATAGAAAGATTTATTGCCGAACTGTGGAACATACCCGGCAAAATCATACCAATGTGAAGACAAACAGGTGGTGGACACTCCACCATTCTGCACCTTTAACAAACAATCTTAGATCTTACGTGCTTTATGATTTAATTCACTTGACACTTAGTGATGTCTTGCCCAAGGACACAACAACAGTATGCGCTTGTTTTGGGCTGAGATATACCAACCAACAACAATATGAGTGAATGTTCTAACTGTTTGGGATTACTTTTTCCCATTTTGTTCTGTTTTAATCCTGCCTATAGCCAAACACAATTCAATTCTGTTAAGTAGACAAAAGGGTTTTTTTTCACTCTTTTGTCCAGTTGTACAGAATTGTATTTTCCAATCTGGACAATTGAGGGATTAGTTACGCCCTGGTATTATTAACATTGTGAATGCTATTTTCATTCTAGTATTTTGAGGAGAGGTCGAGTAGAAAAAATAAAACCGTGAAATAGATGGTCTATTCTTTCACACACTGGCCTGTTGTTTCAGGAGAGAGTCCCGGGACAGGTCTAATCGCCGGGTGTCTGTTCGGACTCCTGCACGGACTCAGCCCGGTCCCCTCCGGTCTGTACCAGGGCCTGGACAAACGCGCGCGGCTGGAGGAGCTCGGAGACGCGCTTTACAAAGCCGCCGCCAAAGACAAGTGCATAGACAAGTAAATGCTATCTCCCACTGCACTGGCCTGCCCCCTACTGGCTGTATGAGGAACTGCACGTAACTTTGGCTTGTCTTTTGACCAACACAACCCCCAGGTCTTCCCCAAAAGAAGCCCATTATGGTATATTAAGACTTATCTGCCCTCTGGCCACAATCTCCCTCATGTTATTCACAGAGGAAATGGAAAAAATCTATAGCTATTGCTGAATCTAACAGCATAGATCATTTTGTAAGAATTGACATGTTAGCAACATAATGATGTTTTCATAAATGTGAATAAAAACCTGTGCAAACTGCTGTGCAGTGTTTGGTCTTCAGTCAGGTGTCAGTAAATAAAACACATCCCAACATTTCCCCATTATAATCAATCAAATATGACATTATTAACCACACTAATAAAGCCATTAACATGCTTAATCTGCATAACAATCTCCCATGCATTTTATTTATTTTTTTGCTCCATGACACAGTCTAATCTAGATTTGACTAATTAGGACGATGGTAAAATTACTATACAATTAAAAACTAGAACGAAAGCTCAATTTTCTCATCATATCATATCATATGGCTATTTCATACAAATCATCATGTAATATTTGGTTTAAAATGAATAAAAGAATATCACTTAATGATTGACATACTGCTGTTTATATTTGGATAGCAGTTTCATTGATCATACATTTTGCATGTCTTTTACTTTCTGTAGACCAATATTTCAGAAAACTACGAGTCAAAGCACAAACCCCAATGCTGCTTATATCAAGAAGTTAATCAGAAGTCATGACTACAACCCAGTTGTCCGAGACATCCTGGAGAGCCTGCTTCTCTACCTGACCAAGGAACTACCCAACCTGAAGAACACTTTTAATAACAATTATACAAGAAAATGTGACAAAAATGAAGACTCAACAGACAGTCAAGTTTTAAATAATACAAATCATAAATGTAAAGAGACAAAAGCAGAGACAGTATCAAACGCAGATGACAAAATACCAAAACGTCTCACATCTTTTCAACTTCTTCAATCGAAATTCAGCCGGACGACACCCAAACCGTCCATAACCCACCAGAGAGAGGTAGGGACACTGTCAGTCAAGGGAGGTACACGTAAAGTCAGCTTTAGCAAGGACTTGGAAACTGAACCACTGAAGAAGGACCAAACTGTAAAAACTAGAGGAAAAGTTAAAGATGTTTTAGCCAAATTTGCCCAGGCTGAGCAGAGACAACAAAGTCAGGAAAAGCAGACGTCAATCAAACTAAGAAGCATTGGAAAAGGGAAGCTATTGTCGTGTCTTATGGAGAGATTTGACGGTGTGGTGACAGTGCGTAAGGCTAGTGATCTGAAATGCTCAGTTAATAGGGCTCAAATGCAAGTGACAAATAACGTGAAAGAGATGGTAGCGAGCCATGAACGAGCAAAACATACAAAAACAGACGGACAAATGGCACCCAAAGAAAATCAGAATCTGAAAAGTGAAATCAAAACATTAAATGTTGGTAAAGTAAAAAAAATTCAAAGTTTGCAAAAAGATCATGTAGGTATACAGCAAAAAGAACCAGATGCTACAGTTGAAGAAAAAAGTGTTAAATATGTTGAGAAATTTGAGGAAATACACAATAGACATTCAAATCCCCAAAATGAAAATAATAGTTTGTCAGCAAGTGAAATCATTGATACTGGTTGTAGCAGCGACGTTGAAATATGCAATACATCTTGTAATAATGAGGTGACTGAAGACTTAAATTGTACATCTAACTGTTTTAACACTGGTTCCCAAGACTATTTTTATTCATGTTGTGTCTCTGAATGGTCATTTCCACAGTCTTACGAGGTTACACTGCAGACTGAGTCACCAGCTACCTTCAATACAGCAACCATCATGCCTTGCCCTATAGTTTTGAGGATTTGTAATAGTAGTTGTCCAGTAATATTTGACAAAGAAGAGCTTAAAGTTAGCAGTGGAAACAGCTTGAAATGTGAAACTGATTTTGAAGTTATGAACGTGTCAAATGAAAACCTGCCTGGGTTTGCTGAAGAAAAGTGCACTTTGGATCCAAAAACTGAAAAAGAGACTGAGGAATGTCAAAATGGACAAAAGGACATTTGTAGTGAAAAAGAATTGCCCAAATTTCTCATACCAAGAGTCTATCAACAGAGCAACCAACAGACCCAATCTCAACCAGCAATAACCAGTGTTGATATGGACAAGTCAAACGTAGTGTCTTTGCCCTCCAGTGTAATAAATTATACCCATTTACCAATAGAAAAGACAATTAAAGAGTCAAGCCTGCATCTAAATGACTCACCAAAACACACAATACAGATAACTACAGGTCCATGTGTAGAAATTGATGAAGACAAGACAAAAGACAAGAAATGTAGTGAAGGAAAACTTATGGAAAAGAGAGACGAATGCTATGATGTTATTCGAGAATTAACCAAAGATGTCCAGACTCTATTCAACAACCAACAAGAAAACGACACAACAGAATTAAATACATTTACACCTACATGTCTGAAGCCTGAGGAAACTGAAGACAAGAAATGTGAAGGAAAACTTATGGAAAACAGAGACGAAGGACATAAGCTGTCTGTGACTGATACTAATAAGGACGTTTGTACAAGCAGTAATTATGATATACCAGGGTTAACCAAAGAGGTCCAGACTCAAGGCAACAACCAACAAGAAAACCACACATGCGCAAGTTTGAAGCCTCAGGAAATTAATGAAAACAAAACAAAACACAAAAAATCTAATGAAATAAAAGCTATGGAAAAGAGAAAAGAGCGACATAACCTATCTCTGGCTGATATCAATAAGGATAATTATTCAAGCAGTAACAACGCTATCCCTGGGTTATCCATAGAGGTCCAGAGTCAAGTCAACAACCAACAAGAAAACGACACAACAGAAATACAACCTGCAAGTTTGAAGCCTGAGGAAACTGATGAAGACAAGACAAAAGGCAATAAATATGCAGGAAAACCCATGGAAAACAGAGAAAAAGGACATAAGCTATCTCTGGTTGATACTTATAAGGACATTTGTTCAAGCAGCAATTATGATATCCCAGGGTTAACCAAAGAGGTCCAGACTCAAGGCAACAACCAACAAGAAAACCACACATGCGCAAGTTTAAAGCCTGTGGAAATTGATAAAAACAAGAGAAAAGACAAGAAATCTAATGAAGGAAAACCTATGGAAAAGAGAAATGAAGGACATGAGCTGCCTCTGGTTGCTATCTATAAGGATAATGGTGCAAGCAGTAATGACACTAGCCCTGAGTTATCCAAAGAGATCCAGACTCAAGTCAAAAACCAACAAGAAAAACATACAACAGAAATAAATACAGTTCCACCTGCAAGTTTGAAGCCTGAGGAAACTGATGAAGACAAGACAAAAGGCAAGAAATATGCAGGAAAACCCATGGAAAATAGAGACAAAGGACATAAGCTATCTCTGGTTGATACTTATAAGGATGTTTGTGCAAGCAGCAATTATGATATCCCAGGGTTAACCAAAGAGGTCCAGACTCAAGGCAACAACCAACAAGAAAACCACACATGCGCAAGTTTAAAGCCTGTGGAAATTGATAAAAACAAGAGAAAAGACAAAAAATCTAATGAAGGAAAACCTATGGAAAAGAGAAATGAAGGACATAAGCTGTCTCTGGTTGCTATCTATAAGGATAATGGTGCAAGCAGTAATGACACTAGCCCTGAGTTATCCAAAGAGATCCAGACTCAAGTCAACAACAAACAAGAAAAACATACAACAGAAATAAATACAGTTCCACCTGCAAGTTTGAAGCCTGAGGAAACTGATGGAGACAAGATAAAAGAAAAGAAATGTGAAGGAAAACCTATGGAAAATAGAGACAAAGGACATAAGTTGTCTCTGGTTGATACTTATAACGACATTTATACAAGCAGTAATTATGATATCCCAGGGTTAACCAAAGGGGTCCAGAGTCAAGGCAACAACCAACAAGAAAACCACACATGCGCAAGTTTAAAATGTGAGGAAACTGATGAAAACAAGACACAAGACAAAAAATCTAATAAAGAAAAACTTATGGAAAAGAGAGATGAAGGACATAACCTGCCTCTAGTTGATAAGGATAATGGTGCAAGCAGTAATGAAACAATCCCTAGGTTATCCAAAAAGGTCCAGACTCAAGTCAACAACAAACAAGAAAAACACACAACAGAAATAAATACAGTTCCACCTGCAAGATTGAAGCCTGAGGAAACTGATGAAGATGAGTCAAAAGACGAAAAATGTAGTGAAGGAAAAGCTATGGCAAAGACAGACGAAGGACATAAGTTGTTTCTGGTTGATATCAATAAGGATGTTTGTTTAAGCAGTAATAATGCTAAAGATATCAAGACTCAAGTCACCCACCAACAAGAAAACCACACAACAGAAATAAATACAGTTCCATGCACAAGTTTGAAGCCTGGAGAAATTGATGAAGACAACACGAAACATAAAGGAAAACCTATGGAAAAGAGAGATGGAGGACATGATGCTATCCCAGGATTAGCTAAAGATGTCCAGACTCAAATCAAAAGCCAAAAAGACAGACCCAAGTACACAACTATAAACTATGGGGATTCATCTGTGAAGCAAACATATAAACCCAAAACTATACGTTTTACCGATACCTTCACCTTTTGATTCATTCATTTATTTCACTTCACTATTCTCCTGTCAAAGAAATTATATCATGAAACACACAAGCTTAGGTTTTCATGCTTTGTGCGGACTCAGTTCCCAACCATAATTACTACTTGCCTGAAGCCAGTAACTCAAACTCAAAGTCATAATTTGACTCAAATGGTGAATGGTGTGAAATTTTTATATAGTGCTTTTCCACCTTCAAGGCTCTCAAAGTGGTTTACATCATGGAACCACTCACCCATTCACACACATATTCATACACCAGTGTACGCAGACACTGGGGGCGAGGTGGGTTAAGTGTCTTGCCCAAGGACACAACGACAGCGTTCATCTGTGGGAGCTGGACTCACACTGCCAACCTGTGAGTCAGTGGATCTGACCACTTAACCAATTATGTTTTTATGTCGAGAGCGGGATTTGAACCTCCAACCTTTGGATGGGTGACAAACACTCTACTAACTGAGCTACTTTTTGTTTTTTGTTTTTTTTAGTTGTGTATATTGTGTCCTTACTGTGAGCAGGATTGCATCTCCATAACTTGACTTTCCCCTTTTTCCCTTGTTGCTCATCTTCTACTGTATGGCATAAAATGTGTCTATCTCCATAGAGAATGTTCCTAAGTATGTTTTTTTCCATGGACTCAAGCAGGTGACGTATCACCTCCATAAATTACATATAACTTAGATTTTGTGGATCTAATAGTGAAAAATATAAGTCATGAAATGACACTGTAATAATTTCTATAATGTTCTCAAACCACAATGTAAGTGGCTGCAGGATCCGGATGGCTGCCTACGTTGGACTTCCTCCACCCCCCTCCCTTACCCTGTTGCTGGTCCTGTGGAATGTTTGTACTGTGTTTTCACTATGTTGCTGATGCTCGGAGGTTTTTTATTTTGTGTACTCACTCCAAACGATATCCCATTCTGGGGCATGGTCTGGGGCGGTCCTCTTTTTTTCCCCTCACCCTGTCCTCATGTGATGCTGTTTTTTTTGTTTATTTCTATCTGCTACCTGCCTTCCTGTCCGGTCCGTGTTGTCTTCCCCATGTAATATTGTTCTCTTTGTATGTTGTAATGTACGGACGGGGTGACAGGTCCAATTTCGATTGCTTTGTATGTCTTGTACATGTGAAGGAATTGACAAATAAAGGCTACTACTACTACTACTACACTGAATTAGTAACAATGTCTTAATTACACAGTCTCGAAAAATGCCATTCTGTAATGCTATGTAATAAAAATCTCTCTATGCACAGACTAGTCTCCAATGTGTGAAATTCACGGGCATGTGAAAAAGATTAACAATTCACTTCTAGTAAATATGATGACCTTCAGATGGTATATAGGCCTATGCTTATCAAATTCTCACCAAGCTTGTTATTCATACACAACAATTTACAGCATCACAAGGACTATCCAATCACTGCAAAGTTGTATCTTTAAGCAAACATGAAAAAACTTTATAGACGTTTATATAGACTATCTAACACAGAATTTTTACCATTACTTGCATACTGCTTAGTAAATCATTCACATAAAGTCCTGGTTAAAAATTACAAACAATATGATATTTGTACTTGTTTATAAGAAATTAAGCATTTGCCTCATGATGCTTTCTTTATATCAGAAACTGGAACACTGGAGACTAAAAATGTATTGTGTCACTATAATAATTATTATTAAGATCATTTTGACCATTTTTTTATTTTGAATGTTGTGTTATTATTCTAAGCCAAATTTACTGCTGCAATTTCACCATAAGGCCCCAAAAAGTTGCGTTTATATGATCTTACCCTGCCTATTAAAGGTCCCATATTACTCTATTTTCTGATCTATGTTAGAGTGTTGTTTCTTCATCATAAACATACCTGGAGTTGTGTTTTGGCTGCACCATTGCCTTCATAATCATTTGAATTTCAATCCTGAACTACCAATCTCTACTGAACAATAGGTAAAAGGAGCCGTTAACTTGAAAACTACCACTTCATGACATCACAAGGTGGAACAGAGCAAATGAGCTTTGGAGACAGAGAAAAGAAAGTGCTACTCAAACATGTGTGAATGAAACAAAACACAATTGCAGGTTTGTTTTTGAGGAGGCAACAGCATTATGACATGGTTTAAAAAAAAAAAAAGTGAATTTTGCCTAATATAAGACCTTTAAATTTACCTAAATGGTTAAAACATCTCCACTCCATTCCTCAACATTAGGAGTCACATGACCAGGATTACTGAAGTGATTTACTCTGATATTTTCACAGAGGAAATCAGGCCACCTCATGTGAGGCCCATCCCACAGCTTATCCCATAGAGCGCTTCAGTGGTGCTGGGCATATGTGGGAATGTAGGACAACAAACTCTAATCACGTTTAACTAACTACATTTGACTCTCATCAAGTGGCGTTCAAGACAAAATGTAGAGTTGGATATATTTAATCTAAAATGTGAATATAGAAACTGAAAGTCCTCATAGCAAAAATAGTCCTACATTAATTATGATGCAACAACAACCACACATTTTTCAACAATTCCTGACTTGTCTAACTTGGCAGTATCTGGGAATCTGCCTCCTTCTTTGGTACAGTTAAGCAACATTAATTTGCCAACAAATTACACAAGAAAGAGCTGTGGACTATGCCCTACTTGGCAATATAAGTGATGCTAGTAGTCCTGCTCTCATTTGTGGAAGAACCAGTACTGGATCAGTTGTATGGAACCCTGAAGACCTATCCACACATGTTGGATCAGATCATTGAAGAATAAATGTTCAGTATTCAACTATTCATCCATCCACACACACATTTCTGCATGTTAAATCCAAATCCACTTTATTTATATAGTACATTTTACAAACAAAACAGATTCCAAAGTGCTGCACAGAGATCATAAAATGGAGACAACAAATTGCTAAAATTTCATCATACCAGTCCTTAAACAATAAAACCGGTAAAATCAAATACCATATACCAATACCAATAAAAAACCATAAATATAGCAGTAGATAAGTAAAATAAATAAGAGACACAGAGGCCCACACAACTCACGCAGTGTTAAAAGGCAGAGAATAAAAGTGGGTCTGAAGACAAGACTTAAACTGTGGAGGCTGTTCGGGCTGTTAATATAATTCACCTCACTTGAACACAAATTTCACACTACCGTAGCCTGCATGTCATCTGAAACCTACAGGCCCACATATTCCTGGCTTTGTTTTTTTACAGCTCAACATGTCCAAAATACACTCTGCACCTTATATACCCCACTGGACAGGTCTGAGCTCACCTGTGCTACGTGTCACATCCGGGGGCGTGGCCTTTTACCGCTACTGCTGCGTTCACTTACCATACAAAAGAGAGAAACCTGGATACTCTGAGAAACATGACAAAACAAAAGTAAAAACAAATCACAGGAAACGAAGCGTAAATGCTCAAAACAGCTCAAAACGTGACAACTGTTAATGAGTCTAAATAGATGAATTAAAGATTTGCAAATCCCTCTTAAGTGACATTGTTTTTTTATTCAACATGTTCAAATTAAAATACTGTCTAATACATTACTAAATACTAAAACAATCAATACTAAATACTAATAAAATACAATACTTAATACAATCAATCAATTAAATACTGTCCCACTTAACTGTAGGCTTTAACTGTATGTTTTAATCATATTTAATTTGCTTATGTTGTTGTAAGGCGACTTTGAGTGTCCAGAAAGGCACCTAATAAATAAAATGTATTATTATTATTATTATTATTATTATTATTATTATTATTATTATTATTATTATTATTATTATTATTATTAAACGCATAGTCAACAAGAAAGAGGGCAAACAGGGACATTAAAGGCACACAAACTCACATAAATAATCTATACGGCACATGGCGCAATATGCAACAGTAAATTACACAAAAGAGAAAAAAAGAACAAACAAACAAAAAAAACTCACATATACCAAATAAAATAAAATATAGGGGAGAGTGATACTGTAATTGGTATTTCCTGTAGATGTTGTATGTTTTAATAGCTTTTTTTTTATTTTATTATCTGGAAATATTATATGCATATATTATATTTGTTTTATTTTGAGTCCATTTTGTTTTGTGTGTATGATATTTGTATACCATGTCTGAATGAGGAGACAGAGATCTTTCATAGGTCAGTAAGTGTGAAGAAAGTGTAATGTACGAGCGTCCCTTGAAGGCGCCATTAGCTGCAGTAGTCGTGTCCCGGGGCAGAACTCCACAATCTTCAAAGAAATTCTGTGGGAAAACTCCCGTGGGGCTGTTTCGGGATTGCACTGCGGACAGACCTCTCCCATTTCTTTGTTTTGAGTTTTCTGGGCGGAATCTAAGCTACTTTTTGACCCACAGACCGTCCCACAACAGGTGCATTTGGATGGCGATAAATCCGAAGCAAACTCCACCAGCTCCGCACAGGGATCCGAAAAAGTGACAAATATAACTAAAAGCATAAACCTTGATTGTTTTTTTTTCGTATTTAGTTTAAACATGCTTGAATATTATTAGTCAAAGATGTTTCCTTGAAAACTGCGTGTCTTTTTATCCACACTGGATCGAAAATAGCATTACGGAGCTTCCACTTGCAGCAGCCGAGTTTGAGTGGAACAAATCGGGACATGGACAGTAAGACGTACCGGGCTCAGGTCGACAACAGCCAGGCCAAAGAGAGGATCGGAAGGTAACTAAAGAGAAGCTATCTTTTACTTAAATTTACCTTGCTGAGAAAATATTCACGCAGCGAACCAAGATGTTAAACAGCTGTCAGTGGACCCAAGGTAGTAAAATAAAATCAAAATATGTTATGGTAGAAATTAAAATGAGAATGCAAACATATATCGAGGATTATTATTGTGATTTGGGGGCAAAAAATGTGTAGAAAGTTAAGCGTCCTTGCAAAACTGTAAAAAAAAAAAAAAAAAAAAAAAGCAGACTGAATCCATGAATGAGACAAAAGGGAGTGGACTGACATGGGCTACATAGTCCAGTGAAACAGAAATAGACTTATAAAAGACGTCCATATGTTTGCAACCTCATAAAACAGCAGTTAAAGTGTGCACACAATATATAGACACACAATGTATAACCTATTTATGGCACTAAGTAAAAGTAACACTGTTATCTGTTAAACATAAATTATTTGGTAAAACTTAGACTGTAGCCTATATATAAACATAAAATATAAGTAAGTAAGTAAGTATGCCCTTTATTATCCCACAGTGGGGAAATTCATGTGTCGCAGTAGTAACAGCAACATATATTCCACAAACAACATGAGTAATTGACATACATACAAGACATACAAGACCAGAGTTAAAGGAAAGGGATATAAAAAAATGCAAGAGAAAATATTCTAAAAAGGTGATTTGTCCTAATAAATAAGAAAAATGAATCAATAAATATAAAAGTTAAAAAGTTAAAAATAAGTTAAAAATATTTTATATACTATATATAAACATAAAATATACAGTCTATGGTTAAACTAGGTGCTGTATTAGGCATTTACGGTAATATGTGTTAGGTCATGATGCAATGATCATTTTACAGGCTACACATTCAGCTCAAGAAAGAGGTGTACATCATGTTATTGATACTTCCTTAACGGTGAGTTTTTAGGGCTAACTATTGTTATGATTCAGTGAGCACTTGCCATCGGGTACTTGGAATAATTTCAGACAGAAAAGTGGAATTGAATAGTAATTGAGTATTAAATGTTTGAGGTCTGTAATTCTAATTTCGCTGTCTTGTTTTGCCCCCATCCTCCAGTGTGTAATGTTTGCTGATAACACCTACCCCCTTCACAGTAATGTTAGTTTAACGTCTGTTTGTGCTCTATACTGTCTCAGGTGAGGTGCATGTCTCCACTAGTCAAGACTTAAGCTGTTCTCAGATTAGCGTGTTACCTAAGTATCTTTAGGGCACTTCGTACATAGCTACTGTCTGCTCTTTAAATTTAGAACCAGGAAATAGAGAGTGAAAAATATCCACCGTGAGTCATTTAATATGAGACAAATAGAATAAAGAGTGTAGAATACAGAGAATGCAAATGCTCTTGGTCATTCAGGTTAACATGAAACTGCAAATAAAACCATTTGGTCGATAAAGAGCAAACATATTAAGTTTTAGTGATAAGCATTATTGAGCATAGAGTCCATGGACACATATTTTATGCTTTTAATACGTTTTCTAGTGCTGAAGAAAGGTAGTTAATAGAAATTTGGTTACATTATTTGAAATTGTGTGTAAAAAAAAACAATTATAATTTAGCACTTGGCAATAACTACTATATACACTATATATTTGTAAATGATATTAAGGAAATCAAGGATTATCAAGGAAAAATTTTGAGTTGTTTTGACATCAACTGGGCAAAAGAAGATAAAATAGGCTGTTCATTTACACACCAAGCATATTTAGCTTATCCTTATTTTTCAGAAGTCCTCAAAATGTTACAGGAATATGAAGATTTGTTACATGGTATTTGTCATGAGGATTTTACTCGAATCAGTTTAACTGTCCCCCTGCAGTGTGGACCCCTATGGCTTCGAGCGCTCTGAAGACTTTGACTACAGCTCGTATGAGGAGATCATGTCCCAGTACCTCACCATTCTCACCCGCAGATCCATAAAGTGGTCCAAACTCCTCAAAGGCAAAAACAGAGTCCAGAAGAATGTCAAATGTAAGCGTCAACACACAGCCTGCCTGTCTCTGTGTGGTGTTAAATACAAACTAACTCTCTTCTCTGTCCTTCAGTAAAACGGTATGTACGTAAAGGCATTCCCAACGAGCACCGGACCCTGATCTGGATGATGGCCAGTGGGGCTCAGGATCAACTGGAGAAGAACCCAGGATTTTACCAGTCCCTGCTCTCAGCTCAGCAAGACCCCAAGCTCCTGGAGACCATAAGCACAGGTCTGAATTTCTTTTTAGGGCCCAAATAGCGATATTTTCTGACCTATGTTATATTATTTCCTTGTCAAAAACATACCCAGTTGTGTTTTGTTTTAATTCACACATCATCAATAGGTGCTATGAGTATTGGGCAGTAAGCTGCCCCTGCGACCCAGCCGGATTAAGCGGGAGAAGATGGATGGATGGATGGATGGATGGATGGATGGATGGATGGATGTTCAATAACCCTGCATGTTTAGGTTGAGATCTTTTCTCATTCTGAAAATGCTCTGTTCCACTTTGTGATTTCATGTGGTAATACAGAACGTGCTCCATATTGTTTTTAAAACTCCATACACTTTCACTTTCAACCCTGGAACTGCCCATCTCTACTGATCTAAATGTAAAAGGAGCTGTTAACATGTAAACTACCACTACATGGCATTGCAAGGTGGAACAGAACATTTTGAGATTTGGTCTGACTAATAATAAAGGGTTACTCAAACATGTGTGAATGAAACAAAACATAATTCCAGGTATGTTTTTGATTAGATAACAGCACTATAACATGTCTTAAAGCTCACAAGAGTCCATTTTGTGTAATATAGGACCTCCAAACTATCTACATTATTATTCTCTTTTTCAGACCTAAACAGAACATTTCCAGACAACGTAAATTTCCGTAAGACGTCAGACCAGTGCCAACTGAAGTCCCTGTACAATGTGCTGCGGGCCTACGGGCATCACAACCAGGCCGTGGGCTACTGCCAGGTATCCCCATCTATCTGTGAGATAAAAATACTCTGCAAATGAACAAGACTAACCCTAACCCTAAGTATTTGAAAGTCAAATATAAAGATTCATGTACAGAAGTTTTTGCATATATTTCTAATAGTGCCCTCATAGAAATTTCCTGAATCCTGAGTTAAATGAATATGTTCTTTGTTGCTATGTTCAGTTGTTGACAACATCTATGTTGTCAATAATGTCTATAATCAAACCAAGCACTCGTCATACGCATTTTTATGAATACAGAAATATCACGCAGTTTTAAACACAATTTCTGTTTTTTATTTACTTTTAAGTGAAGCTCTTTTGTCAGCTGAAGTTTTTATAAATGTGCTTTATAAATAAACTTGAATTGAATGTGGCTATGTGGCTTCTCTATAGTTGATTTTTTTTTTCTTCTCATTTGTTTTCAGGGAATGAACTTTATTGCTGGGTATTTGCTTATTATTACTAAAGATGAAGAAAAGTCTTTCTGGCTCATGGATGCTCTGATCGGAAGAATATTGCCAGGTGCGTCGTAAATGCAATTGTGGATCTTTTTCAAATGTATTTTATTCAGTGTATTGCTTTTATTATTTCAGATTATACATTGATGTTAGTAGTTTTATTTGAGCTTACTTTGAATTTTCACTCAACAGCAAGTAGATTTTGAACTAATTATTGGTTCATTCTGCTTTTTATTTGTTTACTGAGACTATTAAACTTTTTTATTTTAGTCTTAATCAGCTGCATAACTTATATTGAAGTAGTTTCGGTATTATTGTTTATGGCAATATATGTCTGCAGCAATATATAGTGCTTTTAAATTTGTTATTGTGACAGACCTATTTACCAAAATTGTGATTCCTTTGTCTTTTTTTACTACATAAGATTCATAACCTGTTGTGTGTGCAGATTACTACACTCCTGCCATGCTGGGGTTAAAGACAGACCAGGAGGTTTTGGGGGAGCTGGTCCGTCAGAAGGCGCCGGGGGTGTGGAAGACGATGATGGACAATAACGTCATGTGGACTCTGGTGGTGTCGCGCTGGTTCATCTGCCTGTACATAGACATCCTGCCAGTAGAGGTCAGTGTTCAGAAATACGGCATTGCTCAAAGTACAAATAACATTTAAAGCAAGCAAGACCACAGACGGCCATTGATCTGATCTAATTTAAGATTTTGTTTCAAGTTTAGTTAAATTAATTACATAGATTACATTCTCTAATCTAATCATCCCCATATGCCTAAACCTGGCCAACCGTGCACAATGGGCACACTTGTTAGATATCCGTTCTATGGACAAAAGAAGGCATTGGAGATCAAACCAATGTCATAGCTGTGAAACGGCGGCATTTACTATTTGTTTATGAATTAAATTACAATAAATCCAAATGTCATTTTTCACTATTGAACAAAACGCTCATACATGCGGGACAGTTCGTTCATTCTGAGCATGTGAAGAATGAATACAATTGTGAACTTGACTGACTTGAGCCCAGAAATTTTACCAAGAAGTTTAGCAACTTTTTTGTTTAGTATTAATAAAACTCAGATAATTGTAATGTTGATAATATTATGAAAGTTGTTTTGATGAGATGCTAATTTGAATATAACAGGAGCATATTATTTATAATAATACAAAAAATCAGCCAAAAATATGATATTTCATGCATTTTCTCATACTATTCATCACGTGTTACCCCTTGACATAGACTAGACCACTCTTGAGGATTATATGGCTTTTATATAAAGGTCTGGACAGCACAGGTGGTTACAGTGTTGGACTGGCATCAGCTTCTGCTTTGTTATAACTGTCTGTCTTAACAGCAGAAGGAGCATATTGGTCGTTTAATGGTTTATAATTGAACACATGATATAGTACATACACATATCAGTTTATTGTGCTTAAAGTTAAATTGTTAAAAGACTTACACTTTCTCTCCAAAACATCCTCCCACAGACAGTCTTGAGGATTTGGGACTGTCTGTTTTATGAAGGCTCAAAGATCCTGTTCCGAGTGGCTCTGACCCTGATCCACTATCATCAGGCTGAGATACAGAGGGCCCAGTCTCTGCCCGACGTCTGTGAGGTTTTCAAACACATCACACGTGGGCCTTTTGTCGATGAGTGCCACGTCTTTATGCAGGTAATAATATAATAATGTAATATCAATAATAACAATTTTAACACAGTAGAGGAACTTTACTGCTATGCTATTTGGTCCACATTAAACTATAATTGTTACACAAATTGTCCTAAAAAGTGAAGTGTGTAACTTTCCAGCTTTCCTTCTCCCCATGAATATGTTATTGCTTTGCCTGGAATGTTCCATAGTATGGCATTAAACATCTCTCTTTCATTTCATTACTGGACTTTTATTGGCCAAAAATACCTTGAAAAACACATTATTACTGTGAGTGGGCTCATCCCTCCACAGATCTGACCTGTGTAGCTTTGCCTTGTGGAGTCACCTACTTGTATCCAGACGGAGACGGATACGCTTAATGCCATAGTGGGGAACATTTCAGGCAAAGCAATAACAAGACAAGACAATGGTGGAATCTACACCAAGTTACATTGTGCATCTTAAAAGGCTTTTTTTTTGGTTCAAGACATTTTTACTTAAACATTACTGATTCTACCTTCAAAATTACTGTTATTCCATTTACATCCATTGTAAAATCTATTGTGTGAATGTGGCATTAGTAGGAGTAATAAAACTTTTGTCATTTTTGCTTTTTTGTCGGGAGCAGTGAAGAGTATTCTAATGTCAAAGGTGTGTTTTATTTGTTTTTATTTTATAGAAAATCTTCACAGAAACTGGAAGTCTCTCTATGGCCACATTGACCAAACTGCGGATCAAATGTCGAGCGCAACTGACTGAAGAATCCTGATCCGAGCAGCTGGAAAACTTTTAACACATTCCCAAACAAGAGACTTTGCACCTTTTTACGTCCACCTTCTTCAAAAGATAGATACTACTGACTCCACTGTCTTTATATGAACTCAATGAATGTAGAATATGTTTGTTAATCTGACATGTAGCTTAGTTTTACATAAGTAGGATTATTTTTTATCAAGCTGTGGATACTTTGCACTTTAATATGTCAAACACTGTAATGAAAAAAGAGGTCATTTCAATCATGTTTTGTCAGATTTTTTACTGTTTTTTACCAGCTATGCAAGATGAGAAAATAACAAGTAGTACATGAATAGGAGTTGTCTGGTCCTAAAGAATTTCAAGACTTAATATGAAGTTTTCTAAATGAGAATGATTGTGAAAACTACGACATGTTTGAATATAAAGGGCTGCTATCTTCATATTGTGTCGTGTCATTGTTAAGATTTGAAGGAAACGTATGCGATATCAACTTAGTACCTTAAAAGAATAACATGGGTTCTTTAAAGGTGCACTGTGTAACTTTTCTGATGGAAGGTCTGCCATCTGCTTGTCTCCATGGTGATGTTATTACTTTGCCTGGGATATTCCACAATACGGCATTAAACACATGTGTCTTGTGTTTATTCAATTACTTTTTATTTCTCAAAACTACCACAAAATATGCATAATTACTGTGAGCAGGTCCACAGATCTGACCTGTTACTTGGCCTGGTGATGTGAGCTGCTCTCCATGGAGATAGTTAAATGCCATACTGTAGAACATTTCAGGAAAAAACATGGAGTCAAACAGGTGGAGGTGCACCTTTTAAAGATGAGTGCTGCAAACGACCAATATAACATAGTTAACTTACATAAACAAGGCATATAAGTCACAAAGATGTTTATTAATTTTTTAAGGGATGTGGAAAATAGAAATTAAAATGTTTTCAGCAAATAATCAAGTTATGAACAATTTAAAACAAGTAGCCACTGCACAATTTTACCTGAAGGGATTTTACTGTAGACATGAATACTGACATTAGGTTACGTTTTTCTGGTTAGTGCCTGTATTTTTCTTAATAAATAAACAAATTGTAGTTGCTCTAAAGTCTGGAAAAGGTGTTTCATTGCTTAATCCCTTTGAGGTAAAATCAAATGCTAAATAATCTTGAACAAATTACTCAAAGCAGTTGGAATCATTAAAACAAAACATCACCAACTTTTACATTCAACACTTTCCCTTTTCTACAAAACAGTTTTTAAACCAGGGAATAAAGTTCATGATTGAAATGTACAGGGATGATAATAAATAAATCATCTTTTATAGTTCGATAATTTAACTACCCACAAGCATATTAAGGAAATATTTCGTCGTTCCATAGCGTAACTTTTCCGTTGGCAGGTGCTTGTCTTTATGGAGATGTTATTACTCTGCCTGGAATGTTCCACAGTATGGCATTGACTCCATGGAGACAAGCTCCAGGCCAAGATACAGGTCAGACAAACACACCTGTAACTGAATAAATGATGGGATAGATGGGTTTAATTTCATACTGTGTAATATTTCAGGCCAGGAAAACATCTCCATGGAGAAAAATAAGTCCTCCCCCATCATAAAAGTTACACAATGCACATTTACGTGAAATAAATTATAAATAAATGAAGTCAATTGGGGTGTGAAAAATCAACAGAGGAAATGCTTCAAACCAAAACACAACTTTGCAAACTCTTGATTAAGGTAAAGAAGTCCATTTGAGCATCATACAAAATACGCTATACACTCCAGGAGACGTCTGCTAGTGTCCGCCGTGTCTCTTCAGGGAAAACACTACAAATGCAGAGACAAATCATGCTTATGTCTCCCTCTTCAAAGCCTGGTTCATTCGACTTGTTGCTCTTTTGAAATGTCACTTATAACGTAATAAAACTTCAGATGGTTTGATATCCTGCGTGGCTCCTCTTTCGGCCGATCAGGTACGCGATGAGCACGATCAGAACCAGGCCGGACAAAGCTGCTCCCACTATTATCGGGATGAGCATCTGATCCTGGTCTACCTGACACTCCTCCGCTGCAAGAGAACGAGCAAAGGATGGCAAATTAGTTAGAAAAATCATATAGAAGTTTGGCAGAAAATATAAATTATAAATAAACATGCAAACTACATAATCTCACAAGGTGGTAAAACTGAAGATGATACAATTAATTTTGGATGGATAGGCTAAATTAGATATTCATAATGAGTACATTGAACATGTATACTCTAAACAAGGGGAAATTAATATATAATCAGATTAATTGTGACTAATAAATAATTGAAATAACTGATGCCTAATTAAAAAATATAATTCTGGTATCTTGACAGAAGTCCACATGTGTATGTATTTAAAAAATCAAAGTGTAATTTTGACGAAAACTAATTTCAGTGGTTTTAAGCCTTACCAAGTAGCATTTAAAGGGGCACTATGTATTTTTTTTATTTATGGGACGTCAGCTGCTTGTTTCTAGCCCAGTGGTTCTTAACCTTGTTGGAGGTACTGAACCCCACTAGTTTCATATGCACATTCACCAAACCCTTCTTAATTGGAAAAATAAAATATGTTTTTTTCAAATTCAAAACATAGGTATATATATTTTAATGGTGCACACATGTGAATCCATATTGCACATATTTCTTTCCATATTTCTTTTTTTGCTCGACATAGTTAGTACGAAGGGAAAATATTAAGAAAGAAATTACACGACACCATCACGACAGTCACAAGACTATTGCACACACAAAATTTCCTGCAGCCAATAACGGCCAAACGTGTCATCATGAATCATATGAGTTGGATGTGTGTCTTAACCCCTGCCGAACCCCTGAGAGTGACTCACCGAACCCCTGGGGTTCCATCGAACCCAGGTTAAGAACCACTGATCTATGGATATATCAGGGGTCTGCCTGGAATGTTCCACAGTATGACATTAAACAGCTCTACCTTGCATTTATTAAGTATAGGTGGTTTAATAGCTCAAAAATACCTAAAAAAAAAAAACATGCATTCTGACTGTGAGCGGGGTTGCCTCTCCACAGATCTGACTTGGCCTGATTTGGTGTCCGTGAAGATAGGAAAGTTTTAAAGCCATACTGTGACATTCTGGAGAAAGCCATAACATCTCTATGGACAAAAGCAGGTGACGGACCCTCCACCAGAAAAGTTACACCTTGCACCTTTAAGAAAATACGTAGACTACTGAGTACCACCAGATCTAAAACAGGTCTATAACAGGACTATTTGAGGGCTTTGAATTTACACAAAGGCTGCAGAGTAATCCATGTACCACAGTTTGAGAACCACTGCTCTGTATGTTCTTTATCAAAAAGTCTTAAGACAGATTTGTGTGTGACCAAGACAATGACAATGTTACCTGAAGCAAACTGTGTAGTTGTGACTCCAAAAGGCTGGACCTGCAGCTTAAAAGTATTGATTGAAAATGTTGGTAGGACCACGAGTGTCTGCTCAGCGTTGCACATGTACGAGTGACCAAACGAACTGCGGAGGTAGTTCAGAGTGGAGTTCCCCGCAGTGAAGTTAGCTGAGGACAAAGAGGAGAGAGGTGGAATAATATAGGTTTATACTTAACAGCAGAAATAAACAAACTACTGTGTATGTAAGAATAAGAGTACACACCAGGCAAATCAGGCCAGTTAGCCACAAGACTCACTCCGCTAAGGTGGTACCTTTTGGAAGTCGAGTTCTGTGGACCAAAGAAAGTTATAAAGTACTAAATAAAATAGGAACAACTTTTACTTCAATCTTTACAAAAAAAAAAGAGAAAATGTTCCTCCTTTGATGTGCGTGATTGTGTTAACACAGATAAACATGACAAGTTGTGGCCTTGCTGTGTGTAATGTATTTCATTTATCTTCATTTAACTGCACTTTCTCTGTACATAAAAAATAACTGAGACACATCATTTATTCCCAACAAAGAAAACTCACCAGTGTGAAGCTGAACGTGAGTGTGGTGCTCTGCTCTTGAGTGAGGACCAGACTCGCGCTGTTGGCTTCACAAGATCCAGACGAACTGATATGATCTGGGTTTATATTCACCACGTCCTCAATTGTCTGAAAAAAAAAAGGAAATTTGTTTTGTGTTTTACAATTTTACACTTGCACTAAATTTTATCTATGTTATCATATTGTTTCCTCATTAAACATACATAGATAAGTGAAGTGATAGCTCAAACATATGTGAATGAAACAAAACACAACTCCAAGTATGTTTTGGGGATGTAACAGCATTATAAAATGGCTTAAAGCTCACAAGAGTTAATTTTTTGTAATATAGGACCTTTAATATTGTACAAATGATAGGTATTATTTCCAGGTCACCTTATTCTGAGCCATGTAGGTCACGTTGAGCTGGAGTCCCATGTGAGCGAGCAGACACACTGTGCTGTTCTGGGTGACGTTGTAGAAGCCCCGTTCAGGGGGTCCTGCTGGAGTCGGGACGGGCACTGGGGTTGTGGAGGGGGTGGGGCGAGGGGGGGCAGGTGTAGTGGCCTGATCTGCCAAGCACACGCTCTCTAAAAAAAACAAAAAAATATTAGAGTTGAAGAATAATGTTTCTTTGTCTATGTATATATATCTGCTCAGAAAAAAAACACTACAGAAAATGTAACCTTTTTTTCAGTCTGTTTAACTTTACTTTATTATTCAGGATGTTTTTAATGCTCACATATTGCTCTAAGTGCATAGTTTTAGCAACTGAGTCATAACAATTTTACAATCACAGTGTAGCTGACGGACTGCTCTGATAAACAAAGTTCTGCTCAGCTGATTTGTCTCCATCAGCTCCGCTCAAACACTGATAAATACAGGATTACATTCATACATACTCCATACAACTGTGCAACAATTCACCCTTATGTAACAAATAAACCTGATGTCCTGTCAATCACTAGTTCATCTTTGCACTGTTTATTTCTTATGACCTCTTGAATATATCTGAAAGATGTATTTGTATTACTCTATTACTATATTTTACATTTTTACTTGTACACAGACATTTATGTAATTATGCTTTATTTGACACCAGTCTCTTATTATTTTTGTAACTTTTTGAATTTATTATCACATTTATATATATAGTTATTATAATATATTGTGATGTGTGATCTACTGTGTCCAAATAATTTCCGTTGTGGGTCAAGTCTAAGTCAAGAACAAGCTGCAAGAGCAAAACTACATCCTTTTGCTCTTGCAGTTCTAGGTTCAAGAATATAAATTGGTCGGTCAGTGGTGGAAGGTAACGGAGTAAAAGCAGTAAAATACTGTACTTAAGTATAAATACTAAGTATCTGTACTTAAGTACATTTTTAAGTGGATACTTTTTACATTTCACTACATTTCAGAGAATTGAATTCAGAGAATCTACTCCACTACATTTTTGAACAGGACTGAAAGGTAAAAGTATTTTTATTATGGTTTGAGACCTGCTGAAAAGTCTGAGGCTTTATTTTTAGCACATTGGTAATTTGACCAAACACAAATACACACAAAAAAAAAACAGCATGGAAAAAAAATAATCAAGTCAGTTGTTTCTATTGAACAAAATTCAACACAAATCTTTCTCTAAATCTATATCAAAATCACTACATTTGAAGATTTATTAGATCTCAAAATATGCATGAAATACTTTTACTTTTTACTCTTTAAGTACATTTTGAAACAAGTACTTCAATACTTTTACTTAAGTAGATTTTTTAGATTTGTATTTGTACTTTTACTTTTACCACCACTGTTGTCCGTTAAAATTCCTCATATTTACCATTTGGACTGAGGTCGTTGCCGCTCATGTAGGCCTGCAGCCTCATGTCGGAGAAGGTGAGGTTGGCCGTGTCCAGTCTGAACGTGGCGCTGCTCAAACAGCGATATGTGCTGTTCACTGGGGCCCAGATACCAACTGAAGCGGACACGACTGTCACCACATCTGTAAACAAGAAACAGCTCAAGCCTTTAACATCTGGAACAGTGAACAGTCATTAAGTAGGAGGCCTAATCTAATCTTGGCATAGTTTGAAGTGCATTTGGATGAAAATGAATTTAAAGAATAATTTAAATTTAAGAAAAAGCCAATTGACAAGGACTAGGTGATTGGAAACTGATAAAAAACAGCATTAATGTGATTTGTGAAAATGTAAACATGACAAAGCAGCCGAAGAGACAAATAATATAAAAAGTTATAAAGAGTACTTGCAAAAAAAACAAAAAACAAACAAACAACAAAAACAGTAGGGAAGTAGGCATTACTTATCTTTAGCAACCTCTAGTGGAGTGGAATGTAATTGAAACATGAGGAATAATCAAGAAAAGAAATGAAAGCTCAAAATCAATATTATTTAATACTGATCATTTGGGCAGTTAATGCATGTTTTCTTTGGAGTTTACATTTGTTTACATTAGCAACTAGGACAAATACGGCAAAGGAAGAAAGTCTGCTGATTGTCTAGTTTTTTAATGAGTTATTAGCACTATACCATGAGTGTTGTTTTAAGAACATGTGATCCTTTTTTGAACATCTTGATAGGAGTGGACTTCCTGACAGTTCATGCTTGTTTGCCCAGTGTGTTTGATGAGTGTGGAGAAAGGGGTGGGGTCTTGTTTTTTATAGTTGGTCTATTTTTGTTTTTGTTATGTATAATTTCAAAATTGAAAAAAAAAAGAAAAAGAACGTGATCTTTGGCAGGGCAGTAGTGTGTATTTATGAATAGTTTTAACACAAGGGCCCCATTGAACAGAGCATTATAAAACTGCCTCAATAGCGCCATCTGCTGCCTATGGAAGAGCATTTGTTCCATCAGATTTTGAGTTTTAAATACCACTGAATTTCTCGCTTTGACTTTTTTAACTCTGAAAAAACATATTTGAATAAGTTTTATTCTGAATTTTAGTTGTTGGAATGTTAAGTATACTTTTTAAAATTCAATATAACAAGAAAATCACCTTTTAAAGTATTTTCAAGCCCTCAAATTCAAGAGTCAAAACTCAAGAGTGTAAAATTCACAGTGAAAAAAATTGACAGGAAAACTCATGCTAAGCCAGTGTGACGTCACCCATAGCGTTCAGCACCGCTCAAATGAGGCTCGTGATGCCAACAGTTACAGGAGCGAATCTGCAGCCAGGCTCTATGTTATGAATAGGATTTTTTTTGACGGACAAAATAGAGCAAAAAAATTCAGGATCATGTAGAGAGGGTTAATATGAACATTTTAAGACCAAAATGACGAGGCTCAGTGCAGCAGTTACAGAGAGAGGGGCAACAAGATCCCAGTGTAAGTCAATGGGAACCAGGGTCAGATGGAGCCGGAAGAGCCTCCTGGAGCACTTCCTATTTGGCACACGGCTAATGAGTTAGCTTTGTCCATTCATATATACGGTCTATGTAACAAGCAGGAAATGGTGAAGTGAACCAGTCTGATTGGTCAAAATTAACCTCATCAAATCTCATCTCTTTTATTTCTGAAGTGTAAAAGATGAAAAAGGTCAATAGGAAACAGCCTCTGTCCTCCTCACTCACACATGATCAATTGCTTCTGGCTTAGCATCTTGGCTCTTTGCTGTGAAATTTTTCACTGCAAATTTTAACTGTTGAATTTGAGGGTTTGAAAATAGCTGAATATTCAAAGAAAAAGTATTTAAAATTTTTAAACATACTGAAAAAGTATACTTCAGCAACTTGAACTCAGAATAAAAATAATCATTTCAACATCTTTTTTCAGAGTTAAAAAATTCAAATCGAGAAATTTTGCGGTATTTAAAATTCAAAATCTGATTAAACAAATCATCCATAGCTGCCTCTCACCTGAACTGTTGGCCTCAGGGAAAACTGTAGCATCACTGAGATTATACTGAAGTGTGAGGTTGGTGACGCTGTACACGCTGCCGTTGGAGGAGAAGCTGAGGCCCAAGGCGTGTCCCGACCCAAAGACCGCCACGAGCCACGGAGAACTGCCCGCCGACCCACACGAGCTGCTGCCGGGGTCAACGGAGGCGGAGTCCGGGAGGGCGACCACTGCTGTCCGCTGTGGGGGCATACTTTATTAGGATTTTTATGTCATGAATTTCGGCTTGATTTTACTTCTTACTCTTTACACAAACGTTTCACTACCACAATTTTTGGTTCCTGAGCACTGCTAAATGTAAAACTATTTAAAGGGCCTATATTCTGCTATTTTCTGATCTACTGTATGTTAGGTGATTTCTAAATGTAAAAATAATAATCTAAAAAGTTAGAGAGTCACACTAACAGATGTGTATTGCCATGACAAATATAATTTAATTTTTTTTTTTTAGTTGAGAGATTCACGACCAATTCTGCCTCAGTTGTTTGGGGCACACTTATTTTTTGTTCTGAATGGATACTTTTGTTAATTTTAAAGAAATTAATCTTAGAGAGGTAAGTCATTTTTGTTTTTAATAAGACAAAAACAAAATTGAACCAAAAATACGATGAGTGAAGTAAGTTCAGATAGCAATGGTCAATATAGTTTTAATAGTTATTTCAAACTAGCAACAACACGTGCATTTTCATTTGAATCACAGTTTACCGTGCTGTTGGAGGCATTGTATGTGATGGAGAAAACTGCAGAAAGCTCAGCCTTGATACATGTCGAGTTTCCTTCTGTCACTTCAAGAGTCACTGCCTGAATGGCACCTGCAAAATACATGAATTTAGAAATGAGACTGATAAAAACAAACAGTATATCTAAAGTGATAAATACATATTGACAAAGGGCTGAGATTCCTATCATTGGTTACGACCCAGCTGTAAGTTTTTTGTTTAATAGAAATGTATGAAAATAGATGAGCCAAATGTTTCCACCAGAGGTCTCCAGTATGCATGACTAAAAACATTACTGACTTCATCCTTATGAGTTCTGCTAATGTAAAACAACTATTTAAAGGGTACATATTACACTATCTTAATGTATGTTATAATGATGTTTCCCCACCAAAAAACATACCTGGAGTTGTGTTTTGTTTCTTTCACACATGTTTAACACACAAATCCTGCATAGTTAGGCTGAGTTCTTCTCTCAAACAGAAAGCACTTTGTTCCACCTAC
Source organism: Odontamblyopus lacepedii (assembly GCA_034769755.1). Lineage (NCBI taxonomy): Eukaryota > Metazoa > Chordata > Actinopteri > Gobiiformes > Gobiidae > Odontamblyopus > Odontamblyopus lacepedii. Next base: position 28,087,627 of record CM068349.1, read on the forward strand.
TGATGTGGAAATACAGGAAATGCTCCACTGTATTTTTTTCCATACACCTTCACTTTAATCTTTCGGAGAGACTAGAGAGACTAATAATAAAGGGTTACTCAAACATGTGTGAATGAAACAAAACACAACAGCTATGTCTTTGAGGAGGTAACAACATCCTAACATGGCTTAAAGCTCACAAGAGTCCAGTTTGTGCAATATAGGACTTTTAACTATTTATTTCAAAGAATACAACTCCCTGTGCATAAAAAAGAAAAGTAACAATTAAAACATATAAAACTAGATTGTGTGGGTTAAATGTTGTTATTTGGCCTGACTGCGGCTGCTACAGGATAATAGTGTCTATTACATAACTTCGTAACAGCCAAGATTTCAAATGGCCACAGTGACTTCTCTTTCATTATTAACATCATCTTTTGATGCGAAAGGAAATCTGCAGCGCTGTCAGTCAAGCACTTCCTCGCCTGTGGTGACCATGAAGCTTGTCCCCACTCACCCCTAAGGCGCAGTAACAGAGAGTTTACACAATATTACACAAACTTATCAGATCGTGCACCAAAGTATTACACCCAGACTTGTGCTGCACTTTAACAATGCAAACTTAAGAAAGACAAAATTCAAACATAACTAACATCATTTAGGTCAGGTATTATTTGTTACTTTTCTACATTACGCCTAATTTTCTATCAGTCATGATACATGAGTAATGATTATTGAGGTATATCAAAACCTCTGTTTTATTGTGGGTCAGGTTTAAAGTTTACAATCACTCATAGTAAATGTTTTAAATGATTACTTCTCTATTTATAATACCTTCCTGTAAACCAACTTCTGTAAAAAGTGGTTTCATTATTGCTTCTTCTTTCATAAATTATATTATATTATAAAACAATCAGTTTATTGTAATACTTGCAAACCATTGACATTTAAAGCCCCACTACATTGCCTGTTAGTTTTTCTTGAGATTGAGTATATATAGAATTAATGCTTTTCAGGGTGTTTTGTAGCTGAAATGTGACTCAATAGGACTTTGATGTAAAAATGCAATAGTCACTATTTGATACTTTGCCAGCAGTGACCCACTGTCAGCACCCCAGTGTTTCAGCTTCTACCATAAAATGACTAAAGCCAATGGTCCTTTTGTGGTGTCCACACAAAGCAGAGCAACAATGGAGGAGGCTAAACCGGTCATTCAACCACATTAATTATACACTCTTATATTTCATCAGGCTTAAACAGGGAAGAAAAACACTTCTGCACTATGTATATAGTTATCTGACCTTATGATTGCATGGTCATGTGAAACGTTACAACGGGTTTGACACAGCAGCATATCTTTATAGACCACTGAACAATGTGTAGGTTGTTTACAGCAGGTTTCTGTGCTGCTATGGGTGGGAAATACTGATGAAAATGAAAATGTTGATATGTTTATTGGATTTTCAATAACATTATTCAGATGATAGTTTAATAATGCAATAAGAATGTGCTGGAATGCGACTGTAACGGTCTTGGCTGAAGTTCAAGTGAGACACAAAACATGAATAAGACAAAAGTGCATTTTATAATCCCTCATTTAGACGATTAGACTCTGAGTAGACCTTTGTGTTTCTTTCTGAGGTTGTTTTTATTAGCTTTAATTATAGAGGATATACTTGATTATTTGGAGGAAAATGTTAATGATTCTCTAGTTCAAACTCATTTGTGGCTTTTAGATATGACAGAAACTGAACTGTAGCAAATAAAATTATAAAAGGTTTAACCAAAAGCAATAAATATATATCTCAACAATAAACAAGGTAGATAGCTGTTGGCAGTTGGACAATTGAACAGGCTATTTTGGCTCCTAGAAAATTCACTTGGATACTGGATTAAATTGCATAAAATTACAGAATAATGATATGATAAAAAGGGAAATCAGGAGAACAAGTAAAAAAACAACAAAAAGTAAATATATAAAATGCAACTGGTCTATAAAAAAGGCCTGTGTTATGAATAATACAAAACAAATTAAACGAAAAACAAGTTTGTGCTATGCTATTTCACACTAATAACAAAAATAAGCATATTAAACTAGATTGCACGATAAAAATAAAATCAAAACACATTTTACTGACAGCTCGTCCACATGAGTTATTTTGCACTGCGCAGTGAACCGGACACGCTCCACGGGTTTTCTGCGAGCGACATGACAATAAATAATACAAGAAAAATACTCACCCGACACTGCGAGCAAGACGACAACAAGCGTAACAAAAGCGTTTACGATCTTCATGGTTAATAAATGATTTAAAAAAAAAAAAATGCTATTTGTTTATCGATGCGTTTGTTTTGCGCAGCTAGAGGCGCAGGTGGGTCGGAAACGCACTTGACTTTATTGCAAAACTAGGCTACATCAGCGATCAAACCGGATCTATTACATAACGCGATGTTGTTTACGAAGCTTTTAAGGTTGAAATATCAGGTTAACGCTCTTTGTTATGGGGAAATGTCGATGCTAGAAGCGGTTATAGGCGTTTTGCGGCTCGCAGCTTCGGTGAATTAAGCCCCATGTATGTGATCATGTGAACCAGCAGCGCCCAGACAACCACAAGCTGTCACGTGACTCCGCCCCCTCCACAGCTCCTCTGAAGTCTGCACACTGCACAAGGCTCTGGCACTCCACTACAGGGGGACCACATGCCCCTCTTTACCCGGGACAGTCCCAGTGTTGAGCCCTGTGTCCCCTGTCCCAGCACATCTACACCAAACCAGTGATTAGTCCCAGTTTTATCCAAGAAATGTCCCAGGTGTCCCTATTTTTGACCTAAACCAGGACTAAATGAAGACTAAACCAGGACTACATCAACTCTAAACTAGGACTAAAACAGGACAATCACAATTTTTGACTAATCTGATCCTGGCCACAATGAAAAAAACAAAAACAAAAAAAAAAACAATATCTAGGTAAATTAAAATGACTTAAATTAAGAACATTTTACTTTATTTGAGTAGATTCAACTTCCATCCATCCATTTTCTTCTGCTTATCTGGGGCTTTATCGCGGGGGCAGCAGTCTAAGCAGGAACTCCCAGACTTCCGTCTCCCCAGACACTTCCTCCAGCTCCTATAGGGGGACCCCGAGGTGTTCCCAGGCCAGCCCAGGGACATAGTCCAGCGTGGCCTGGGTCTTCCCCGGGGTCTCCTTAGATAAAACTTGACAAGTAAATTTATCTGCCAGTGGAATAAGTGTTTTTTTTTTTTTTTTTTAATTCAAGCAACATTTGAGTTTGTTTCTTATTTTAAGTGCAAAAAGTTGTTTTTCTGATTTTAAGTGTAGCAAGATGTATTTTCATATTTTAAGTACAAAAAGTGGGTCCCTCCGGAGGAGCTGGAGGAAGTGTCTGGGGTGAAGGAAGTCTGGGAGTTCCTGCTTATACTGCTGCCCCCGTGACCCAGGCCTGGATAAGCAGAAGAAAATGGATGGATGGAAGTACAAAAAGTCTTGTTCCACTGGCAGAGCATTTTACTTGTCAAATGAAATTTACTCATATCATGGTAAAACTTTCTTAATTCAAGTCATCTTAACTTGACTAGATTTTGTTTTTTGCAGTGAAATCGTAAAGAGGCATAAGTTGTCATTTGTTTTGCCGAAATATAGAAATCTGTGTTTGCGAGTGAACATAAAACATCCAAACATTTTAATCATCAAAACAATGAAAATGTCAAATATGTTGCATAAACAAATTTCCTTCCTTTAAACAAGCAACAAAACTGTAATCCTGTAATCAAATAATATAGTAAAATATGTCACAAAATACTCTCGGTGATATATCGATACAGCAGCCCACGATATTGATACTGAATCTTCACATTAAATTATACAGTATCAATATTTTTGGCCACTAGGCCTACATTAGGCCTACTTTTAATGAAACTTGCTCAACACATTTTGTTAAAGCAAAATCAAATTATATATATTAATTAATTTACAGAGGACATTTAAAACACCCAGGTCTTACCAAAGCAGACAATAGTACACATTTAGCAGTATTTATAAGCTAGTATAATAATGTAGTAATGCCTGCTTACAGTATCCGCACCAAACTCCTCCTTTTACTTTTTTAAAACTCAAGAGATAATATTGTTTTGAGTCATAATTTTGTGTTCACTTTTTGTCTTTTCTTCTAATGTTTGCTCTATATTGTCACAAAATAAGAAATAAGATCCTTTTAAATTGTTTGTTTATTCTCCTGTTATTAAGTTCATAACTTGAGAGAGCAATGAGTTGTCAACAAGGCGCTAATAGACCAGTGGACTTCCTTGAACACAAGTGTGATTTTCTTTTCAGGGAAGCTACAAGTGTTCTGTGTGACTTCTCATTTTTGTGTGTAGATAAGATGGTGTTATTAAACGCAAAAATTAAAATATTCAAAACTAAATCAAAATAAGGAAGATAGTGGAAGACCTGGTTACATTTCAGTTTAACTTTCTGGTGGAGCTTCTACCACTTGCTTATCTCCATGGAAATGTTATTGCTTTGCCTGGAATGTTCCACAGTATGGTGTTAAACTTATTAATCTCCAGGGAGACAAGTAAGTGGTGCCACCAGGACAAATCGCAAGACAGATCTGTGGAGAGGAGATCCGCACAAGATACGTTTAATGCCGTTCTAGGCGAAGCATTAGCAGGTCCATGGAGACAGGCGGTGGATCTCCCTGCAAAAAAGTTACATAGTGCATCTTTAAATAGGGGAAGCAGCATATTTGTATTGGTTTAGCTGCTAATTTAAAGATCATAGATAATGCAAAATTGACTCATGTGAGCTTTAAACCATGTCAGAATGTTGTTACCTCATTAAAAATGTTTGAGTAACCCTTTATTATTATCTGTCTACATCACCAAAGCTCCAAATGCTCTGTTCCACCTTGTGATGTCATGTAGTGGTAGTTTTCAAGTTCACAGCTCCTTTTACGTTTAGTGATTGGCAATTACAGGGTTGAAATCATCCAAATGATTCTAGTGAAGGCTATCACAATTTTTGACTAATCTGATCCCCACCAGCAGTAAAGAGGAGCATAAATTGTTATTTGTTTAGCCAAAATACAGAAAAATGTGCTCGCTAATGACCGTAAACAAAAAAAAATGCAGTGACAGAAGCCCCTCAGATTATGTCTGACAGGAGAATGCACAATGTTACACGCACTTTTCACACTTTTTATTTATACCAACCATTTAAGCCCAGGTGTGTCCCAGTTTTGAATGTTGAAAATCTGGTCACCCTACATTAGAAACATGGGAATATCAACTAAACAGCCTATTGTAAGAGACCATCTTAGATCTTTTGAACGATTAAAGGCACTCCCCCATGTGACAGCCCCCGTGCACTGTGCCACAAACGCTCGTGCTGTGGTGGAGTCAGCTGATGCTTTTCCTATGTTCACGAGGGAGTGCAAAACCCTCGAGGGAACGCAGAGCAGCTCCAAAGCGGCGGTCCCAAGTTTTATCAATGCCCCGAGACATTCTACGGCTACAATTTAACACTGTTTTACACAAGGAAATATATGTAGATTCATTATGGTACTTTAATTGACAGAGCAGATAGATTTAAGAGGATTGTCAGTTTCTTTAATTATCCAGATTTGTCTTTATTTTGCAGTTTCTTTTTTTAGTTAGGACACTGCAAAAATGCTTGGCCAAAATTTAAGATATAAACACTTGAATCTATCAGAAAGTGGTTTACAAGTAGTGAATTTATCTGTCCATGTAGCAAGATAATTTTACTTGACAAGTTATCTTAAAATAAACTACCTCTAGACTAGAATTACGCAATCTCTGGTCTAGTAAGTAGATAGTAAAGCTGAAAACAAGATGAATAACCTGAAATAAGTTTTGAAATCTTGGCCAGATCAGTGACATTTGCAGTAGGAAAAAAAATTAGTGTTTCTTTTTTTTGTTTATTATTATTATTATTTACAAAACTTCAGCTCTTGATATAGGTCTACTCCCTTTTAGAGGCTCTATTTAAGATGGAATAAGGAACTCAAAAAACAATAGCAATGATGTACTAAATGTCTGTTAAAAAGGCCCAGATGGACAAGTGCTAGTGAACCGTATCCTCAAGAGTTAATACACTGCAAGCTGTTGTAAGAAATGTTTCGCATGTATGCCGACTAACTAATTCAGTATAGTAATAATTATAGTAATAATTCACGCAAAATTACAGTACAATAAAATATAATAATCATGATGATACAGCGCCATCCACTGTATTTCTCAGCTGTGAAAACACTGGTATAGTTGTCTCCTTAATGTTTTGGATGTTTTTATATTAATAATAAAGATTTCTACCTACTTACCTACCGGTCTCATAGCTTTGTACTGAATTTAAATGGTCCAAGTTTAACTCTTCGTTTCTGTTGGTTACCCTCCTCCTCTTTAAAACTGTACCTTATAAAATAATACAAATAGCTGTATTATTAAATATTTATTCAGTTTACTTTTCTCACTCCATACAATCTCTTATACAAAACGCTGGATGGTGACATTGAACATTTTGGTCAAAAACAACAAAGAAATCCAAAGAAGTGGCTTACCTGAATAAAATGTTGAATATTTTCAGACATAAAACATCTAACCCTCATTTAATTTTTGTTTTGTCCCTAACAACTCCAAACAAGCATTCACCTCAAAACTCAGCAGTTAATGCAGTCATCCACAACAGAAAGTCTTAAACATAAATTAAAACTAAATGTGTAGCTAAAGACAAACCAACTATAGTAAAAAACGGTTGATTAGTTGGACATGATAAAGAAAATTCTAATACAGAGGAAATAAGAGAGAAAAAAAAGGAAAAGTGCTATTTTAATTGAGCTTTGCATTAGCAGAAAGTCTTTGTGGAGCAACCATTATCAGCAATGTAGACCACTTCAGGCAGCAGTGTCTTACTCTGATCCCACCTACAGTTAAAGGTGCATTGTGTAACATTTCAGGTAGAGTGTCTGGCACCTGCTAATCTTCGTGACGACGTTACTGCTTTGACTGGAATGTCCCACACTATGGTATTAAACTTTATATCTCAACAGAAACAGGTCAGCTCTGCGGAGAGGTGACTTCCACACAGTCAAAAGAGTACATGTTCTTTAAATGTATTTTTGAGCAATAAAAACACCTGTAACTAAATAATTAAAGACAGATTCTGCACTCTTCTCTTTTAATGTTAATTTCACGATGAGTATTTACGTTTTGATTTGTTTGTGTTGTGATTTTAATGTCTTTATTATTAAAGCACTTTGAATTTCTTTGCTATACAAATAAACTAGCCTTGCCTTGCCTAGACATTTTAATGCCATACTGTGAAACATCTGAGACAAAGCAGTAACAACTCTGCAGAAACAAGCAGGTGATAGACGCCCCACCGGAAAAGTTACACAGTGCACCTTGAACACACAGTGGGACAGTGCAGCATGTAGTCCTGGTTTAGTCTTCGGTCTGATGGCTGAAGGGCTGCGGTGGTTTGTGGAGGCTACTTGCTGTGATCGAACGTTAACAGTGAAGCTCCATCAGGCAACATAGTGGTACTGGTTTGGGGTCTCTTTGTCTCGCTCCATGTAGTCTCTGTCGATGAGAGACTCAATCCTCTTCTTCAAATCCCCCGGCTGTACAGTCACAACAGAGAAAACATGAGTAATTTACCATGTCTTACAATCGGGGTTACTATATCGCTATGTAAAGGTTCAATGTTGTGATCATCTGCAGTGGAAATATTATCAACTCCTAAAAGAACGTTAAAATGAATGACTGAAAGCAAAGATTTCAACATCAAGTGAACACTGTGATTGTCATATCATTAAAGACACCGTGAGAAAACCCTGATTTCTCATGCTGTGTAATAGATTGCCAGCTGTACAGTATAATAGTTAATAATAAATAATATAACAGATTACCAACTGTACAGTTTAATGATAAAATTGATTAATAATTTGTACAGTTAAGTAAATGCAATCTGCCATTTTTCGTTTGGCTGTGTTGTCAGGTGTGATGGTATAAGAAAGAGAAAAGAAATACCCAAAAAATATGTTCCTACACCATTAAATATCCCATTGTAATTGTACATCTACTATTGATTGTTTTATCAATTTCTCTCTCAGATGGGAACAGACTCATATGTACAGCTCAATATTTCTTAATAAAAATTATATGGTCCTGTAATAACATAACCATAGGACGTTGTCATCTGATGTGAAGTGAAACCTGTCATAAGGCTTAAATATATCACTGTGGTCATGTGTTAGTTTGTCAAAGGTTAAGTTACCTTGACAGGAAACTTGAGCTGGTTGTAAAGCTCAGAGACGAGGAGGTTGTGGCTAAGTGTTTTTCTCATCTTCATGATACGAACCACAGCTGCATCAATCTGGTACTGTCTGTCCTGGAACACACGCTCTGTGGTGCTCACCTGCTCTTCCACCTGGACAAAACACAGGAAAATCCCATTATTACTCAATGAAATTAAATTATTTGAAATCAAATCAAATTGTTAACCTCTGAGTCTAAAGTGTATCGTTTTGTTTGCCTGGCCGGCCAAAACTACAGGCTTTTACAAGGCAAGGCAAGTTACAAATTACAATTACACAGATGTTTGGGTCTTGAAACCATATCTTATCTCTAAAACAAACATGACAAACAGAATAACACAGAGAACAGATAAACAGAATCAGCAAGCGAGGCACTAAACTCTTATATATGTGAAATAAGAAGTTATAGTTTTGTTCTGAATGATATGAGATATTCGAGAAGAGGGCTTCCACATTTGAGAGATACGTGCTATAAATTAACAGTGGTGAGAGGCACACTAAGTAAGGAAAGTTTTTATTGTGTTTATGGAATCAAACTTGAAGAGATCACTTTCATAGTCTCAGTCTATAGAAATATCACAGTAATACACGAGAGGCTTTTCGTACCGTTTCTTTCATCTGAATCTGGTTGATCTTGATACGGAAGAGTTTATGTTTAAAATCATTGTTGAAATTGAATCGATCTCCGTCTTCCACGTCTTTCCCTCGGGGCATTTTGTTGAGAACTCGCGCTTTTCCACAGGCCAAAGACTGCAGCGTGCGCCTGAGCTCGCCCTCCTCTGAAATACAACAGGAGACATATTTCAGATAATATCAGACCAATATATTTCAAATTGCATGATAAGACGGGGCAACTTATCAAATCCGTCAGTAAAAGCGAGTGGTTTGGAGTAGTTTGCACTTGGGAGGAAGACGTTATTGTTTTTGTGTTAAATGGCAATGACTAAAGGTTCGTATTTTTTATGTGTATGCATGAAATCAGTAGTGAAAAGCTATTTTATTTTATTTTTATATTTATTTATTTTATATTAGATAAAAAGAGATAAATCAATGAGGATTCCCTTTTATTGCCCAGTCCTATAACACATTACATAAATTGAATAATTAACACTGACCTATGCCAGTAGCTGTGCGTATTTCCTCAATACTGAATTCTTCTCCCTCGTTGAACATCAGGAGCACCAGAGTTTGGAACAGAGACACCTGGACCTCCTTCTTCCCCTAAAGTTTAAAATAAACATGCTTTTAAATTGTGCTCATAACACAATGCTTTTATCTCAGTACATTTTACTGATGTGAATACCTCTTTAAACTCTGCCTTGAGCACCGCGTGGCCCAGTGTGGGCTGCCACTGCAGTTTCCTCCCACTGTGTTTGCCCAGATAAAAGAGCTTAAACACTTCCTGGAGTTTCACCATCTACAGGTAAAAATAAACAATCTGTTATACCCATTTAACAGTACAGGTACCTTCTCTAAATCATATTCTATTAAAGGTGCACTATGTAACTTTACTGGCGGGAGGGTTCACTACTTGCTTGTCTCCAATGTTATTGTTTTGCCTGGATTGTTCCACAATAAAACAATAAAAGGTTACAGTTCTGTGAACGCATCTTTTCACAGAACTGTAACTCAGATATTTCATTGGTTTAGTGTGAAAGAGTTGAAGTTTCCAATGTATATAATTCTTGTGTGGAAAGTTTTATAATATTTTTTTACGATAACTGCTGTTTCACTATATTTCTCAAGCTATTGGTCAACACTAAACCCTTGTGTTTGAAATCAGCTTTAATATCTTTTGTCAAGACTTTCCATGACAGGAAGAATACCTCAGTGGGCAGGTGCACATCCATCGGGGTGTATGAAGGCCAGTAGCCCATAGTGAGGATGTTCACAGTCAGCTCTATGTTGCTGGGCTCACTCTGGTTCTGTATATACTGTAAAACACAGAACATAGTTTATGTAGCTCACATACTATTTGATTTGGTGTTAACTTTGTCATTACCTGTTTGAATTGAATCATTATATCTTTGGATAGCTCCATGTCTTTAAACATCCCCTCTAATTTACTTGTAAAAGCCGCTCCACATTCTGGTAAGAACAAAACACAGATTTCACCTTTGCTAAAAAATATTTCCAATTACTTTACAAAATTTCCAATTACTGGTACAAAAGCAAAGAGAAAACGTCAGTATGCAATAAGGTTTACCATGTTTAAGCTTGGACAGCATGGACTTCTCTGCATCTACAGATGCACTTTTGCCAACCAGCAGCCGCTTTGCAAGGTCTTTCTTGTAAAAAGCCTCAAACACATCCTTTCCTGTAGATCAAAATAGAAGTTCATGATGCAGTTTTAACAATAACAAGTAATAATCACTGTAATGAAAACAAACAAGGATTATTTGCCTTTGATGCTTAATTTTGCACATTTTAGCATAATTCACAGTCTGAGGAGTGAGTAACGAACCATGAATGAAGCGAAAGATTATCATTATCTTGTCCAAGATTCGCTCCAGTTCCTCTTCTGTAGCCTCCTTGTTTCCTGCTCTTAGTTTTGAGTCTACATATTTAGCTGAAAAAAAGACACCAGCATATCAAATAATGCCTCAAAGAAACTAAATAAAAGGAGGAAAACTACAGAATAATGTCTGACCGATGAGTTCAGCGGGTTTGTTGGGCCTTTTGTTGATGAAAGTTTCAAAGGCTTCCTTCATTGAATTGATGAAACCCTCGTTGCGCGCAAAACAATTGTGAGCCACATTGTCCATTTTGTCTTTAAAGTCCAGCAGCTCCTGCACCATGTCCTTGTCTTTCTCTGGCGTACATACGATTTCACTGCCAAAAGACTATGCAAAAACATAAATATATTTTCAACACTCACAATATTTTATTCATGCTTTTAAGTGGATCATATTCTATTACCTTGATGTATTCTCGCCAAAACTGCAGCAGAGTATGAAGTCCTCCTTTGACTTTACTGAAGAGCTGGTACAAAAGAGCCAGCTCAGTGACACGGTTCTCATCTAACAATGTGCTTAAGCCTGAAGAACACAAATTCAGAAATAATATACTCATTGGAGCTTGCAGCATGTCATTTCTGTGTGGATAAAAGTCTCACCTTTGTGCAGTACGGCGGTCAGATGTTCTCCTAATAGTTGTTTTTCAACACAGCTAATGAGTGGTTTTCTGCAGAAATAGAAATAGATCTATTAGTTATGTGACTATACCAGAAGTCCAAAATACATCTAGGTCAATGACTTACTGAGTGCTTTGGTCGAGGTAGCTCACAATACGATCATTCTCTTCTTCTAGTCGTCGAGCCACGTGGTGCAAGTACTCAGGCACCTGGCCACATAATAAATAAAATAAAAGTGAATACATAAACCTCTGAGTGGAACCAGCTGCTGCTTTCAGCCTGTAACTTTTAAGTGTTAGAAAATCAGGACTCACATCTCTCTCCTGCATCAGCCGCTGTCCCTCTGCTGCATACAGGCGGTTGGTCTCAGACAAAAACTTCTCCTCAAAGGCTTCTTTATACACCTGAGACATCAGAGGCTTTAACACATGTTCTTTATACTTTATTTTCATTTAGTACTAATAACACTTACCTGCAAGTCAGACAGCATGCCCAGCAGACTCCTGAGGAGACTGCGGTCTACTGTCTCTCCATTTCGCTCAAGCTCAATTTGCTCCAAAATACCATCCACTGTACGTTTTTGAACGGCTGCATCACTCACAATGTGTGTGCGGAACAACTCTAAGCCAGTGTCCCTGAATAAAAAAAGAACAGTTCATAAAAAGGGATGAAAGTAAACAAGAAACAATAATAGAAAGGTAATTACCAAATTGAAGGGAGCAGAGAATTCTGGAGAACATAGGTTCGATCAAGGAACAAAAAAATACTCCGGATCATTATCTACAGAAAACAGGGAAATATACAGTTAGTCATTAGGTGATCAACCTTGATGTGTCCAAATAAAATACTAAACCTTACTGTTTGCCTGCAGTGGTCCTGCCAGCAGCGATTCATTCGCTTCAGGAAAGAGAGGTTGTCTAACGACTCTGTGAGCTCAATGTTAAGGCAAATTAACTTCTTAACTGACAATACTTTTCCTTATACTTGTGTGATTTAATCAAACTGTTATCACAGTACTATAAAAAGGATATTCCCTGAACTGGTGGATCTGAGCTTGAACATGGTCCTCACAAACCTGCCGCAGCTGTTTGTACAGTGTTGGAGACACTTTGTAGGAACACAGGTTTTCCACTGCCTATAAGTCCCACCCCCCCAAAAATGTTATTATAGTAATATGTGCTTCATTCTTGTGAAGAATACCATACAGGTCAGGTTTTGTTATATCAAGATTTCATTATCACTGTAAAACAGACCTGATAGAGCTCCTCAAGATTGTATTTGATTGATGTGCTGTTTTGGATTGCATTCACTGCCTCTCGTAGTTTCAGCCATGTGTCCTCTGTGTAATTCTCTGCTAGTTTTGGCCGATCTAATGCCAGTGAGAAACAAATTCTTGTGATGTATACAATAATAGTTAAGGAATCTGAAGTTTTCCATGATACTGAAACTTCATTATTATCAGTATGGCATGTTAATACAACAAGCAATGTTAAGCTACATTTACAACTAGATAAGAAACTAATAAGTACATAACAGAGATGGCATAAATAACAATATAAGCAACAGAAGAAATAGAGGAACACTTGGATGATACTTAGGTTTGGTGAAAAACACGTAGGTTGTACCTTTGAAGTTTTTAATGACTAGTTTCTTGGAGGCTCCTGCTTTGCCCGAGGCCACAGAGGTCCGGGGCATCATCCCGTTGGAGAAGCTGGCTCTCTTTTCCTGTCGGGTGTCTTCTGCCATTATCAGATTAGCGCTGGGACTTAACACTGTGTTGTTGTATTTGTTTTGCTAAATTCAGGTTGTTTAGCGTTTGTTTACACTCACAGCTTCAGCCACTTATCTTTAGACCAAAGCATAAAGTGATTAATTAAAAACAAGTAAAACAAAGCACCCCGTAACGTTATTTAGCACGAAAACATTAGTGCTGACAGCTAGGTAAACAGATAGCTACTGCAGCACAAGTTAGCACTGGCTACCACTTTGCGTGTTTTCATAGCACTTTAGCAATAGCCTTCAAAGCTAGTCCATACCTTTTCCGGCTAGTAAAGCGTGATAAAGAGTTGGGTTTTGGGGTGTTTAGACAGTAGACAAATGCGTAAAAGCGACATTGTTAGCGATGGTGTAATAAACGCTTGTTACTAGAGTCTTTCTTTATCCGACATGGCTAGGCTAAGCTAACAAAATGGCTTTTCTGCACAGTTATATTAGACAGGTGCATCTTGGGTGAAAGAGCTGCGTTCACGGACAGTCTGTAATTTCGGCCGCTCCTCTGTAACATAGTCAAACTCCATAGGTATAGAAGGTAGAGCTCGCGTCTCTTTGGGCATACTTTAATAACGCCGCCATCTTGGTACGGGCTTCCATGGTCTAAGTCTCCCTGACAGCGCTTTTTCACAGTATCAGCAGCGAAGAGGCCGGACTTTTGCGCCTCATACGGACTGAACCTGGATTGAACCCAGGACGAAACCCAGGACTGAACCAGGACTAAAACAGGATTAAACCAGGACTAAACCAGAACTAAATCAGGACTGAATCCAGGACTGAACCAGGAGGACTAAACCAAGACTAAACCAGGTCTAAACCAAGACTAAACCAGGACTAAAACTTGAATGAACCAGAGCTGAATCAGGTCTAAGCCAGGACCAAACCAGGACTAAATCAGGACATAACCAGCGCAGAACCAGGACTAAACCAGGTCTAAACCAGTACTGAACCAGGTCTAAACCAGGATGAAAACAGGATTGAACCAGATCTTAACCAGGACTGAACCATGACTAAACCAGGTCTAAACAAGGACTAAACCAGGACTAAGCTAAAACTGAACCAGAGGTGAACCAGGTCTAAAACAGGACTAAACCAGAGGGTCACACAATGCTACTTTGTCTGTGGGAAACGGTGATATCGCCTTGTCCCAGATTGATGTTCATTCATTTAAAACAGCGTTACCTCTTTACCAAGATGGCGGCTTTGTTGACGCATTTGGTCCAATAGACAGCGGTGGTCCATGCGAGATCTACCGTTTTATAGCTATGGTCAAACTCTGTTTTTGCGTTGCTTTTGTGCTCTTCCCTGGTGTGTGTTAGTCTCATGGTGAAATGCTTAGGCCTTTTATATTAGGTTTTAGTAGTTGCTGTTCTTAAATCTCAGCTTTATGGACTAGTGTTTGTGTAAGGTTAATTTGTTTCTGATATTTTAAACACAACACAAAATCACCTGCGTTCATAGGAGTTAGCGAAAGGGTGGCACTCGCACTGGGCACCAGGCAAACCAGTGAAACCACACTTTTCTCCTGTCAATGCGGTCTGTACCCGGTCCATTTGCTTCTAACCCCGGGACAGCGGCATGGATAAGCCTTGGCTGCGGGCGGCGGAGTAGGGTTTGGCTGTGTCTGACCCCAGCCTGCCTTCGGAGAGCTGAGGTATGTTTGCGGCTAACAAGAGGAAAAACTAGCACTAGGCACAGGGTGGGAGATGGTGCAGAAAGCATCTGCCAAAGGGAGGAGAGGGCAAAATCACAGTCCTTTTTGTCGGACAGACAGGCTGGGGTAAATGTGTTAAGTTGCCTCGCACCAGTAAAGCGTTATTACAGTGCAAAAATGTCATTAGCAGGGTTAACCTGGCTAGCACAGAGCACACAGCTGACTGATCATGGTAGCCTTTTGGCTGTACCAGTAACTCTATATCTACAGTGCCTACAGCGACAACAATCACATGGATCTTTTATAAAGGCCAAAACATATTTACATAATTAGTTGTGTAGTTTGTTTTGGTTGCAAGCTTGGTTTGAAGCTAGCTTGCTAGTTAGCATCGTCATTTGCACAACATTCTCTCTGGTTTTCTGGATATCTCTTTAGATAATTGCCATATGGTATTATTTGCATGTTTCACACCCTGTTGTTATAGCATACTCTCACAAGATGAAGTGAAAGTACAAGTCGCTTCAGATACAAACTAACTGAGTCAATAAAACAAATCCTAAAAAGTCTTTAATAATCCATCACACTGTTCATGGGAAGTCATAGTAATTTTACAATGATGAATTAAATTTCCACTGCCTAAAAACAAAAGCAAATGACAATGTTTAAAATCGAAGTGTATTATCTCCATTGTTTTGTCTGTGTAGTGTAGATGCTGTTGCTGAGATGAGTGTGAAGGCCTTTGAGCTGTTCCCCGCTGTGGAGCGAGAGCTCCTCATGGGAGACAAGGCTCGAATCAACATTGAATGCATCGAGTGCTGTGGAAAGCACCTGTACATTGGCACCAATGACTGCTTCATCCACCATTTCCTCCTCGAAGAGGTCGCTTCTTCAAAGGGAAAAGTGAGTTTTTTGGCTCAAAAGCTGCTTCACAAATATCTGGGACTCAAGAAGCCAGTTACTGCGCTGCGGGCTGCATCGGCTTTAGAGCGACTGATTGTGCTCTGTGATGGAGTGCTGTTTCTTGTTGACATGTTGACACTAGAAACTCCCTCTGGAGCTGGAGGAGCTAAAATCAGAGGCGTCACTACGTTCTGTATTAATGAGAACCCAGTCACAGGCGATCCCTTCTGTGTAGAGATGGGGATACTTTCCTCCAAACGACGGACAGTGCAAATTTTTATGGTTTATGAGGACAGAGTGCAGCTGGTGAAGGAGGTGAACACACCGGAGCAGCCTTGTGCTGTCTCTCTCGATGGATACTTTCTGTGTTTAGCTCTCACCACGCAATACATGATACTGAACTACAACTCTGGAGCCAACCAGGACTTGTTTCCCTACAACAGCGAGGAGAGGAAGCCTATAGTGAAGAGAATTGGCCGAGAAGAGTTCCTGTTGGCAGCACCAGGTGGCCTTGGTAAGATAAATGTTAGAATTTGTATTCTTAATAATTCTTAATATTTGTAATGCTTTTATATGTTCATAATATTTGCCATCCCCAGGTATGTTTGCTAATGCGCAGGGGGTCTCCCAGCGTGCTCCAGTAAACTGGTCTGAGAGTGTGATGGGTGCTGCTGTTTGCTTTCCTTATGTTGTGGCCTTAGACGAGAACTTCATCACTGTCCACAGTATGCTCGACCAACAGCTCAAACAAACTCTGCCTTTCAGGGATGGACACATTCTACAGGACTTTGAAGGTATTTGTTGACAAATCTTTTTCTGTAGCAACTTTCAGTATTTAATTTGACATACTCTAAATATCTATGTGTTTTGTAGGAAAAGTCGTTCTAGCTTCCACTAAAGCAGTGTACATATTAGTGCCATTGCCCCTTGAGAGACAAATCCAAGATTTATTGGCCAGTCACAGAGTGGAGGAAGCCCTCATTCTCACAGAAGGAGCTCAGAGGAATATTCCCAAAGAAAAGTTTCAGGTACATTTTCATTAGGAAATACACTGATTTACATGTTAAATATTGTTGCTTAATCTGTTTATGATTGTTTCATCACAGATTTTGCACAAAAGGATCCTTCAGCAGGCTGGTTTCATACAGTTTGGCCAGCTTCAATTCTTAGAAGCAAAAGAACATTTTAGGTACGTTTTACACTTTTTTTTCCTTAATGGCACTTTATACCATAACCAAATTCCAAAGGGCACTAAACAATAACATTTCCAATCCACTTGTAACCCCTATATTGAAGGAATACATTGAATTTGTGATCTAAATGCTTTTGTGTTGATCCAGTAACCTGTATATTTAATGTTTTTGGTGTTTTGTCTTTTTTTTAGAAAAGGGCAGCTGGACGTCCGGGAGCTCATCTCTCTTTACCCACTGCTGCTGCCTTCCTCTTCCTCCTTCACTCGCTGCCATCCTCCTCTTCACGAGTTCGCTGATCTAAACCACTTGGCTCAGGGTGACCAGGAAAAGGTCCAGAGGTGCAAGAAGTTCCTCATCAGTTACTTAAAAGAGGTAGGTCTAAATTGATTGTAGTTAATGTTTGGTAAATGGTTGATGTTAAACTTTGACTCTCAGGTGCGAAGTACAGAGGTGGCCAATGGCTGCAGGGAGGATGTGGACACGGCACTGTTGAAGCTTTATGCTGAACAGAACCATGACAGCCTTTTAGATCTGCTTGCTTCTGAAAACTTCTGTGTGTTAGCAGACTGTGTTCCATGGCTCGAGAAGTATCACAAGTGAGTACCGCATGTTTTAAAGATCCTATATTACACAAAATTGACTCTTGTGAGCTTTGAGCCATGTTATGTTACCTCCTCAAAAACATAGCTGGTATAGTGTTTTGTTTCATTCACACATGTTTGAGGAATCCTTTATTATTAGTCTGTCTACATCCCCAACATAGACCGTATATATGAGTGGACTAAGCTAACCCGTTAGCCGCGTGCCAAATAGGAAGTGCTCCAGGAGGCTCTTCCAGCTCCTTCTCTCCCTTTTTCCCATTGACTTACACTGAGATCTTCTTGCTCCTCTCTCTGTAACTTCTGCACTGAGCCTTGTCATTTTGGTTTTAAAATGTTCGTATGAACCCGCTCTACACGATCCGGAATTTTTTTTTCGCTGTTTTGTCCGTCAAAAAAATCCTATTCATTACATAGAGCCTGGCTCCAGATTTGCTCCTGTAACCATGGTATCGCGAGCCTCATTTGAGCGACGCTGAACGCTGTGGGTGACGTCACACTGACTTAGTCCACTCTTTTTATACAGTCTATGACCCTAAAGCTCAAAATGCTCTTTTCTACTTTGTGATGTCGTGAAGCTGTAGTTTTCAAGTTAACCGTTACTTTTTACCTTTTATTCAGTGTAGACGGACAATTCCAGGGCTAAAATTATCCAAGTGATTCTGGGAGTTTAAAAACACAGAGGAGCACTTTCTTTATCACCACATGACATCACAAGGTGGAACAGAATGTAAAATGGTTGACTTATATTTCTATCATTGCAGACATTAAAATGTGTGCATTCTTGAGGCTTATTTCTATAATGGAGTGGACTATGATGGAATAGTTTTACTATTTTAAAATCAATCTTAAATCTTTATAGACACACCCCACAGACTAAAATGCAGTTTTAAAATGAGTACTGAAAACCATTTGTTGTTGTAATGGTTGTTTTTTTTTTTCACTCAGATATTTTGCACTAGGGCTTCTTTACCAGTACCACGGTCAGGATTCAGCAGCTCTTCAGGTACATCTTCCTTAAACAAGTGAATACTTTTATGTTACTGAAGGCACACTCACTTTTCTCTTTCTACATTTTTAGCTGTGGATCCGTGTGGCAGATGGAGATTTGGAGGATGCTACGAGGTCTGATCTGTACGAGTACATCATAGACTTTCTGTGCTCCTGCTGCAATCTGGATCTGGTGTGGAAGTATGCAGACTGGGCCTTATGCAAGAATCCCACTGTAAGTTACTGCCTTTCTTGCTAGACTTATAAAACTGTAAATTATTATTTGTACCAACACTTTTACTGTTGGTGTTGCCATAGTGTTATGCTTAAGAATTTCTTATTTCATTTAGAGGGCAGTTAAATGGATCAGTGAATCCAATCATTAAGGCTCGGCTTGGGTTTTTTTGCTCGAGAAATTCACAGCCAATTCTTTGTCAGTAAAAAAGTTTTTAGACTTTGAAGAAAGTAATTTGAAATGGCAAAAAAAAAAAAAAAAAGAATTGAAAATTGAGATTGATAAATATGAGGAAAAGAATGTGATTAATTTTTGTCATGTGCTCGAGCACTACTTTCAGTACACAGAGATGTCTATTAAATATGGCATGCATTTTATGATTGGACATTTTTAATATCTTTCTTTTCAGATAGGGGTTCAAGTTTTCACTAAAAGAATTGTTCGTAAAAATCAGCCGGAGCTGAGCCCCGATGATGCTGTGACTTATTTGACGAAGCATCGTGAGGCTCTGCTGCTTTACCTGGAGCACCTGGTCCTCGAGAGGCAGATTCAGGTCAGAATTTACCAAATGAGACAATACCAGTTTTTGCCAAGTTCAGCACATTGCATCTTACACGTGCTGTTAAAAAGTAAAACCTGGCAATATTTACCTATTTTAAAAAATGAAAGAATCGGAGACTGCCTGCTTTAGCTGTTATTTTTATATACTCTTGTGTTTATATTTGCAGAAGGAGACGTTCCACACTCACCTGGTCGTGCTGTACCTGGAGAGGGTTCTGGCGTTGCTATCAGAAATGCCGTTGGACGAGGCGCAGCTGTTGAAGGCACGAGACCGACTGCAGGCCATGCTACGCGAGTCCAATCTTTATCGTGTTCGGTATCTTTTAGGTGCGAAACTTTGTCACTATATTAATAAGTGTCTCATTTAAGGGCTATTATTTACATATACATATATATGTTATTGATTTACACTGCGAATGCCAATCACAAGCATTGTTTTTCTAGTAATTAAAATAGAAAGGTTTCACACTGTAATATTCCATGCAAAGCAATTACATCTCTGTGGATACAAGCATGTGCTGTGACCTTCCACCGGAAAAGTTGTAGTGCACATTTAAAATAAGTTGGACTGTTTGGTAATAATAACATAGCTACAACATTAGATGTTTTTCAGTCCTCACCCATTCTGAAAAACTATACCTATCTTATCAAGCAAAAAATAATTGCTGTTAGCATCTAATTCTTGTAAATCTAAATGATCATATCTTCTTCATGATTCAAAAAGGAGGCATGAAATCCATACTTACTGTGAACCTTTTTTGCTCTCTAATTTTTAGGTAAAATAAACAACTGTGAAAGTCTGTTGTTGGAGCGGGCCACTCTACATGGCAAACTCGAGGAGCATGACAAGGCGCTGCACATTTTAGTTCATGAACTCAAGGATTTTCCATCTGCAGAGGCCTACTGTATATGGTCCTCTGAATCCCGGGACTCCGCATATAGACAGAAACTCTTCCACCGTTTATTGGGGGTGTATTTAGACACGCAGTCCCAGGGTGCATCAGCAGGGGGCGGTGGCGAGCTGGAGATTGCAGCTGTGGACCTTTTGAACCGTCACGGGGAGGTGTTTGATGCAGTTCAAGTCCTGAATCTGCTCCCTGAAGGATGGTCCCTGCAGCTGCTGAGGCCTTTCCTGGGTAGAGCGATCCGGGCCGGTATGCACGCCTGCCGCACGTCCCAGATCGCACTGGGACTCGCACGCTCAGAGAATGTACAACTGCTGAATGACAGGGTAAGAGCCTATTCTGTTCTCCTTTGTGTACAGAAAACATTTTAAGAGTAATCTAAAACAAAGACAAAAAAATATTTATCCAGTGTGAGTGTGAGAATTTGAGGTCGTCTATGGCTGCAAATATTTGGATTTTCATTAAGATTTTTGCTGAATTTTGTTGTTTTTCTAGCTGCGGTATATTTTTGTTCCCAAACTAGGAATTTCTTAAAAACAAACCCTTTTTCTCCAGGTCCTAAACAACAATAAAAACACTTTAACTTTTCAGTCCTGTAAATGTAGTGGAGTAGAAAGTACAAATGCATGCTCTCAGATGTAGTGAAGTAAAAGTAAAAAGTATCCACTTTAAATTTACTAAAGAATAGGACAGATACCTAAAATTTGTACCTAAAAAGTAGTCAAATAAGTACAATATTTGACTACTTTTTTTTTGTTATGTTCCACCATTGTTTTTCAATTCAATATGCCTCTGCTGATCCCAAAAAAATGGCTAGACTTAGAAATTGGTTGCACAAACTGCAGTTGTAGACTATTGTAGACAGTATTTCAAAAGTTTATAGCATCATACACAGAAATAAAACAATTACATTCAAAACTTCTTATTAATGTTTATATTTTCAGATGAACTCACTTATACTTTATACCTTCTGACTGATCTACTCGACCTTATCACCCTCACTTGCTTCTATGTTTCTTACAGTTAAAGGAGAGGAAAAAACCCATCTTGGTGTCAGACAAGAAGGGCTGTTTCATGTGCCACAATACGTTCAGTGAACCGGAGGTGGTGTGCTTGCCCGGGGGAGTCCCAGTCCATACGCACTGTGTCGCCAACCGAATCCAAAACTCACCTTCCAAAAAACATTTAACTAATAGCAGTAATCACACGTGAGACTTTGAAATCAGACATTGTTCAAAAAGCACTAAACTAAACCCAAGTCTTATTATTGTGAAAGGTTTTTGGAACAAGAAGCACAGAAAGTTGGTGCAAGCTAAGTTACAAAGATTGAAATTGTGAAGAAATGACATGAGCGACCAGGGGAAGACTTCAAAGCTTTTTTACATGCCTTGAAAAATAAACGTGTGATCCATCTTTATGTAAAAGAGGTCAGAATGATACAGTGCACCATATGTGTTTAACTCTGGGGCAAGTAATATTGCATGGACTTATAATACACTTCTAAGATTTTCAGTCTCATCAAGTACAAACAGTTTTGACTATGTTGATGAGAGAAAATCATTACGTTAATTCTGGGATGTGCTCTTTGCTGCTTGTATTTTGTACCAGTTACACTATGTTTAGTCATGGTTTCCTGACAACACTTTTAATTTCCATGTTTTGGAGCTATGAAGACATTTGTGCAATAATGAAACAAAAACCCTACTTAAAATTGGCACACCTTAAAAGTTACTGCATGTCAAAGCCAATAGATATGTTGTATCATTAAAGGTGCATTGTGTAGCCTTTCTGAAATGGTGCCTGTCAGCTTGTCTCCAGTGAGATATTATAGTTTTGTCTGGAATATTTCACAGATATATATGCATTAAACTTATCTATCTTGCGTGTGGTTCCATTATAGGTGTTTTTATTGGTTAAAAAATACCTTGGATAAACATGCATTCTTACTATGAGTGGGGCTGACCTGTGCACAGATCTGAACTGTAACTTCACCTGCTTATGTCCATGGAGATAGATATGTTTAATGCCATACTGTGGAACTTCTTCAGCAAAGCAAAAACATCTTCAAGACTCCACGAGAAAACAAAAACATTGGTTCAGCTTTACTTAAACTAAGAGAGACCAGATTCTACGTATGTGTTTTTGCTCTATCTATTCTATACCAAACAGCACCACAGGGCAAGCAAAGAATAATGGTTGAATCTGCTGTTAAAGATGTAAAATGGCCTTGGGTTTTGAGCTGAAATTGCTAAAAGAAAAAGTGGTTCAGAGTTTACTTTTCCTTGTCGGCATTAATTAACTGTAATGGTGAAATGATGGCGGTGAAATTCCTGTCTCATTGTTGATTGTAGGTTTCAGACATACCTTTGTTTCACAAGATTTATTGCGAGTTTGAGGATTCAATCAGGAACTAATCATGACATCTTTTGTTATATTTCATAGTGTAGTTTGTAACACAATATATTAATTTTGCCCTCCATCCAGATTTTAAGCATATTAGTCTCAGTAAAAAGTAATCCCAGTGAATTTGCCTTGAACAGAAAGTGACTTTGACCTTTTCACGCTCCTTATTATAACACTGATCGTATGTTTATAATACTGTCTGATTTCAGCCAATGTAACAGCACAGTTGTATGTGAGGTTTTATCTGTAACGCTTTTGTCTAACTAAAACAAATGAACTTGGATCTCCAGTGCTCTAAATCATCATTTATGTACATTATAATCTCATTATAAAGTTTAAAGGATTCTGGGTTATTTTCCAAATAAACCTTTTACAGGAAAAGGATCGTCACATTCTTTGTCCATGTAATGTGTTTTTAATACATGGTAACTGGGTGTATAAATCACGTGCATTATTATTACATTAAAGGGAAAGATTTGTTGAAATGTCTTTACCATTCAATTTGTTGTATGTGTAAACAGCTTATTACTTTATCAATTATTAATTCATTAACCACCAAAGTGCTTTTCAGTGCAGTATTCATTCACTCCACACTCGGGTGTGGTCAGCTACTATTATAGCCACAGCTGCCCTGGGGCAGACTGGTCTCCAACAACTCAGTGGTCTTTTATCGAGGTACTAACCAGGCCCGGCCTCGCAAAGCTCCCAAGATCTGACAAGATGACAGACTTATGGCTCATCAGAGTTAAGAGGTCAGAGAACAAATTACAAAGTTGACCAATTCAAGAAAGAATGTTTATTTAAAAGAAAAGACTCTTCTACAGACTTGATGTATGTTACACTTTGGTTCATCTTTAATTGAACATCATCTGAAATTTTGGCTTCATCATCTCCAGAATGGTTTTGTTGACGTTCTGTGTCAGATCATTGATTTTCATGATGACTTCATTTGCTTCTTTAAACAGCTCCTCTCCAAGAGCAGCTTTGACTCGGTCCCTCCAGGCGCTCAGCTTCAGACGCCCCTCAAACACATCCACGCCCGTCCCTACAGGCTGGAGGAAAGAGAAACACTATGTAAAGAAATTACCCCAGCACAGCACTTTGGTTGTTAATAGAGGTTCCGATATTATGTGACCTTCCTAAGAGCCTAGTATTTGATTTGATTTATCTGGCCGTCAAAAATACCATTTATTTTTCATAGACGTTCCAATAAATAAATAAATAAATAAATAAATACTATTAAAATTTGAAAACTTGCTCAGGGCTTATCAGTGTCGATCTTCATGGAGGCAAGCAGATGCATCTTTAAATATTGAAACTATGGCCTTTTTCCCGGGGTATTACCTGCATGATCTCTGCTATGGCCACTATGTCGGCCACAGAGATCTGGTCTCCAATGATGAAGGGTTTATCTTGGAGGAAGTAGTTTTCGAGCAGAGCCAAAGACTCGTTCAGGGCCCCCAGCGCAGCATCCATCTTTTCCTTCGGCACTTCACAGCCCATCATCACCGGAAACACTGCCTGGACAGGGTAAAAATGCAAATCTATTTATTTTATTCTCAAACCTAAATCAAAATGATGTACATGCTCTTGGTCGGTTGCATCTGTAACGAAGAAAATTTCCCCTCGGGGATGAATAAAAGTAATTCTGATTCTGATCTGATTCTGAAAACAAATTAAGAAAACAATAGGTGTAGCCAGTTCAGGCCCAGAGGTGTGAATAGCCCTGTATGATTATGCTAATCTGACCCCACCCCCAGTTTATTTCAATAGGGCGAGTTGACAACAGAAACTGTAAACAAATAGGGTGAGTTTCTTAGTAATTTGGAGTATCTAACTCCTCCCTCTTGCAGGCAGATATAAGTCCTATATAAGTCCTCCAGCATTCTGACCAGAACTGAAGAAGCAGCTCGGATGAGCGGCGAAATGTCTTCTATCAAAACTTTGGTCCAGTTGACAAATTGAACTCTACCCGTTGCCATGGATTCTGCCTGGACGAATGAGGGACTCTACACAAATGTATTTATGTGTAGGATTTGATTAGTTGTGCAGCCCAGGACCTCCTCCTGCACCTGGGCGTTATAGTAGGATCAGGACAAGCAGTCAAAAATCTACAACCACATATCTAAAACATACAACCTAGATGTGTTAATTTTGGTAATATTGAAAGTTTAAAGGTCCTATAGTAAGCAAATTTGACTCTTGTGAGCTATTAGCCACGTTTTAATGCTGTTACCTCCTCAAAAACATACCTGGAGATATGTTTTGTTTCATTCTCACATGTTTCAGTAATCCTACATTATTATATCCCCTCTATTCCCCCCTATATTCACTTTGTATTGTATGGTGTTTTGTCTTGTGTAAATACTGCGAGCTCCAGGGAAACTGGAGGAAGAGAGGGGACACTCAGAGTGACTTGCTTGGGACCCAGGGAGGCAGTCCCCATATCTGTGGCAACAAAGAATAAACCTGCTTTCTCTTCCATAACTCATAATTCACTTGCAAAAAAAAATTCCCATGACATAACATATATCAGAAAATATCGTCATATGGGCCCTTTGATTGATGGCCATAGTATTATGTGGAGATCACATTTCAATATTACAATTGTTGTGAGAAGAAACATGATTTTCCGTGAAACTGATTTAAGGATCAAACAACAGCAAAATACTTAATTCACTTCCATTCACACTGTAAATATTCCTGTAGCAAGCGACCAGCTTTATGAAACTAAGCCTTATGAATGATGAAAGTTAGTGATGGACAAAACGGCACTTTACATTAAAGGCCCATATTATGTAATTTTCTGATCTGTGTTATAATGTCCTCATCACAAACGGCACACTCCACTTTCATACTAAACAATGTGGGTTAACATGACTGGCGCCTCA
The DNA here is from genome assembly GCA_034769755.1 of Odontamblyopus lacepedii. Classification (NCBI taxonomy): domain Eukaryota; kingdom Metazoa; phylum Chordata; class Actinopteri; order Gobiiformes; family Gobiidae; genus Odontamblyopus; species Odontamblyopus lacepedii. Next base: position 28,113,194 of record CM068349.1, read on the forward strand.
CTGTGGCACTTGATTTTCCCAACTGTCTCCCATCCAAGTAATGACCAGGATCTGAGACAAACCATTATGGCCACTATCGTACTGTGGAACATTTCAGGCAAAGCAATAGCATCTCCATGGAAACAAGTAAATAGCGGACCCTCCTCCATTAAAAGATGTTCAGTGCACCTTTAATGTACAGATACCTAAAATATATCCTTATGTATAGCACTTTACTACTTGTACTCTGATTGGGTGATATTGTGCAGAACTAGAGTAAATTCACGTCTTACCTTGAGCACGAAGATCTTGGAGCCAGTGGCGCGGAGGTTGGTGTGTTGCCAGGACAGATACTCGTTGACCCGGGCTCTGGACTGCAGCTCCGAGGGGAACCAGTGATCAGGAGCCTTGTGTTTTTGCACCATGTACTCCAGGATGGCAGTGCTGGGCAAAGGGAGGACATACATGACAAATGGTGCATTAGGTACAATGCTGATGTCCAGTGTTTGTCCTGTCCTGTCCTGTTTTTGATCTGATGGTACTCAGATAGAAATAACAAATATGATCTTGGGTAGTACTTGGTGTGAATAGTTTGAAAGTCGCAGCTGTGTTCAGTCGGGCTGGATATTTTAATTGGAAAAAAACTGAATTGTAATTTTTCGGACTAATGCTACGTTTAACAGATTTGCATATTATATGAGAGTGAGAATTCTTTTCAGAGTCCACCCTTTAAAACAATTCAAGGGGCATCCCAAACATTTCTGGGCATGTCTATATGAGTGTAAACTTCAGGATAAGAAGCCTTTATATTTAATAAGAGGGGATATTTTGTTCTTTGCAAGATATTTGTGACCACTCAAAATGCAACACTGAGATTGGAGTGTGATATATTTAGTAGCTCTACTATAACCTATTGTCGATCAGGCTCTTCTCCATGTCCCAAAAAACAGGAAAAAAAGAGTGGAGACCGGGTATTTGCAGTGGCTGCTCCAAGGCTGTGGAATCAGCTCCCTCTGTGCATAAGGCTGACCGACTCACTGCCGGTTTTTAAGTCCCTCCTGAAAACACACTTTTTCTCCTTGGCTTTTAACTCAGTTTGAAGGTTAAATTTGTATCTGTATTTGTATTGTATTGTATTTACCTGTACTTGTCAATGTATTTGTCACTGTTTGTTATGTGCTTTGTGTACAGCACGTCGGTTGACAATGTTGTTTTTAAAATGCTCTAGGCATAACATTAAGCTGAGTTGAGCGTATTGTTGTTAAAGGACACATATTACACTAACATCTGATCTATGTTATAATCTTGTGTCCTCATCAAAAACACACGTGGAGTTGTGTTTTGTTTCATTCACATGTTTAACACACAAACCCTGCATATTTAGGCTGAGTTCTTCTCTCAAACTGAAAACACGTTGTTCCATCTTGCAGTAATACAGGAAGTGCTCCACTGTATTTTTAAACTCCATACACCTTCACTAGAGTAATTTGGAAGATTTTAGTCCTGGAGTAAAAGTTAGCTGTTAACTTGAAAACTTCTGCTTTATGGCATCACAAAGTGGAACAGAGCATTTTCAACTTCGGAGATGTAGACAGACTAATAATAAATGGTTACTCAAATGTGTGAATGAAACAAAGCAAAACTCCAGCTATGTTTTTGAGGAGGTAACAACATTCTAACATGGCTCAAAACTCACAAGAGTCAATTTTGTGTAATACATGTAGTTAATATGATTAACTTCAAGAGCAGGACCACACCTCAACTGCCCTCGCCTCCTCTCCAGCAAATCACAGCTCACTTCTTTCATACCTCAATTTCCCAGAAGCCTATTTGTAGCAGCCAATCCCGGCAACCCAGTCTGTCCCGAATAACTTCCAATCTATATCTGTTTGTCTTTCAGACATAAGATGTCTATGAGGGGAGTCCCGTTCCTGCTGGGCCGTGTGAAGATTGAGACTGAACACCCACCCTAGAGTTTCAACCCAGCCGACCTGCCTCGTCTCCCTCTAATAAACTCTTTTCTCTTCGCACATGTGTTGTTGGCATGGTCCTTGCTAGTGAAAGGACCTTTAACATTGCAACAAGAGAACTACCTGATCACTTAAAGATGTTTAAAATGACAGAAAGCAAAGAAAAAGAAGTTTGTTGTTGAGAAAGACAAAACAAACACAACTCCTTAAAAACAAATATTGAAGAGAGATGTTTAATAGGTCAGATTTACCTCTCTGTAAGAATGAAGTCTCCATCTTTCATAACAGGAATTTTTCTAATTATGCTGATCTTCCCGAATTCCTCGCTGAAGTGCTGCCCTGAAATAAACCAAAACACCACTGCAGTGAGAGGATGGCACAAGAAAATCACATCACATAGGAATTTAGATAAAACTACATAGTGAAACATGCCTCAGTGCAACACAATCTTTTAACGATGTGATCAATAAATTCATGGAGACCAAGCCAGACCAAGTTACAGGTCAGATGTGTGGAGCGGCGACCCCGCTTACAGAATGCTTGTTTTTCTAGATATTTTTAAAGTATAAAACCATCTGTAATTGAATAAATGTAATGTAGAGCTGTTAAATCTCATATTGTGGAACATTCCAGGCACAGCAATGACATATCCATAGAAACGAGGTGACGAACTCCCAACCAAAATGTTATAGTCAATTAGTGCACCTTTAAATTAAGTTAGACTACTAATTTTGCTAAAACACCGTTAAGAACATCTTTTTGCAAAAAAAAACATTCCCAATCGTTTCCCCAGTCTGGTAATTTCTTAGTTTGAAAATTTTACTTCCTGATGGGAAATGGTGACATTACACTAAATTCCATAACTTTTACCTATTATCTGACAAATATAAATATAAGAAAATCCCTTTATTTTGTTGAAATCATGTTAAAAATTTCATTAAAAAATGGTTTTGTGAGTGTACATTGTGACTAACTTTTTAATATCAATGTCATTTTGAACATATTTTTCAACTTTTCTTCTCAACTAGCTTCTTTGCTGGTATAAAACTTTATATTATATTTGCAATAGCTATAAATTAAGTCAAATTTAGAGAATCACAAAAGTTTGTCATACACACTTTAACCTAATTGTAAGAGAATTTAAGTTATTTATCCTCCATGTACATCTCTCAGTTTAACAATGACTCAGAAGAGCTAAATTTACACCATGATCTTCCCTTGGTATACCACTACCTAAATTGTGGTAAATTATTGTCTAACTGGTGCCTACTCATCTTCATAGTCTCACCACACTTCTTTATAAACCTCCTCCTTTGGAAGCAGAGTCAAAGGGCTTGAACACTCAAAGATCATCTTCTCTTTTGAAATCATACTATGTTGACTTTACAAGTATTATTGATGCTAAATAAACTTCTCCTGCTTAAGACATCCAGTTGGTCTGCAGCCTTTTACTTCCATCCTTTCTTGAACAAGCTGAAAACTTCTACAACACTAATAACAGTAGTCAAACCATTAGTGCACAAACCATTAGCGTGTTTTGTAATTAAGGATCGGATAACGGCACAGATGATACTGATCGAATATTGGTTCAATTGATTTCAGTTCTGGCAATATCTCATTTTCAATATCATCTCAATATATTGGTGTAATAAGACTATTTACTATCTGATGTTAGCCCATACTGTACATAATGTAATATTTCCAGTATTGTGAACCATGCTGCATATACTGTAAAAAAATGACAGGGGTTTATAAATTCACATGTCTTCCTACTCCTTTTTGAGCATAATTATAAAGCAGCACAATATGTACAATAATAATTTCATGTTGATAATATTGCATGTGGCTCAAATAAAAGAACTGAACTGAACTATGAAATCCTGAGATGCCCAGCGATTCCCAGCCTGAATGTATGTTTTTGTTATGTCTACCGCTGTCCTGGTTTTCTTCCTCCTGCTGTGTCTCTGTGTCTCCTCACAGGGACAGGGCTGTTTTGTCTAGGTATTTGAACTTTGAACTTGGGCATCTCATCCTCTGTGTGTTTTGTATTAGTCTGTTATCAGGAGGTAACGTAACTCCAACCGCTGACCCCATGGGAAGCTCCAATTTCTGTGTGAAAAATGAAAACGCTTCAACACAAATAAAGCCAAAACTACGGATAGCTCTGGAAAAGTAGACAATGGGAATTCATTTTTAGGATTTCTTTTAGTAACTGTATTAAAAACGACACTGTATTGTTAATCACATTTGTTACTAATCAATAACCGCATATCTTATTTATTTGACTTATACAAAGATTTGACTGTGTAACTTTTCTGGTAAAGGGATCATCAAATGCTTATCTCCATAAAGATTTTATTGCTTTGTTTGGAATGTTTCATAGTATAGTACTAACCTTAATCTTCAGAAACAAGCAGGTAACAGACCCCCAACCAAAAAGTTACATAGTGCATCTTTAAAGCATGCCATCACTTATACCAAATAGAAATGTAAGGTTACATTTACGTTTTGGTAAATACAACAGTAAGTGCTACAACTTATATTGACACTAATGTCAACAAAGGAAAAGGTCAAGTGGTTACTCACTGTTGTAAAAACCTCATGAACTTAGAATGAAGGAGAAAATACACTGCAAATAAGCTTAAGATTTAAACACTTAATCTATCAGAAAATGCCTTTAAAAAGTGAAATTATCTTGCTGCATGGACAGATAAATTTACTTGACAAGTTATCTAAAAAAAAAAACTACCTCTAGACTAGAATAAATCAGTCTCAGAACTAGTAAGTAGATAATAAATCTGAAAACAAGATGAATAACCTGATATAAGTTTTAAAATCTTGGCCAAATCAGAGAAATTTGCAGTGAAACCCACAAGCCTGTACTTGTAAACACATATGAGTGCTTTACCTGCAGATAAGTCCACATGCTTGAACTCAAAGGGGATGTTGAGGGCTTTAGCGAAGAGGAACACCGACCTACAGGGCTGAGAGCACAGGTCCAAGTACAGCTCCATCAGGTCCACTGTGTCCCGCGCTCAGAGGACTGTGCGCCGTGCAGAGGTGCTGCTGTGGTTCAGTGAATCTGCCCCATCTGCCCCCGTGTCCCAGACCCCACCCCCCCATGGATCTGTTGGTCTGGACTTGCATCACAGCTCCTGCCTGATAAACGGCGCTGACAGATCAAAGCCAGTGCGACGTTGTGGTTGAGCAATTCAACCTTTGGCCCCAACCAGGCCCAGTATTTTGTAAACACTTAGAAGATCATGACATCTGTATCTACTCTCCTCGTGATTAAGCGTCCGACTAAAAGATGTGGGAAAAGTTGCTCCACTGCAAATTTCTCAGATTTTAAAACTTATATCAGGTTATTCATCTTGTTTTCAGATTTATTATCTACTTACTAGTTCTGAGACTGCTTAATTCCAGTCTAGAGGTAGTTTATGTCAAGTAAAATTATCTCGAGGCATGGACAGATAATTTCACTAATTTTAAGTCATTTTCTGATAGATTTAAGTGTTTATATATAAAATTTTGGCCAAGCTTTTTGCAGTGTTAGAAAATCTAAAACTTTACATCTCCAAAAGTTTAGTATAGGGTTAAACATGCTGAAACAGACTGTAGCCTGATGGCCTTCACAAATTGTCCATGTGATGAGTTTTTCTAAAGGTTAAGCCTGCCCTACTTATAACCTTTTAAAGCAGCATCTCCAAATGCACGTCTATATATGGCTATTTCTGATTCAGACATCTAGACATCCATTGTGTACCCTACTTCTATCTGTCACTGATTTGAGACACATTACAACATATTTACTGCTAATAGTGGTCACTGGTCCACAGAGATGCACTTCATGCTTAGGGTGACCAGATTTTCAAAAAAAAAAAAATAAACAAACAAAAAACTGTGAAATCCTTGGTTTTGGATGGTTGGTAATTAACAAAATTGTTAAACGAGTGTGTAATTAAGGAAAATTGTTCTGCACTCTGCACTAATGTGAGTCAGTATAGTCACATTTTCTTTGTGTTTTGGTCATTTTTAAGCAGCTTTTCTGTATTTTACCTAAACAAATGCCAATAGATGCCTCTCTTTACTGTTGATAGGTAACAGATTGGTCAAAAATAGGGACACCTGGGACATATCTTAGATAAAACTGAGACAAGTCACTGGTTTTGGATAAATCTACTGGGACAGGGGACACAGGGCTCAAAACTAGGACTGTCCTAAGTAAATAGGGAGATCTGGTCACCCTGATCATGCTAGAAAATTAGTTTATAGCTTGAACATGTCAACACACTTGCAATTAGGTCTCATCTTACAAATACAAATTATTTTATTGTTATCATTATTATAATCATACAATTTCTTCTACAGCACTTGACCCACTCAAGTATGTGGCCGTACTGGTTTGTCAAAGACTGATCCCGTCAGATCTCAGAAGCTAAGCAGGGCCGGGCCTGGTTAGTACTTGGATGGGAGACCACTGGGAATTCCAGGTGCCACAGTGGGGCGCCAGTCACAAAAAACTGGTGTTGTGTCCTTAGGCAAGACACTTCACCCACATTGCCTATTATGAAAGTGATGTGTGCATGGCAGGACTCCCTTGAAAAAGAGATTAGTAATCTCATTGGGACTTTCCTGGGTTAAAAAAAAGTACTCATGCCAGTTTTCTGCACTTGTATTAATTGTTTTTCTGGAATATGAAATTGTATCATGTACAAATTATGAAATGTTTACACACCTGACCAAACAAACCTGTACACATTAATCTGCCCTGTATCAATGCAGCAATATGAACTGTAAATATGTAAATAGTGTATGGATGTGATGACTGAGACTAAATGGGACTATTTTACTTATTAACTGGATGAATGATTGCATTAATATATATTGCTATTTATTTTATTAGCATGTACGCCATTTATAACATCAACCTGTCCCGAGACTGAAGGTGGAAAGGAGCAATTTTGCTGTAACCTGGCACAAACATATGACTTTTTGTGTAGCTCAATGACAAATAATCAAATAACTGAAACTAAACTAAATAAACTTTGAAGAGACTATTCATTTTATAGGCCACTAGTCTAATCCCCAGTATTCTCACAGGTTTATACTGATATGGTGGCACTGGCAATCCTTATTTAAATATTTTTAATTAAATACAGTATTAGTACAAGGCTAAATATGTTTCTGATGTAGGGTGATCAGGTTTTCAAAATTCTAAACTGGGACACACCCGGGTTGGGATGTTTGGTATAAATAAATTGTGAAAAGTGTGTAACATTGTGCATTCTTGTGTCAGTCATAATCTGAGATACTTTTGATGGTGCTTTTTTTTTTTTTTTGCTTTATTGTCATTTGTAAACATGGGTTTCTGTATTTTGTCGAAACAAATCACAATTTATGCTCTTCTTTACTGTTGCCAGGGATCAGATTAGTCAAAAATAGCAATAGTCCTGTTGTAGACTTGACATAGTCCTGGTTTAGTCATAGTTTCGTCCTGGTTTAGACCTGGTTTATATCAAATTGGTCAAAAATAGGGGCAGCTGGGACATTTCTTGTATAAAACTGGGACAAATTACTGGCTTTGTATAAATCTGCTGAGACAGGGGGCACAGGGCTCAAAACTGGGACTGCCCCAGGTAAATAGGGACGTCTGCCTGATTCTGTCTTCAGCAGCCTACTTGGTGCAGGTGGGGGGTGATATGGGGTCGAGTGAGGTGCGGGTATCTGGCGCCCTCTGGTGGCGTGGTACCGACCCTGCAGCGCGCTGTCCGCTCTCTCGACACAACAACATGCGCCATCTTTAGCTGACAGCAAACTACTGAAGCAGAGTTGTGATGGGAAACTAGGTCAGGCGCTACAGGACGAAAACCAGCCATAAAATCCACATTTACAAGGCGTTTTTGTTGAATTTACCACCTCCCGAACACACGGAGCACTTGTATGGCCCAATGAGTGTGATCGGTGCGCCAGCTTTTACGCAATTTTCGTATGTTGGACCTGGTTGAAGCCGAGTGATCGTATTTTCTTCACAAATCGCTGACGAAGATATTAAAACAGGTGAGAAGACAAACTTAAAACCAGAACATTAATTATTAATCTATGCGTGGTGCCAGTTTACCTTTGGATAATGCGCAATTTACGCACAGCCTGGTTCAACAAACGAGAAGAATAACTTGGCTAAAGCTAGTTCGCGTTATTTGCCTTCGTAAAGTGTAGGCCACGGTTAAATATATTAAAAGAAAGAAGGTAAAATGGCACGACTGTATTTGTGTTGTAATTATAACAATTTTTGCACTTAAATGTGTTATTGAGTGCATATAAAGCTGCTTGGTACAGGTTGTTGTAACTAAAAGGAGGTGTGTCCGTTTTCAATTACAGCTAAGCCACTGTCAGAGCCCCATTGGACTGTGCAGCTAAAACACAATTGTCTTATATTGTCAGGCAACACTTCTCATGTGAACAGCTTAAGGAATTAATCATTGCTGAGGGTGTGTTTAAGCTTAAACAAACTACTTTAATTCCAGTATACAGAGTAGGAGGCATTTATTTACAAAACTGTCATAATTTTTAATGGGATCTTACAACCACTACCATTATAAGACTGCAAAATGTAAGTACACTTAGTATGTGCATTGAATTATTATTGTAGTGTTGTAGTCATCTTCATAAAATAGGAAAACATGATTTTATTTATTTGATATTTTACCAGGTAAGTCAACCGAGAACAGCTTCTAATTTACAGTGACGACCTGGGACCTTTGTAGCATGTTTTTGTTGATGATGTGTTGTTATAACAATAGTATAATATGCTCTTTTCTTTAAAAAAAAAAAAAAAAGAGAGAGAGAGAGAGAGATTTTGATTACGACTAATTATTTCGCATTTTTCATTTTGGTGTAAAGTCATTTGGTTTGCGGTTTTAGGTTTATATTGATAGTAGATTAAATGGGGGAACTATGACTGCTGCTGTTATTGTATTTTCCAACACCATACAAAAAAGTAAGTTAGTTTTTTTTCTAATAAATCCTGCTTTATTTATGATGGAGAGATCTTAATACATATGTATACTGTATTTTCAACTTGACAAAATAAGAAATAAGGCCATGGTGAAGCAAAATCCTTGTTATTTTTTTAAATTTTGTATTTAATGTGTCTACTTGTAAAGACCATTATGTAGGTCTACAGTTGCTAACTTGAATTCTTCTTCTGTTTTCCAGAATGAAGCGTGGTCTGGAGCCAAGCGAGCAGCAGGATGGGGGCGGTACCAGCGGCGCAGTGAAGAAGAAAAGCCTAAAAAAGTCCCAAAAACTGAGGAGGGACAAACATTTGGAGGAGGAGGGAGGAGTGCACTGGGAGCGTCTGCCACAGGAGATCTTACTGCACATCTTTCAGTACTTACCTCTGCTGGACCGAGCATATGCCTCTCAGGTATCTCACTCTGAGCCCGGACCTTATGGCGAGGCTACACAGGCTAAAAATACACGCTGTCTAGTTGGCGGGTGCTATAATTGCTGCTATATGTGTCTTACAGCTGGTACATTTAATGGTTTGTTGGCTATTATTAAGCCTAAAAAATGTTCACTAAACACCATAATCAAACTTGTTGTAAACATGTTTATACACACTTGTTTTTATAACAACAAGCAGTACAATATTTAGATTTACTTCATTGTCTTCTCTAAATTTCTTCTTGGGTTAAAGGTGCACTGTGTAACTTTTATGGGTCTAGGTTTTACCTGCTTTTCTCCATGGAGATGATGTGCTTTGCTTGTATGACGTGTATAGCATTAAATGTGTCTATCTTGCATTCATTACAAGTGTTTGATTGCTAAAATACCTTGAGAAAGCATTCTTCTTGTGGGCGGATTTATCTCTCCACAGATCTGACTTGTAATTTGGGCTTCTGTCACCTGCTTGTCTCCATGGAGATAGGTGATTTTATTGCCATACTGTGTATTATTCCAGACAAAACATTCAATATTTCCATGGAGACAAGCACGTAAATGACCCTCTGGACAGGATAATCCACAAATGTTGAACGCCCTCCATCTAATTCATAACTGACTGCAGATTTCTTTTCAAATTATTATTCACTAACAAACATTTCTATAAATATCTTTTGTATAAAGACTTTAATTTCCCTCTGATGTCAGGTAATTATTGAACATGTGTTATGGTCTATTGATACTTTACTGTAACATCACGCTGGGGGCTTGTGTATGTATTTCTATGGCAGAATGTTACTGTTAATTAGTTACCATGGTGACACAATGCACATATTAGCAATTACTACCAAAACGTTTTTAGATTGAAAACTCAATAAAATATACAAAGGAAATTAAACAACACATTTTCAGGAGACTGTGATCAATACGAGTGTTCATGGTCCTGTTTAGGAGTTTGATTTTCAATAAAACGGTGAGAGTGACTAAATGAAAAACTGTTGGCTAATGCTATATCGCTTGTGACTGTAATTTTATGTGCGAGAGACTTGTTTAAGCACACAAATCATCTCACCTGTTGTAGTTCCAGCCAAGTCAGCTCGTTTCAGGTCAGACTGTGCTAAAATAGAGTAAAGCCTCATTTAAGTTGAAGTAACAGAGCTTCTAACAGAGCAGTGCCTCCAGTTAGTGTCACACCCCCAGAGGATGTTGCTGACATCAGCTGCAAAGTATCAGTTTATTTAGCCTCCAGTCACCTCCATTGTGGCACTGTGAACTTTCTGAGGGTAGTATTTCATGTTGTGTTTATTTTTCTTTATCTCTGTTTGTCCAAAGGTGTGCCGTGGGTGGAACCAAGCGTTCCACATGCCGGAGCTGTGGCGGTGCTTCGAGTTTGAACTGAATCAGCCGGCGAGCTCGTACCTGAAGGCCACACACCCAGACCTTATCAAACAGATCATCAAACGCCACTCCAACCACCTGCAGTACGTCAGCTTCAAGGTATGATCACATGATACGACTGAAACGTGACGCTAACGGAAACATGCCGGGAATGCACTTTTGAAAAATGCTGCAGCAGGCGTCACGTGAGCAAACGGGCACACCGCTAGATACATTTGTGAAAATCACTGACTAAAAATCACTACTAGGATTTTGTTTTGGCGATATGCTGCAACTTAAAACAATAAATAATAATAAAATAATGATTATGTGATAAAATTAAGGCATACGTTGAAAACCTGCAGGGTAAAAAATATGATATTTAAAGAGTGCACAATAAGATAGAACTTATTCAGAGCCTTTTAGCTAAATCTGACATTTTTATTATTTGTTAATGTAGTTATTCTACCTAAATTTGGCCAACAACATGGCAAATGTATTTTATTTAATATTTCCACTTAGATGTCCCCCTGACTAATTCATAATTGTAAATAATGATTTATTCTATGTCTGTTAACTTCATGCATATACTTGCAAATGTTCAGATGACATTTTAGTTATACTTTTCTTTTTATATACATTTTTTTGGCACCTTGTTGTCAAAATATGCCCTAAACAAACAACCCAAACAAACTGGTATGGGATGGGATGGGATGGGTGGGATTAATAAAGTTGTCTGAATCTGAATAAACAAGCAAAAACAGGATGGTTCTTTATCAGTGCATTTCTGTGTTTTCAGGTGGACAGCAGCCGTGAGTCGGCAGAGGCAGCCTGTGATATTCTCTCTCAGCTTGTCAACTGTTCGTTGAAAACTCTGGGACTCATCTCCACAGCTCGACCAAGTTTCATGGAGCTGCCCAAAGTAAGGGATTTCTTATTGTCAAGTTATTCACAAATTATACGCGGGGATGTCTGATTACACCTTACTATATACTGAATTCAAAATTTGATCAAAAGTTGTCGTAATTATATATATTATACTGTCTACTTCTTGTCAAGTTCATAGAGAAACTTGAACAGGTGAACAGGTAAAAAAAGAGATCCAAGTTTGTTTTTTTTAGACCGGTGCCTCAGAGTTCTTGCAGTTTGGATCCAACTATTTATTATTAAAACTTTTTTTGTTTTGCAGTTTTTACAGGGATGAGCAATTTTTTTTCCCCCTGAGGACCATTTTTGAATCCAGACATCTGGCGGATGGTCAGACCAACGCGATCATTGGTGTAACACATGCTCATAAGCACATGTCTGTAAAAAATAGGCTACTTAAATCTATAGTAATTATGATCAAATGTTGCAGGGGCTGGACTAAAACAAAATAGAAGAAAATAGAAAGGTTTTCCACAAAGAAAAGCATTTAACGGACCCTACACAGTGCACCTTTTAAATGTTCCCTTTGTGTACAATAGCAAGTTTCTTCACTCTTTCTTCACCAGTCTCATTTCATCTCTGCACTGACGGTGGTTTTTGTGAACTCCAAGTCCCTCTCGTCTCTGAAGATCGATGACACGCCGGTGGACGATCCCTCGCTCAAAGTCCTGGTGGCGAACAACAGTGACACGCTCAAACTGCTGAAGATGAGCAGCTGTCCTCACGTGTCCCCCGCAGGTACAGTCACACACTGACAGAGGACACCGGTGGACATCTTGATCCATATTGAACTCTGATGTGGCCTAGATTTTAAAAGTTATATCAGGTTATTCATCTTGTTTTCAGATTTATTATCTACTTACTAGTTATGAGACTGCTTAATTCTAATCTAGAGGTAGTTTATTTTAAGACAACTTACCAAGTAAAATTATCTGTCCATGCAGCAAGATAATTTCACTACTTTTAAGTCATTTTCAGATAGATTTAAGTGTTTATATCTTAAGCTTTTTGCAGTGAGTGAAGAGTGAGTAGAGCCAGTAATGATGGGTACAGTCAGATAGATTCTAATAATACGGGTTACCTCATCTCAATACCTGCAGAAAATAAAACACACATAAAATGAAATATGTGTAGGTCTATTCTAAACTATGTGAAATCTACTAAAACAGTCTTAAAGCATAAATAGAATAGTCTAAAAACTCTGCAAGACCCCAGGCTGCTATTGTGGTGCCTTGAAGTGTAAACGTACCCAGAAGTTAACATGTAATTACTCGTTCATGAAAATACAAGCTGCTGCAAGGTCACTGCTAGAACTCACACCTCGCAACAAGAAGGTTCTGGGTTTCACTCCCGAGGCCAGTCCTTTCTTGCAGAGTATATATATTTCTCTCTGCTCTGTGTCTGCGTGGGTTTCCTCTGGGCACTCTGGTTTCCCCCTTCAGCCCAAAACATACACTGTAGGTCAAAAAACACCAGCCAAACTAGTCCTGACCAAACCCCGGTCAAGAACTGGTGAACTGAAGACACTGCTTCTGACAGGTTGCTCCAGCAGCACCGAAGATGGGGTCATATGCAGCAGACAAGTAAAGTTGTCTGAGTCCTGATAGTAAATAAATATATAATTACTATCTTTTGTATTTTTTCCTTGATTGTTGACATATCTCCTGTCAATCATAGGCATCCTGTGTGTGGCTGACCAGTGCCACGGCCTCAGAGAGCTGGCGTTAAACTACCACCTGCTGAGTGACGAGTTGCTCATCGCCCTCTCGTCTGAGAAACACGTCCATCTGGAGCACCTCCGCATCGACGTCGTGAGCGAAAACCCCGGACAGCAGTTTCACACCATCAAGAAGAGCAGCTGGGACGCCATGGTACGCCACTCCCCGAAGTTCAACCTGGTCATGTACTTTTTCCTGTATGAAGACGAGTTTGGGCCCTTCTTTCGCGACGAGATCCCAGTCACACATCTGTATTTTGGCCGCTCTGTCAGTAAAGACGTATTGGGGCGGGTGGGACTCACTTGCCCCCGTTTGGTTGAGCTGGTGGTCTGCGCAAACGGCCTGAGACCCCTGGATGAAGAGCTGATCCGCATTGCCCAGCGCTGTACACAGTTATCTGCGATCGGACTGGGTGAGTGTGAAGTCTCTTGCAGCGCTTTTGTTGAATTTGTGAAGATGTGCGGAGACAGACTGACGCAGCTGTCCATCATGGAGGAGGTGCTTGTGCCAGATCATCGCTACGGCCTTGACGATATTCACTGGGAGGTGTCAAAGCATTTGGGGCGGGTTTGGTTCCCTGACATGATGCCCACATGGTGAAGCTACGGTTCAGTACAATGGAACTCATATCCTGGCTCTAAAATATAAGATACAATTACACCTGTCATGATAATTACAATTGACTTATTGTTCAATATATGATAGATGGAACAGAGTTTTTGGGGGTCAGTATTTATGTTGGGGACTTTTTCTTTGTGGTAGTGGGAAATTTGGGGATATTTTATCTGCAATATGATAAAATCTGAGCTGAAGAAAGTTTAATTATTAACTAAAATTGCATAAACAAATTACTGAAGTGTTGCATTCTAACATTCATTTATAAGCTCAACAATACTTAACAATATTGTACATCTAGAATAACCTTTTTGTGAATAATTCTGTTAAATGGTTTGGTTTCAGTGTTACCGTTTATCATCAGTATTGACTTCAGCAATAAATTCAAAATTGGTTAAAGTGACAGAGCTAGCTACAATTGATTTCTACTTCATTTCTCAGTGATTTTATCTTAATGTTAGATTTTATTTTCCAACCATTAAGGCAGAGTATTTTTCCTCAGAGTTTTTAGTCTCTGCAGAGCCTCCACAATCACAGGTTTTAGCCGTAGTAATTAACTACATTCTCTGGCTCCACTCGCAAATGAAAGACAAATTAGCTGTTTCAATTTATATCATGATATTCCAGATTTTATATTCCCATGAATCTCAATATATAACCTATGATATGATTTGTCTCAGAACTACAAGACTTTTTGTTAGTACTAATACTAGTACTAGTAGGATAATTAACATTTGACAAACTTAATTTTTCTATTACATTTAGAAATTTGAGCTCTCTTCTTTTGCATATTACATTACCTCTGTAGTTTGCTCTGGAAAGTTAGTTATAAGAGCCAGGATATGAATACATTTAAGTGTGTATATAGTAAGTCCAAATCAATGTGTGACGTGGCCCCAATCATCTCCAGTTTATATAAAGTTCTGGCTAAGCGTTGTTTTAGTGTTGATTTCTGATTTAACAGAGTGCTTTGTGTAAATATTTATATGAATCTAATCTAAGTTTCTTTGTTTTATCACTACTCACAATTTGGCACTTTTTCTAAACTCTCAACAATTCATCAACTCCTCAATTTGTTTTAGAAGTGACATTCAGCATTTTCTTGTTAATTTTTTGCATTTAAATAGATTGTATAAGCTCTGTAATATAGTGTTGTCTTTGACCATATCATGTGCAGGGATTTATGAACCTAAACTAACACCAAAACAACAGCCATCCTGTCACAAGTAGAAAGAAAATATTATTTCTGTTTGACGTATGAGAGTATGCACAAAGTTCTCAAGTCCCATTAAAGGGGCGTGATCACCATAATAAGCTAGTATGTGTTAGGTTTGAATTTGTATAAATCAGATGTGTACAATTTATATTTATTTGATCCAATACCACAAGAAGCCATTCACTAGTTTTTCCAATAACTTTATAGTAAATCTGAAAAACTCTGGGTTGTACATGTTTGAAGTATTTTATTTAGTTGTAACTATTATTGACTATTAAAAAAAAATCAAAATTATTTTTTCAAAAATTAAAAAAAAGGGCAAAATTAATGGTGGTGGGTGGTAACAATGTAATGTTTTTTTGGATGTACTGTATAACAATAAAAAACAGGTGCAAAACTATTTACATTTCAGATATACTAGACTGTTTTCATTCTTTATTTAAACATATATGATTTCTCGTTTCCACAATATTGCTTTAAGTGACTTTGACCATAATCACTGTAGTGACATATACTGCATATTTACCACATAATTTAATGCATATATTGTGTGTATAATGTATAGATGCTGTTTGCTTGGTGTGGCCCATGTTCTGGTTGTAAAGAAATACAGGGGGACCTCGTTTTGGTGGCTTTGTTTTTACTAATGCACTTTGTACCATATTGAAGGATTGTGTGAGAAGTGTTCATTTGATTTTAAGATTTTCCTATATTGTTAATGTTTACGCATATTAATCTGTCTCCCCTACAGCACAAGTATCAGAAATAGGGGTGACACTTTAGTTTAGGGACCACATATAAATCGCTAAGTGATCATTGGTATGCTAATTATCAAACTTTTATGAATGCTTATTACGATTTCAATGTACGTACAGAAACATCTGTTGTAATCTCCACTACTTTAATGGGAAAAAAAATTGTTAATGATTTGATACCAGCAAAATACAGCATTAGAGTTTTAGAGTTAGAGTTAATTTATTTGAACTTTTTTTTAAAAAGGTATGAAGGCACAACATATAGTCTCCATACTCTCAGAACATGTACATTTAACAAAGAAAGAAACAAACAAAATTGGAGTAGGAAGGAGTAGGAAGAATCATATCTTATTTTAATCCTACCCCTACAATACATTGAAAGTACTTTGTAAATACTAACAACTACTATTAACTAGCTATTCATATGTGGTCCCTAAACTAAATTGTTACCGAAATAGGTTATATTATCATAAAAAAAATAGTTTTGTAATATGTATAGATCAATGTATGACCTTTTTTACAATAGCAAACAGTCCAAAAGACCAAAGCTTGTCCAGTGTTGGGCAATTTGTTTAATATACCTTCAAAATAAGTAGTATTGAGAGGAGGGGAGGTAACATGTAAAATATAAATTAAAAATAATCTTTTTTGTAAACCATGGATGGTTACTGTAGAAATGAATATGTTGGTAAAAGTAATTTGTTGACTGTAATATTTGTTTTAAGCATCATAAATTCTCAAAGGTTCATACAGTTAAAACATGTGGTTGTACAGAAATTTTACATCATTTCCAAGTCTTCAAATATCTGATTTCTTTCACCAATGTGTCAAATAAGTATTCAAAGGCTATAATGTTATGTGTTTTAAGGGCAAGGAGGGAGAGGCAGCTGAATGTTGATCCAATTGAATGTTAAAGCACGAAATGTTTATGTTTGTTAAATATAGTTTTTTGGACCTGAGTAATGTTTGGATTAAGGTGGATGTTTGTGGATGTGGTTAAAGTTTCTCCTGTCTGTGCAATGAGAGACCTAATTGTAAAGTGAAAACAGTTAAAAACTGCACAGTGTAACTTTTTGGCTCAAGGTCCATCACCTGCTTGTTTCTATAGCAGCTTTACCTTACATTTATTAAATTACATGCTGTTTTATAGCTTAAAATACATAGAAAAACAGGCATTCTGATTGGTTACCTTTCCACAGATCTGACCTGTAACTTTGTCTGGTTTGGTCTCCATGATGACAAAAAGGTTTAATGCCATACTGTGAAACATTCCAGACAAAGCAATAACGGCCCCATGGAGAGAAGCATTTGACGGACCCTCCACCAGAAAAGTTACACAATGCACCTTTAAAATTCAAATATTGACAATCACCCATTTAATGCAAATATTTAAAAAATTACCTTTATTAATTCCTGTAATGTCTTATATACCTCCTCAACACCTGACTATTAAAATTATTTGTATATATTTATGAATTAAGTTCATATAATCACATTTGTACTTATTTGCTTATAGGTGGTAATAATGATAGACAACAGGCAAAGTGCAAGAAAGTGCTTTCATTAAATGTTAAACTATAGGCAGAGTTATGTTGAGTAAAATCTATGCTTTTTTCCAATGTCCAATGTTGATTTAATTAAAACAGCCTGGTGTTTTACTTGCTCATATGTCTCAAATAAAAAATACAACTATTGAGAATGTGTCTGGCTCATAATGATTTAGAATACACCAAAGCAAAGTAACACAGTATTAAGGGTGCATTGTGAAGAACAAACAGGCCTGTTTATTTCTACAGTCCTTTCTTTGTGTTAGTTATATTTTTGAACAGTAGAGGGCGATACATACCTGTCTATCACCTACTATAAGTAGCCCTAATGCATCGTTTTCTACTAATTATTTTAGCTTTAATACATGTGGTGCACATTTACATAATTCCAAAAACACTATTAACTATTTTAAGTGTTTAGTATTGTTTAGGGTGACTAGACGTCTCTATTTACCCGGGACAGTCCCAGTTTTGTCCCCTGTCCGATCAGATTTTTTTTCCAAAACCATTGATTTGTCCCAGTTTTATACAAGAAATGTCCCAGGTGTCCCTTTTTTTGACCAATTTGACCCCTGCCAACAGTAAAGAGAGGCATAAATTGTAATTTGTTGAGGTAAAATACAAAAACGGATGCTTAAAAATGATTAAAAGACAAAGAAAATGTGACTATACTGACATGTTATTCATGAATGGTGTCTGCTTTACAATTTTCCTTAATTACGTACTCGTGTCACAATTTTACCATCCCGAACCGAGGATGTCCCAGTTTTTGATTTTGCATCTGGTCACCCTAAATAGGTAATTTTCTACTAATTATTTTGGCTTTATTAATAGCCGTGGTGCATGTTTATCTCATTCCAAAATCACATCATTATTTTAACTGTTTAGTATTGTTGTTTATACAACTAACGCTTCAGAAAGGGTAAAGTTACAAATATTCTGAAATATCTCTTTCAAAATAAAGTATGCGACTAGTGCAGTTTCTTCACAGAAGCTGTCTACAAGCATTACAATCTACATGGACTGCAGTGAAAAGTCTATATGTGCAAAACCATATTTTGTAGCATATTTTAGGGACAAATAATAAATAATATTTGTTTTGTTAACTAACAGTTTAAGATATTTCGAAAAGCCTAACCGGAAGTGCCTTACCCTTCTCAAACTTGACACATTCTCCCATCATTGTCCCGTTATCCGAGACTTGCGCGGTCAGTGATGAGAAGACGAAGAAAAGTTCGCTATCAGCACCGGGAAACTTTATCAAAACCTGAATGGTGGAGGCGGGAGATGATTTTGATACCGCGGTGGTGTATTTTAGCTGTTTATTTGTCAGGTAAGTCAGACAAACTCACGATTAAAATTATCGCTAACAGGTTGTTTTGCCCAGATTATGGAAACAGTGGCGCGACGCACTGATTTGAAAATTCTAAACCAGGACTAAACCAGGTCTAAACCAGGACTATATCAGGTCTAAACCAGGTCTAAACCAGGTCTAAACCAGGACTACTAACAAAGAAAGAAAGAAACAACATAAAGAGAACAAAATTGGAGTAGGTCTCTAAACCCCAGGTCTAAATCAGGTCTAAACCAGGTCTAAACCAGGACTAAACTAGGACTAAACTAGGACTAAAATAGAACGATATCAGGTCTAAACTAGGGCTAAACTAGGGCTAAACCAGGATTATTTCAGGTCTAAACCAGGTCTAAACCAGGACTAAACCAGGACTACACTAGGACTATAGAACGATATCAGGTCTAAACCAGGTCTAAACTAGGGCTAAACCAGGATTATTTCAACTCTAAACCAGGTCTAAACCAGGACTAAACCAGGACTAAACCAGGACTAAACTAGGGCTAAAATAGAACTACATCAGTTCTAAACCAGGTCTAAACAATGGCTAAACCAGGACTATTTCAGGTCTAAACCAGGTCTAAACTAGAACTAAACTAGGACTATATCAGGACTATTTCAGGTCTAAACCAGGTCTAAATTTAGCTAAATAGAGTTGAGCATGGACAATACTACACACTTTTTTTCACAATTTATTTATACCAACCAATCCAACCCGGGTGTGTCCCAGTTTTTTATTTTGAAAATCTGGTCACCCTATTGTATTTTTTATTTTTATCCCGTTTTTTTAGACTGGAACTCTAAGTAGTCCAGTTTTCAGTTCACATTATAATTAAAATATAAGATAATCATTTGTGCAGACAGTTTATGCTGATATGCAGTGACCTGATCAGCAACTCATTTAGATCTGGACTAGAAGATAACCTGACCTTTTAATTTTATATAGGCCTAGGAAAGCATATAAATAAATTGCAGCAAACTAAAGCCTTTTTAATAAAAAGATCAAGCACAACAGCTGAACATTTTGTATCTACTTACTGTATTTTAACTATTTTAACAACAAAATCCACTTCATATTGCTCAGTTCTTAAGTGGTCCCCCTCTCTCACGTTTTCATTTCTTTGGTGGGGGTTACTCAGAAAACTAATAAAGTCTGGGGTACCTCCTCCTCAAACTGTAAAGCCTCAGACCTGCTGCTGCTGGCTTTGTGTTGGAAAGTCATTTCTCTAACCCTCCTAACCCCCAGCATTTAATTAACTGTTCAAAATATAACACTGCATTGTATTGTTGATTTGAATTGTTGGTTGCTGCCAATTTATTTCAGTTATAAGCGAATTGTAACCTATTCATAAACTATTTAGTCAGTAATGAAAACATGAAACCAAAAATTAAACAAATATGGGCAACTAATAATAAGGGTATGCAATACAAGTAAAATGAATGCTCTTACAAAATAATATACAAGCATTCATTTATAGCATAATACTGTATTTATATGTATTTATAGACAATAAAATAGGTTTGTCTGTTTGTTGATGTTAACTTTTTTATACAGTAAGTATTCCCGTTTAAAATGAATCAACACACCCATAGAATTTGTCATAAACCATATGTTTCAGTAGGAGTCTATGAGCCACACTGTAAGTACTTTATTACTGGTATGTTATCTTTGGTTCCTCCTTCACAGAAAAACCAAACATCTAAAATCCAGTGTTGTTATCATTAGTACAGCCAGGCCCCTCTCCTCATATGTTCTCGATTCAGGTTAAACTCCCATTTTTAGCCCTCAACAAAGCAGGTTACAGCTGTTTCTGGGTGTGTGTTCTACTGTTGTCTTAACTTAGCTGTATCACTGAGAGACACGGTTGAACTGAGCTCCTGTTTGCTATGTGAGTTGTTTTTTTTGCTGGAATGGCCTTATCTTTGGGGAAAGAATAGATGTTTACAGTACTACTTATTTTGTTAGAGCCAGTGTGTACTTTGGTAGATAATACCTGAACCTTTCACACCAAACGTACTATATCAATTCAAGTGTATGAGTGAGGATCTTGATAATTTTTGACCTGCAGTGGTCAGTCTCCCAAAGAGTCTTGTTGTCAAAAGTATTGGAAATCAGATACCAGTCTATACTAAAACTAATATCGAAAGTAGATACTAATTTCAGCAAGTATTGATCCTGCAAAAAATCAGGACAAAATTTGAACTTTCCTGAACAGTTTTTGTGTCATTTTGAGCTTTATCAGAACTAGTATAAGAGTCTATGGTAACATAAAGAAAGTACTATTATTTTGTGTATGAAAATGACATACATAAAGAGACATATCTGGGACAATAGGGTAAAACAGTGTTTTATGTATTTTCTCTTATATACTGTTAAAAGGTTTACCCAAAAATCTGCTGACTACTCCTTGCAGGGCAGGTTTAATCATTACCCAGATCCTCCTGTTTTGGTGTAATCTCCGTCTCACTTCCATGCCTTCTCTAATTTCCTTTCCTCCTCCACAGCTGTGCTCCCTCCCTGCTCTTCGGTCCATGTTTTTGTGCGAGATGAGAAGCGCTATACCATCCTGTTCCAGTCCGTGGTCCTACCTTGCCATTACAACAGCGTCTCCACTCAGACCCCCGTAGTGCAGTGGGTGTACAAATCTTACTGCCGCGATCGCACACGGGACTCCTTCAGCTTCTCTGATGGTTTAGGAGGAGGTCTGAGTGTTGGTGGGACCAGTACTGGGAAAGGGTATAATGGACATGGCTCCAAGACACAGGGAGGGTATGGAGGGGGGTATGAGACGGGTACAGCCAGTTACCTGGACTGTGCGGACAGCAGCAGGACGGTGCGCACGGTGGCCTCTGTGTCTGGATCGTCCATCACTCTGTCTGAGTACTACAAGACCAGAGACATCTCCGTCATCAACAGTAAGTTTAAGCGTGCAATTCAAAAACACCTTGGCCCTGACTGACACTGCTGTTACAGTAGTGGTGTCCCTTGTCTTTTAATACACTATATGAAAGATCAATAGGTGTTTGTAGGCTCAAAATATCTGCCTTTGTTTGGTCTGACTGTGATTAACTTTTGGTTAACCAGCAAACTCTTAAAAGGTCCATATTACACTATTTTCTGATCTATGTTATATTGCTATTACTCATTAAAAACATACCTGGAGTTGTGTTTTGTTTCATTCACACATGTTTAACACAAATCCTGAATAGTTAGAGTTAGAGTTCTTCTCTCAAACTAGATAATACATGACGTGCCCCATTGTGTTTTTAAACTCCATACACCTTCAGTAGAATTATTTGGATAATTTCAGTCCTGGAATTGCCAATCTCTAATAAACCAAAGGTAAAACGTAACTGTTAACTTGTGAACTACTGCTTCATGACATCACGAGGTGGAACACAGCATTTCAGTTTTGGAGATGAAGATAATAATAAAGGGTTACTCAAACATATGTGAATGAAACAAAACACATCTCAAGGTATGTTTTTGTTGAGATAACAACGAAAATGTAGAAGAATTTATTATTATGACATATTAAACAAATGATCAATTCTCAAGTGTCACTGTTTACCAGATTTGCAAATGTAAACTTCTGTACTGATATACTATAATGAACGTCCATGTTTTTATATGTTTACTGAAGAATGTAAAATGAGATGCTGTTGCTTTCTTCTATGTGTTATTTAATCCATGTGACTGGTCCCACCTCTGCCAACATCTCTCAAATTCCTAAATGTTTTCAGATATAATTCACTATCAAACTTGAAAGAACACACAGAACAAAAGAAAAAGTGAAACACCAAAGACTTGACATGCACAGTAGTTAAAGGCAGAGGGACCATCAGAGGGGGATAGTGTATGAATGTGGGCTTGTTATTCGCTGCAGGATTGATGTGGCTTTAAGACCAAGTGTCCTCTTCTCCAGGAACAGGGACAAAAGACCTCTCACTCTCTCTGATGTACTTCAATGTCTCTCTTTTACTTTCTCTCAAAGATTTGGTCTGTGCCACTGCGAAACACATCTTTCTTTCTTTTTTTTCTCTCTGTTTGGAGGTTCTTCCCACTCTTCTCTCGCCTCATCCCTTTGCACCTTTGGCTCAGAAACAGTGCAGTGATGGTTTGAATGTACAAGACCAAAGCTTTGAGCATGTTTCTCCTTTAAGACGCCCAGTCATCCATACTCATGTAATCCTATTCAGGGTCACGGGGAGGCTGGCGTCTGTGCCAGCGGGCAGTAGGAAGAAGGTTAACGTGAAGTTTTCTCCATGAAAACTGCTGGATTGAAGCCATGAAATAGTTAGTTCCCCTCTGTATGTTGCTTTAGATCTAAACTGTCTAGAAAATAGGTGGATAATTTAGATTTAGTAAAAAATATATGATCTTTGTGCGGTCTGTATGTCACCCACATCTAATGGTTCATAATATTTTGATATGAAGTAAAAACCCTTGAAGAGTAAGATCCTCAAAAGTAATCACAGTTGTTTCTAAAATGCAATTTCAGTTGTCTATAAAGAAAATTTCACAGGTTGCTATTGAAAAAATGTTTTCTACAAACAACTTTACACTTTGTATTGCTTTCCATAAAACCTGGTAACACCGATAACATGTTCTGAAATGCATTGGATTCCTATTAGTAGAATTAGCATTAGGATTTTAGTCTTCTGTCAGTTGTGAATGCGCCTGTGTCCTGAACATATTAAAATGTGCATTATGTGGAGTGGAACCTTAAATAGAAACCCCTAATCTATTGCGGTATTTGTCAGAAAAGAAAGACATTAACACATTTTCCTGAAATCGCTGACCCTTCTAGATGTTACGACTGTGGTCAGCCTGGTCTGGAGCTTCCTTCATACACAGAAATTCGGAAAAGGAAGTGAATTATACTGTACAACCCACTTCCTGTCTGCTGCATGTCCAGTCCAGTCAAAGCTCTCACAACTGAGTCAGTGCTAATGAGCCAAGATAGTTAAACTGTAACAGTAACTCTTAAAGGTGCACAAAACCTGCTTCAGAGCACCTTTTGCACCCGTTTCATTATTCCACTGCTAAATTCATCATACCACTTTATTGTTACATGTTCTGAATAGGTTTCCTTTGCATTGTATGGGTGTATTATTGTTAATTTAGTAGCAATTCTTATTATTTATCCAAAATTCTGCAGTGTTTAAAATACGCCTTTCGTTTTCAGAGGCGGACCTGCGTATAGGAGAGGTGCAGTGGGGAGACAGTGGCATGTACATTTGTAAAGTGATTATTTCGGATGATCTGGAAGGACAAAATGAAGCCTCCGTGGAGCTGCTCGTGCTCGGTAAGTGTTTAAAACTGCTGCTGTTATATTTGCAATGTTGTCAAAAAATAACACTAGTGATTTCCATTTAAAGAGGTGACAACTTGGTACAGTATTAAAAACAAAACTATGCTGATCAAAAAGACCTGCTTAACAAGTCTCAATAGAATACTTATCTTTACTTTCAACCACATCATTTAGTTTTCTGATCAGTATCCTTTCACGAGATTTTAGGATAGCTGTGGTTTTGGTGAGTTAAAGTCTCAGTCACTTTGAAGCAACTGATTTGGTTTCTACAAGCAAGTAACAAGCAAGTTTTTATTGTAAATTTGTGGTTGAATGATGTAAAAACACAATGGGCAACAGCTCAGTTGGTAGAGCGTTTGTCCACTGATCCAAAGGTTGTATGTTTGAATCCCGCTCTTGTCATACACATCATTGGTAGAGCTGTCAAACCCACTGACCCACAGGTTAATACTGACAAATGAATACTGTCATTGGGGCCCTGGGCAAGACACTTAACCTGCCTGTGTGAATAGGTGAGTGGTTCCACTTGGAGTGCTTTGAAGGTGAAAAAATGCTATATAAAAATGTGACCATTTACCATGTACATCATAGGACTGAATGTACAAACGAGCGATTATATAAAGTGATTACACATTGTCCTCCTGTGCTTTTTCTGGGCAGACTGAGAATAAGTGGGCAATCACAGTGAGGCCCCCAGACCCACTCTACAGATCTTGATCTAGGATCAAGGAAGTACCTTGCTGGTGATTAGCATAGTATGTAAACTTTAAAGTGTAGCCCTCATTCAAACACAGTACCCATGTGAAATCCCTCTTACTGAGAATTCTGTCTGTGAAGGGTTAAAGTTCAGTACAGTTAGCTTTGATTTACTGTAAATAGCCCCTTTAGTTTTTTATGTTTCTTTAGCTCTGTGTACCTATTTATCACATGTCCAACAAGGCAGGCCCCTCAATGGTCAGATTTACTGCTGGAGCCATGGTATTTTTCAGAGCTGCTGTGCCCCCACGTAACCATGGAAACCTGATCTTTTCTACTGTGTATGTGCCGCCGTTTGTATCAGGGCTGACTCCGCAGAATCGGGGCTACCGGGAAATACCCTCTCTTGTAAAAGTTTTCATATAAGTGCCATGTTTACAATGAGATTTTGAAATCTTTGGTCTCAACAAAGTTTGTAGAGTTGCCCCTGTATCTATGGATACAACTGTTTGGCTTTAAGTGAGATTAACATGGTTTGTTTGGCTAGCACGTGGGTTTATGCATGTTTATTAAATTGGTGTAACCTTTAATTGTGTATTGTGCACACATTTGCCTCTAATTCAGTGATGATGAGGAATGATAGTTATTATATATGATTTATATATTAGTAATTTTCTGGAGATGATCTTAGCTTGACTCTCAAAGCTCCCATCTTCGTGTTTTTACATCAGTAGATGGCAGATGTAAAAACTGCTCCCTCCCTCCTTTTCCTTACCTGACTTTTGTTCAAGCTCACCTGTGACAGACAGATACTTTATTGACCCCAAAAGAAATTCAGAGTTTTCAACATAGAAACACAATATAGCAACATAGAAAAGATATCAGCTAATCTAATTACCGACGGTAGCTGTAAATTTGGCAAAATTTGTCCATGACTGAGGTTTCAGTTGTTTTCTCGAGCACATGCAATATAGTGGTTGAGCAAAAAATAAACTTTACCCCAAGTAAAAATAAATAATTGAATATATTGTATAGATTGATACTTTTTATTCTGCTCTCTCCTTGGGAAATGGACACACATTTAGCATAAACATATGAAGCAAGGCATGTGAGCTGAGTGCAAACAGTGCCCCACATTCCCTTTCTCACCCAGTCTGCCACTGTAGACTGTACTAAATTATCAGCACTTGTTTCGTAACACTGATTCACTGCTGCTGTGGCAAAAGGCTCAGACTAAGACACATTCTTGAACCAGTTTTCAACACTGTTTCCCATCTGCCAAAATCAGGTTCAGTTTAGATAGGTTCAGAGTGTACATAAATGTGGATAGAAAGAAACTCAATACACTGTTTTGATCTTCACTCTCTAAGATATTGCATAGATGAAAAAGGAGAGAAGGAAATTAAGTAATGAAAAATTTACAAAATTTAAAACAGTTTACTATGAGGTAGAGATCATGGCCGATGCCGATAGCTATTGTTTACAATCCAGAGAAACTGATGGTCGATAAGGTCTGCCAGTACTTTTGGATAATGACAATTTTTATTATTTTCCCTAAGTTATGTGTTTAAAATGTACTAAAAACTCACCTACAACCTTTTTTTTTTTTATCACAAACCTATACGAGACCAGTGTAGTTATGTTTTGTCCAGTTATATTTTTGCATTGAAATGTTCAAATAACATTTTATGGCGATACTTTAAGCCAGGGGTGTCAAACTCATTTTGGTCCGGGGGCCATATAGAACCTACTTTGATCCCAAAGGGACCGGATCAGAAACCTCATGACATATATACCTCAAAAATAACAATAAGTCTAAATATTTGTGCAGAGAAACGCAAATTTATTACAGAAATATTTTTGATTTTATTTGACAAAATAATATTAATATTAATAATATAATATTATGCTATTATGCTTTCACAGCAGCATCACTAGCCTCTTGGCTCCAGGTGAAAACAGACTGCTGTTTCTTCAGTCCCAACAATGATTCGTTTATCTTCTGTCTTCTCAATTCTTCGTTCAAGTTATTGTATTTTTTGCCGTGTCTCGTAGTGGCGTTTAAGGTTATAGTCCTTGAGCATTGCCACTTGTTACAAACATACCAAGCACACAGGTTTCCCATTCAGCTCCGTGAACAAATAAGAATAAGTTCATTTTTCTTGGAAAATCCTGCACTCAGCTCCACTTTTCTCATTTTTGACATTTTGCTGATGAGGGTGTCACGGTCAACAGTCAAAACGATAGAAGAGTGTTTGGAAAGAGGCGAGTCTTCATTTGTGCTGCTCTGGTGGGAGGCGGCCATGCACAGAAGCGCTGGAGACACTGTTATGATAAGCAGCGCAGAAAATTATCAGAAAAATCAGAAAAATTTTAATATTTTAATAGAAAATCTGCCGAGAGCCAGATTAAAGGTCTTGGAGGACTGGACACCCCTGCTTTAAGCAGTAGGTCGGCCAAAAGAAAATCTTGTCCTGTGCTGGAGATTTAAGACCAAAGACCAATGTGCTAAAAAGTGAAAATATCAGTCTTTCTCTACTATGGAGTAGCAGTGGCTCAGTTGGTAACTAAACACTAAACGTGGCCATACCGGCCTGTCAAAACCGGATCCTGTCAGATCTCATAAGCTAAGCAAGGCCAGGCCTGGTTAGTACTTGGATTGGAGACCGCTGGGAATTCCAGGTGCCACAGTGGGGCGCCAGTGGTAAAAAACTGTTGTTGTGTCCTTAGGCAAGACACTTCACCCACACTGCCTAGTATGAAATTAAGGTGTGTGCGCCAGGACTCCCTTAAAAAGAGATTAGTAATCTCAATGGGACTTTCCTGGTTAAATAAAGGTTAAATAAAAAATAAAATAAAATAAAGGCTGGAGGTTTCAGCCCTGCTCTCACTAGTCAGTACATACTGGTGTATGTGGTTCCCTGTGGGTGTGACAAGAACATGCTTCCCTGATACATATGTTAAATTTACAGTTGATTTGATATGTTATTTTAATTTAAAGTCAATTTGATTCATCTTTCTGGCATCCTTTTATTTCTCATTTAGATCTACTTTAGGCAGGTTTAGTCCTACCTGGTTGTATTTTACTGCAGTGAAGAGCTTGAGAACCGCTAAACTATACAAATTTACATTCACAGAAACTATGATAATACTGATGATGATGGGCTAATCCAGGAGAGTCCAAATTTTTTTCATTAAGGATCACATGTTAAAACACAGACCAGCATGAGGGCCAATAGGGCGTCATAGACTGGTGGTCAGAACAATGAGTAATTCAAATATGTGCATTTATAACAGGTTTGAATGACCCACTAGAGCTTCATTCATGCATCCCTTAAAAGGACACACTAAATGTGCTTGATCAAAGTAGATATCAAAAACATGCAGTAAAAAGTACTATTTGCAGTAGTATGGGTAAATTCAGTTTGGACATGACTGGGCTAATCCATAATATTTATTGAAGTCAGTTGTTTGTCCACAGGGGGGGTAAATGAACACCTGCAGTTTGCCCTGTATTCAGTGAGTAACAGTCTAAAGGAGTATTAGTTCTACGCACACGCACGTACACACACACACTCATTTCTCTGTGGCTTATAGTTTGCTGACAGGGCACTCTCTCACCACACGCGGGTGCTGATTTTGGGATTTGCTGCATGCGCCTCTGCTTATACCTGTTCATAATTATCCTGAGATGATTCATGTTCCAGTTTATCGTCACAGACCTAAATTTGACTTTTAAAGATGCACTGAGCAACTTTTCTAGTGGAGGGTCTGCCCACTACATTTCCATGCACTGCAAAATCCTAGGCCAAAATGTTAGATATAGACACTTAAATCTATTAGAAAATGACTTAAAAGCAGTGAAATTATCTGTAGCAAGTAGCAAGATCATTTTACTTGACAAGTTATCTTAAACTAAACTACATCTAGACTAGAATTAAGCAATCTCAGAACTAATAAGTAGATAATAAATCTAAGATCAGAGAAATTTGCAGTGTGCCGACTAGATGTCCTTGCTTTGCCTGTAACATTTCACAATATGGCATTAAAGTTATCTCTCTCCATAGATACAAGTTACAGGTCAGATCTGTGTAGAGACAAACCTGCTCACAGTAAGAATGCAAGTTTTTCATGGTATGTTTAAGCAATAAAAACACCTGTTATTGAATAAACACATACTAGATCATTTTAATGCCATACTTCTGAACATCCCAAACAAAGCAATGCATCTCCATGGAGACAAACAGGTGGCAGTCCTCTCACTGACAAGTTATATAGTGCACCTTTAATGAAATCCTAACGAGGATGATCTGGAACAAGCTTGTTTATAAAGTAGCCTCTTTGCATGCTGCTGTGGACCTGTCCTCTGCACTATATTAACCCCTTCATTTCTGCTCTCTTCTTCACCTCCTGTGCTCTGTCTGTTTTCCAGGTCTCTCAGCCGTACCTGAAGATCTTCTGCCAGGCTTTGATTTGAAGATAATGCCAGGTAGGGGCTAGGGCTTTGCTGTGTCCTTACCTGGCTGCTTTCCTCATACTAACACTGCTCCACTGTCGCAAAGATACAGTAGTCTTTAATACATGTTTTTGGTCTGTGTTTTTTCTGCCTTAGTTAACATGCAAACAAGATTGTACATGCTTGGGGAAAATTATTTGTGAGATTTTTTTTTTTACATAAGATCTGGCGCAGACAAAAAGTGGGCTCTGTGCCCTTAAGAGCCTGTAGTTCAAAAAACAATCCTACAATACCAGCAAAAAGGAGTCCAAATTTGTGAAATGAACGGCACCAATTTATTATATATAAATTTTCCTAAAATATCTTGTGTTGTCTCTTGTCTCATGGACCAAAGCTTACGCCTTGTTTCATCTTGAGGGAATCGTGTCTCATCCTAACCCTACCGCAGAGGCTAGTCACAGGATAAGGGTTACAGAAAACCTCTCTTTGGATCAATTCATTGCACAGATGTCAGATCAAATGATAGATACATTACAATGTTATTTGAATTGATTTTACTGGAATGTCCTTGAGATGTGCCGTCTTGTTTTGGAGAGGGTCCAAAAAACACATAACATTAATAAAACACAATTACAATAGACAGAAAACAAACAGGTTTACATTACAAAACAGACAGACAGACAATCTTGCTCCATCATGCTCCTTTCCCAACTCCTGCTACAGTACAATACATTATATAGTAATGGTATATGCAAAATAGAAAAATACAAAAAATAAATAAATAAAAAGACAAAGTAAAAACATAAAAAGGAGTTTTGAGATATGAAAACAAAGAGTGGTAGTCTATTCCAATCCCTGTACCGAAATGACCTGCATCTAACTTCTTTGTAGAAAAAGTGAGACAGTGAGTGCTTTTAAGTGAATATGATGACCATGTGTGTTTGGGTTGCAGTGTTCTCCAAAACTGTATATTTGCCCAGCATTGTACATTACCAATACAATCCATGCTTCTGTAGCTGTAGCTGTGGCATCTGTTTAGAACAATATATCCAGTACAATTCATAACAATGATCTATTCCTTTTAATAGTTCTTAATAAAGCAGCTCCCACATTTCCAGGATCTATTTACTACACCAGGTGTTTTAACTAGAAGCTTTCACAATAGCAGGAACTTACTCCTCACATAATCATCTGCCTCTTGCTCACTGGGATGATCCTCTCTGGTAAACAGCCATTATGATCATTATAGTTATTTATGGCAGTGATTAACACATAGGCCTGAATCTGTGGCCACTGCCCTGTCATAGAGATCACTCAAAAGTGTGGAGTGTTAAATTGACTCATTTGAGGTTGTTATAATCCCATTTTAACCACATAAGGTTTAAGTTATTAAAATATTGTCTGAAATCCAAAGAATGAGTAATAAATTATTCACAACCAGAGAGATTATTGACTTTTCTGGATGTCTAAAAATAACTTTTTGTGGCTAATACTGCACAGTGGTTTCTATACTCATAAGATTCTCAATAATGATTCACCAACAGCTGCATTTATAGGTTAGTGCCGAGATGTCGGGGGGGTAATATTCATGAAATGTGTATTATATATGTATTATATATATATGTATTATATATATTGATACTTTGCAGCTGATGTGATGTTAACTCTGTCTGAAGCTCTGTTACTCAATGTAACATTTAATCTGATCTTTAATGTAACACAATCGGACCTGAACAAGCTGACTTTGCTACATCACTACAATAGGTGATAAGGTGAGCTGATTTGTGCTTTTAAACCGGTCTGTCAGACATCAAATTGCAGTCGCAAGACAGCTAGAATTACCCAGGAGTTTTCTCGCCTTTTTTGTTGTCAAACACCTAAACAGGACCATGAACACTGGTGTAGTTCACAGGCTCCTGAAGATATAATGTTTAAATGTATTTTTCTTGAGTTTTCAGACTATATTAAAACTTTTTGGCTGTGTTTGCTAATGCATGCATTGTGTCCCCATGATAACTTCTAAACATTTGTTTGTAGACACCCCCAGTGCGATGTCACTGCAAAGTGTCAATTGTTTTATTCTTGTTGATTAGATTAGATTTTTGCATTCTATCAGAAATATGCTTAAACATGCCTGTCTATCTGAGGTTCACGGAAAAAATGAATGGACACTGTAAACACAAACTTATAAAATCCCTATACGCCCGTTGGAAGATTACACAGCAAGTTTCTGATTTTATTAAGTTATTCTAACATTGCCCCTTTTCTTAGTGAGATTTGCTTAACTTCAATGATGAATTTTGATTTATCTTGCAGATCATATATTGCCCACCTCTTTTGCCATACATATAGGCTGCAGTAACTTATCCTCATTTAGTCCTGGTCTGGTGTAGTCTGATGTAGTCTTGTTTTGGTCCTGTCCTAATCTAGTCTAGGTTTAACCCAGCTTTAGTCCCTGTTTAGTCCCAATTTTGATGTGATGTGTTTCTATGTGTTTGCAGTGAAAGTTTGAAAATAAAGTTGGATTTCATTTGTTGTCACAGTCAGATCCGGGGTATCTTTCTGAGACACATAATATGTCCCTTCCTTCCTGAAGCGAGGACCAGTTTCCTGTCGCTCTGAGTGTGTGTGAGCAGTGAAAAGATTGTGTGGAGTTTTCACATTGTTAAACATTTCCTCTTCAGCCTTCTCCTTCCGCTGCCCGCTGTGTCCTTAAAGACTGCTACATCTGCTTTATCTGCCCTTTAACAATACCGATAGATACAACTCATGCTGTCTTCAGTTTGAGATGTGCAGTGGAAATATGTTGTTGCATTATCAAACCAGCAAACTGCTCAAATGTATTGATATAGTTTAAACAACAGCTAAATGTTACTAAATGTTATGTATGATTGGATTAGGTTTGAAAGGCGACATGCCCATACAAACTACAAGACATAAATTCCCAGCTTTTTTATCATGTGTGCTAATTGGTTTATTAATCTATTAGGCCTGTCATAATAAATGCTATATCGACTTACTTTTCAGTACAGTAACTTTTGGGAGTCAATATTAATCATACGTTTGTGTGAGTGAGACATTTTTGGTTGTTATTTCTCTAATATGATAAGAATTGACCTTCTGTGACTCATTATACAAACGACTTTAGCTGCTATTTAGTTATTGCAGCTCATATTTTGACTATATTTATGAATTGAAGTACTTTTTTGTGGGATAATTCTGCTTAATAATGGTTTGGTTTTAGTATTATTGTTTCTCTAATCTTACAGGCAAGTAGCAAAGGTTTAAAAATGTGGTTATCTGGACTAGGTTACAGGGTGATGTGGCTTAGGATATTGTTGTGTTTTTATACAGTATTCATTACTCACAGTACCAATATGTCAGTACAAGCCTCAGTGTTGTGATAGGAAGTCCTGGCTCTGTCAATTTGCTGGATGTGTCTCCCCAGTTTTTGACCCATTTCACATTGCTTACGTTTCTTTTTATCAATTTCAATTATATTTACTATCATTTTTCTTTTTACTTGAACTTATGCAGTTGTATAATTATGCCTTATTTGACTCAAGTCTCTTGCCATTATTGCAACGTATTTTGAAATTATTATTTCCATTTATGTTGTTTCTCTTTGTTATTATATTATATTGTGATGTGTGAGCTCCTGTGTCCAAATAATTTCCCTTGTGGATCAGTAAACTTGTCTAAGTAAAGTCTAAGTTGGTCTAAGCATTTATAAGTGCACCACAGTATTATGAATTTACTTTTTATGTCCATGATTTTGTGTTCTGTTGACAGAGTGGGTGTTTGTGGGCGCGGTGGCTCTGGGCTCTGTGCTCTTCTTGTTGCTGGTGGGAATCTGTTGGTGCCAGTGCTGTCCTCACTCGTGCTGCTGCTACGTCAGCTGCTGGTGCTGCCCGGACACATGCTGCTGCCCCCGACACTGTAAGACCCCACACACACAAGCCACACACACAAATACACACACATGCCCAACACACAAATACACACACGCACAACACAGACAGACAACACACACATACACACATATACACACACACACACAAGTGTAATCTTTATAGTTCAAGTAGATTGAGCATTTAAACTGTATTGGACTTTTGTACTTTTAGTATCCATGAAATTACCAGATTTTCTTAAATGCAATGTATCTGTGGTGCATTTGCAAGGGTAAAACACTCTGAAATAGGCATTAGACATGATGATGATGATGATGATGATGATAAACCTCTCTGTCTCCTGCTTTTTAGTGTATGAAGCAGGTAAAGGCATAAAAACAGGCCCCTCTACTCCAATCTACCCTCCATATTTTGTCTCCGGGGTCCCAGCCATGGTCCCCATTGCTCCCCCCTCTCTGGTTGATAAATCATCTGTGTCTGTACCTCCGTCAGATGCCACTCTAGTTACAGGTAAATAACATTTAATTGTATATTTTTTCCTCATTAAATTTTCTGTTTAGTTTGCTAAAACATTTTTCCTGGACAATACATTTCACTGTGGTCAAATCTGCCTGCTTGTTGCTAATGGTAAGTGTGTATGTCTAGTTCCGATTCATGCAGTGAGCGCCCCCTACTGCGTGCCATCAGTACAGGATCAGAACTCTCTGAGGGTGCTGCAGTATGTAGAGAAACAGCTGGCTCATTTCAACCCGGCCAGGTCCACGAGTCACCACTGTAAGCCTGAAACCCGCTCTGTGGCTCTCCCCTCTGGATCAGCCTATTGCAGCATGCCATTTCAATCTGTCACCATCCTCTTCTGATCATATCTTATAAATTCTCCTTATAATTGGAGTCTTTGCATGTTTCTCAACCTGATGTTATATTATTAAAATGTCATGTAGTTGAACAGTGGGATAAGTATGGGCATAGACTTGGAAAATGAAAATGTGTAACATTTCTCAATATTTTCTTACAGACTTAACACTTCCACTCATACTTATTTCTTGTTTATGTAAAACGCTTAAGCTTATCATTATTAAAGGTCCTATATTATGCAAATTGGACTCTTGTGAGGTTTAAGCCATGTTATAATGCTGTTACCCCCTCAAAAATATACCTGGAGTAGAGTTTTGTTTCATTCACACATTATTACTTATTGTATTACTAATCTTGGATTATTAGGCAGTCTGCATCCCTAAAGCTCAAAATGCTATGTTCCACCCTGTGATGTCATGAAGCAATAGTTTTCAAGGTAACTGCTACCTTTTACCTTAAATTCAGTAGAGATTAGCAATTCTAGGGCTGAAATTATCCAAATGGCTCTAGTGAAGGTGTATGGAATATGGAAACACAGTGGAGCACTTCCTGTATTGACATCACAAGGTGGAAAGTGTTTTCTGTTTAAATATGAAGGATTTATGTGTTAAATATGTGTGAATGAAACAAAACTCCAGGTATGTTTTTGATGAGGAAACAACATTAAAGCATAGATCAAAAAATAGCATAATATGGGCCCTTTAAACGTATTTATTTTATTACATTTTTAAACATATGCTCTTTCTCTGTTCAGCGAGCAGCGCCTCTGAGCTCAGTTCTCTTCATGAGGGAGAAAACAACAACTTTAGAAAAACTTTCAGAAACGTCCAGAAAAAAGCATTACCTCCTATTCTCGATGTGGACTCCAGCCTTGAACCTGCACCACAAAGTCCCCATGACAACCTACCCTCACCTCAGCGCTACCACGACAACCCAACGTCACCACGGCGCCAGCACCATGACAGCCCACCATCACCGCAACGGTTCCATGATGACTCTCCATCACCAAAGCGCTTCCATGACAACCCCCCATCACCACCAACACGTCACCGGGACAGCCCACCCTCGCCCCCCCGAATCAAACCGTCCTCTCCTCAGCGTTATCACTACAGGCCGCCGTCGCCACAGCGTTACCGTAACAACCCTCCTTCACCCGAGCGTCACCGCGAGAGTCCTGCTTCATCGCATCGTTACCAAGACAACCCGCCACGGCATTACCAAAACAACCCGCCCTCACCCCAGCGGTACAGAAAGGATCCGCCGTCACCACAAAGGCACAGGAAAGACCCTCCTTCTCCAAAACGGTACCGGGATGAACCGGAATCAGACTCGTACTTCAAAAAGGAGAAGCCTCTGGTCCAGCGAAGGTTCAGCGATGACCCTCCAGGACCCCCCCAGACCCGAAGACCAGGGAGCAAACCACCACCAAACCACAGAGACCAGGACCATCAGAGGTAGACATGTCACTATGGCAGGGTTCAGTGCAACTTTTCACTTGTCACACAACTATTGACACATTACAATAGGGGCACGTTACACATATTCATTAAGAATTATTATTAAATAATTATTTTCTCCAATTGACTTTACATTGAAAAATTGTCACCCCTCTCTCTGTAACAGCTGCAGTGAGCCTCATCATTTTGATCTTAAAATGTATTAATCTGCTCTACATGATCCTGGTGCTATTCTAAATATGAAACTGGTGCTATTCCTAATATTTTATTAAATTTGCTCCTATAACTGCTAGCCTTGTGAGCTGCATTTGGCTGGAGCCAAAGGCTATGGGTGCATGGCTCGAGACAGACTTGTGGCCGCTCCCTTGGTACTGCAGCTCCCAGGAGCTTGGGCCCAGAAAGAATTCTCCCATAGAAGCGCAAAACTTTTTTTGCCTGTGTTTGACAGGGTATTGACAACTTTCACAAAGGTTGGATTTTGTAGGGATTCTTTTCTATTTTCACAACATAAACCTCAAAGCTCCTAAAAGTTAGCTTTGTACAACTTAGCCTAGCCCCGCTCTGAGCCCACGCTAGCTCCTTTCTAGCAGCTCTCGCTCTGATCGGTAACAATATGGCACCATTTTGGATTTATCTTCCAGATTTTATTATTGTTCTGTGTATGGGTGACGTCACACTTAATTGGTCCTAAAAAGAGAGCCCTAAAAAGTTGTCCACACAAAGCAAGTGTGAATAAAATGTTACATGTTATCAATCAAAATGTGATTTAGGATAGTATAGTAGCTTTTAAGGATTTTAATGGATTATCCTACTGTAATACTTATTGTGATTACTATGAATAAATGTAAACTAAATGAGTTTTAACATCCCTTGGAATATTCACCCACCACCTGCTGTTACTGTAAATACGTAAAGATTGTTCTGTAAGTACTTTATTGAAATATTTCTGTCTTTGCAGGTGGAACCCGCGTTCGGAGCATCTACAGAGGAAGTCTTATCGCTCTGGTGAACGGACTGTGTCTCTGGACGAGCTGGAGGAGTTTGCTTTTTCATATTCGCAAAGAAGAGGAAGAGGCACAGAGCGGGGAGCAGAGGACAGGACAAACTATGAGCTCCAGGAGTTTGGTCAACACAATACTTACGATAATGGACTTACACAGCAGTATTATACCAATGAAAACCACATGGGACACACCAGTGACCATGAAGACTATCCCAGGAGGAAAAACAGGAGGGACATTAGCCCTCTAGCATCCCCCAAAAAGAGGAGAGGAACTTGGGACACTGATCGCCCCGTACCCCCTCCTCCGAAAGTCAGTCCCCCATCATCTTCCTCACAAGAGAAAGACTATGACCCCACTTTTTTGAATAGCCTTCTGGATTGCAAGGCTAAGCTACGAGGGGTTAGCCAAGAGAAGGGAGCGTCAAGGGGAGACGGGGGGTCAGACACACCCTCCAAAAGCAGCGGAAACCAGGGCAGTGGGGAAACACATAGACAGTCCCCGAATAACAGGCCGGATGGAGACTCATTGCTTTACTCAGATACAGAGAGAAACAGGAATCCAAGTCCACCATGGAGACCTGTCCCGAGGAATAGCGGGTCCTCCCAGTCGTCTGCTCTGGTTCAACCTGGACGCAGGGAAGAAACAAGGGAAAAGCCAAGAAAAATGGTGAGTTTGTAGCTTATTTAATCGGTTGCGTTCACATTCTGGAATTTGATTATGTAATTTCACATAGAGGAGAGGGGCCCAGGGACAGATCTGTGGAGAGACGAGCCCACTCATAAGTTTTTAGGTCAATAACAACCCATGTCATTGAGTATTTCAAGTTGGATGCGTTTAATTCCAGACAAAACAATAAAGTAAAAGTTACACAGTGCACCTTTAAACAATGTGAACATGGCTCATATCTATGAATGCAACACCTCAAAATGTTTATCAGTGTATGTATCATCTTAGCTTCTCGTTTGGGGAAAATATGTCAAATGTAGTTAAATATGTTGGTTGTTGTTGCTGTACTTTTAACAGGTCAGGTTCAGAAGCTATGAGGATGAAATCTTTGACCTCTAGGTAGATGGTTCTGTTGTGTCACCCACCACCCTTTAACATTATAACTGGTGAAGCCCGTTGCCCACTACGCCACCTAAAATCTGTGACAAAATATGTATTGGCTGCTGACAAACAAAGTGCATTGGAAGTGAAAATTGTCTTGTCCCAGATTTTAAGTTGTGCAGTTTGGATTTAAAATAAATGTTTTTAATGTTTTTTCTTAATTATTATATATATATATATATATATGTATATATATATATATATATATATATATATATATATATACACACACTAAGTAATTGTATGTTTCTCATGAAGCACAGCCGTGACTGCCCACTACATGGTTCTAAAATTAAATTTCCCATACATATTTTCCCATAGATGTATATTAATATAAATATAATTTTAATAGTTTGAAAGCTTATTCTGGGCTAATCAACTATGTGGTAATGAATGACTTATACGATTTTACACAAATTGTGTTAAATTTGTTAGTGTTTTCTGGACTAAAAACAACTGTGTTATGGAAAAGAGTTGCTGGTTATTCTTCATTCTGCCATGAAACTCTTATGTTATTTTCTGATCTATGTTACAATA
Organism: Odontamblyopus lacepedii; assembly: GCA_034769755.1. NCBI lineage: Eukaryota > Metazoa > Chordata > Actinopteri > Gobiiformes > Gobiidae > Odontamblyopus > Odontamblyopus lacepedii. Next base: position 28,151,433 of record CM068349.1, read on the forward strand.
CTGTTTCCTCAGCAAAAACATACTTTGAGTTGTATTTTATTTCATTCTCACATTTACCCTGTATATTTATGCTGAGGTCTTCTCTCAACATTTTGATGCAGACAGACTAATAATGGATTATTTGAAAATGTGTTAATAAAACAAAAAACAACTCCAGGTATGTTTTTGATGAGGTTACAACATTATAACATGCTTAAAGCTCACAAGAATCCATAAGATCTTTAAAATTTGACTTTTTGAATGTGAAACAGTGAAATAAATGGGAAACAGTATCAGGCTTCATGTGGGCAGGACTGTTGGGCAGGACATACAATCAGTACAAAAGCTGAAATGTTGAATAACTTTATTGATCACTGTTTGTTCTCACAGAACACCCTCCTGAGCCGGGACTCCCTTATTGTCTGAAGGGCCATAAACTGCTGGGACTGACTTGACAATGACACTTGGGTCTTGAATGAGGCTTTATCCATTGAGACTGTAAAGATGAAGTCACCAGGGGTCCACTCTCCCCTCGCCTCGTCTCTCGTCTCTCAGGGCTGGACCAAGACTTAAGTGGACTCTGTGTGTGACCTAGACTGTCCCTTCAGCAGGACAGACTGAGGCCAGCAGTACAATGGGACAATGAAAGGTTTTTATGTCTTTTTCGCAGTGATGTGATGTGAATATAATAAGTAGTTTTTGTTCTAGAGTTTTACTTACAGTCTGGATGTCAAGATAAAGGTGCAATATGTAACTTTCTGGTTGGGTGTCCACTGCCTGCTTCTTTCCATGGAGATATTGCTTTGCCCAGGATGTATTACAGTGTAGGATTAAACGTATGTATCTTATTATCAAATCAATTCATTTTTGTATTGTTTAAAATACCTTGGGAACAAGGTTGCCTCTTCACAGATATGACCTGTAACTTGGCTTGTTGATGTCACCTGCTTGTCTCTAAGGAGAGATGACATGAGAAGTTTAAAGCCATCCTGTGTAATATTCCAGGCACTGTGGTAACAGGCAGACCTAGAAGAGTTTCATAGTGTAGCTTTAATCTTATTATATGCAGCTAAATGAAAGGTTACAGCTGACTGTGTATGCAAATTGTACATAGACCTTTGTATTTTATAGTATTTATGCTGTTATACTTATATATCTTTACAGCTCTGCTAACTAGAATGAAAATCATTGTTTTGCACTAAAGATTTAAAGTCACATAGAGTAGATCTGGGATTTGTTAGATCTATTTAAAAATGTTGAAACTATCACAATAATATTGTATTAATAATTATACATTTCCAATTCCTGTCCTGAAAACATCTTACCTGTTCAGAAACAGTATTTTTGTTAAATGTACTGTTGAAGTGTTGAGTTTACAGCTCAGTTTGCTGCCTCCTGGTGGCCACAGTAATAATATTGTTTTTTTTTTTTTTATGTAACTGCTTTATGGGTCAAATAAATTTCTGGCCTCCGTTCTCCTCTGAAGAAGGTGTGGCCGGCCAGGCTAGTTAAATAATGCAGCACAACCAAAATGGGTTTTTATAAATATTACTGTTTAAGTTTTGAAACTAAAGTAAAACATTGTTTTGTACTTTTATTTTTTATAGAACATTAACATATTTATGTTTGTCCAACATATAATGTAAATTGTAAATGTCATTATTTCCCTTTTAATATTGAGTTTAATTTTGACTTGTTTGCATTTGTAAATTAATCACAGCACACTGTGTACACAGGATCCATGTTTGATAAGTTTCTTATCACCATGTTTCCCTTATCTTTTGTATAAACTGTCAGTTACAACATGTTTGTGTTAGAGATAAAATTGGTTCTTTTTTAGATAACGTTTTGATATTGTTCATTACACTACCAGTGTTAATCACACATTACACAGCATTGTGTGAACTATAACAACATCCAACAGTTTTCTGTTGTTTAAAATATATATATTTACGTGTAAATTTGGTTACTTTAGATTTGACTTCATCCATTTCATACAGACCTAAGACTTCCCAGTGACTCTCATATGTATCCTGAACCTCCTGTTGAGAACCATTGCTCTGACACACTTAAGCTGGTCCCTTATCTCCTCTCGAGCTTCTCATATCAGTGTTTTGTTTCACTCCTGTCTCTGTTCGGGCTGAATGAGACTTTCTGTAAATGACCCAGTGTCACTGCAGATGAGTCATGCAGCGTCTTTGTCCATTGTTGTTTTCACAGATTCACAGTCTTTACTCTGCAGCTGTAACAACCTTACCTTTTATATTTTTTGTATATAACATAGATATATTATTTGCTCAAATGGTGTCCTACTTTACTACTTTTTAATGTTATCAGTATCAATATAACCATTTTTATAATAGTCTTTTTGTCAGAAATAGACCAGAACAAAATTATGTCAAATATGGCTCATGAAAACTAAAATTTCACTATAAATGTACAGTTATTTTGAATGAAAAAAAATTAAACAAAGCAATGAGTGTGACCCATTAAACTGTTACCACTACCGCTACCCCACCAAAATAATGATGCTTTTTCTTTACAATTAAGAGCTCTGTGTCATATCATTATATAATACAAACTCACCAAGAAACAAGCCTGATGTTTAGGGGGAGGATGAGTAGAGACGGGGCCCACTCAGCCCCAGACTATCTCAGGAATGTAGCTGAGCAATTTCCGCTTCAGGTACATGAGAAACATGGCATCACAATGGTAGCCTATTAATAGCCTATTACTAAAGTGCAAACAGTTGGCTGCTGTTAAAATTGTTGAAGCCATTTGTTGATTATTATTACCCACTGCAATAAAAATAAATAACGTTATTAACCTGCTATATAAATGATTTAGTTCATGTAATTCTGTAAACTGTAAATCAGGCAGAAACAATATCACGTCAAATGGCCAATGTGTGAATCTTTTTTTTAATTGTTAAGCATATAAAAATAGTTATAAAGCTGCACTTTGTAGAATCATGCTTGAGTGATCAACCATTTCAAGAAAGCAGCTTTTCAGGTACTTGAGTTACTTGTTCCTCTTGGCCTGTGATCTAAAGCAAGTTGTGGAGGAAATTAGATTTGAGATCTGAGTTTTTAGAGAAAACATCCAGAACTCTGCAGGTTTGGGGTGGGTGTGCTTGGAGACAAAACAACCCTGGAATCTGAGTCGGAATAAGGAGATAATTGTAAACACACAAGACTAAATATAGCTACAGTAAAGTGACAATCGTAATATATAGCTGTAAATAGTGTAGTTTGGATGAAGGAAAATATAACTCAACATAGCGCAAATTATGCTACTACTAAAGGAGATTGAAAGTAAAAGGAACTATTAGGTGCTGTGGGGACCTCTAGTGGTCGTTTAAATTAATACATAATGTCATTATGTCCTTAAGCAAGACACTTCACCCACTTTTGGGAGGTCAGCGGGTCAGAGCCGGTCGCATTCATCAATCAGAAATAATCGAAGGACTTCAGCATGGCCCTTTGAGGGACAGGTTAAGGGTAATTCAAGGAGAAGGCTTTGTTATTACTGTAGTTCAAACTTAAACAAATATTATTGGAGTCGCACTGAACATGAACACAACCAAGATTAGATTTAAGAGACTTATTCATCGTGTATAAAATCCCTCAGTCGTCCAGGTGGAATTTCTCCTTTTGCCAAGACTTATCCACTGTTTTAAAAAATAAAGTGGGTTATTGATGGTGGAATTCAGATGCTATTTTTAAGATACACCTACTCCTTGTGGCCACTGATCCACTGAGATGATAATTAATAATGTTGGGTGTAAATTTCTTACATAGATCTATGGACTTTACTTGAAGTATAGAATAGGCTTAATATATTTTAAAGCATTTTATTGTATTTAGGGATTTGAAGTCGGCTGTAAAATCTAACCATGATCCCAGTCAGGTATAAACATGTTAAAAATTTTCAAGGTTGGTAGGCTAGTCTATCTGACAATTATGCAATCAGATCTTATGGTTAAATCATCCATGTGGGGAAAAACTTCAGTAAACTACATAAATTAGTCTATTAATTTCTACTAGGCCCATGTCTTAAAATTCAAGAGCCCAATATTACTCTATTTTCTGATCTCTTACCCTTGAAACTGCTAATCTCTGCTAAACAAAATGTAAAAGGTAGCTGGTGAGAAGAGAACATTTTGAGTTTTGGAGATGTAGACAGACTAATAACAAAGGGTTACTCATGTATGAATGAAACAAAACACAACTCCAGGTATGTTTTGATGAGGTAACATGATAACAAGAGTCATTTTTGCACCTGTAACAGAGCCAGTTATTGCAGTTACTGTTTGGTTTTAACAGGTTAGTCCTTGTTTATTGGTTCAGGGGGTTTCTGAGCGTTACCAGGATGAGTTGAGCTGTCACCTGTGCGGCGGAGGTGCGCGGTTGTTTCGGGGTGTGGCCTCCGCTCTCGCCACAGACTCTCCACGGACACAGACGCACGGGCCAAACAATGAGCAGCACGGCTTGATCCACCTGCCTCGAGCTTTGTCCCGGAAAACGAGCCCCTTTTGTGCTTCTGCTTTTCCCTGGACGTTTGGATTTGGGAGTTTTAAGTGTTATTTGGTCCCCCTGTGGCTGTGTTCTCGACATGCGGACTGTAGCTGCTGCGGTTCTGCTTCTGGAGCTGATTACAGGTACATTTAATCTTATTACAATAGGCAAATTTATTCAAGGGTTAGGTTAGAAGATAGACTTTGTAGACGCCATATTCGTTGATTCTTAAAATAAAACAAAAAAACCCCAGCTCGTACACTTTACATTTTACACTGATGCGACTCACCTGCAGGTATCGATCACGTGGTATTTCTATCGTGACTATTAAAGCCTGCACCAAACCTAACTGATCCATACATTTGATCAAAGAAATTAGCCAGAACTAGTCAGAAATGATCCAAACTATTTCATATATGACACGCCTGTTTTACTATTAGGTTTATAGCCCTTACTTGTATATTCTTACAAATTCTGCTTTAGTTGGGAACTAATTTAACAATGGGAGAAAACACAGCCCCTGTCTACTATTGTGCCAAAGATTTAGGAACTATTAAAGTCTTTTTCTGATATTTTTTCTTGTTTATTTGGTGTTTGCTAGTTTCACTGAGACTTCCTGTCTTTGTCAATGCCAGTTTTTCTGGTTTGTCCGCTTATACCGAGCTCCTCACTCCAGTTTCATTCAAGGCTTCTCTGGGCCACACACAGGACAGCCAAGGCTTAGGCTTACTGTAAAAAGAAATTTGAAGATTTTCACAAGTCACCTGCTTATTATCAGAAACTTTTGTCATTTGAATTGAATATTATTAAAACAAACTCACTTCTACCACTCTGCTGCTGTAATCTAAGTGTAGCACAAAATACAAACCAAATACAGAGTTAATGACTGTGAACTTAGGCCTATAAAATATCTTATAAATGTACAAAAATGTCTGACATACATTGACATAAAGCATATAAGGTATCATATATTTTTAAAGGGATCATATTAGACGATTTTCTGATCTATGTTATAATGTTGTTTCCTCATCAATTCACACAGGCTTAAAACATAACCTCTGCATATTTAGGGGCAATAGGAGTTCTTCTCTCAAGCAGAAAACTCTGTTCCACCTTGTGATGTCATATGGTAATACGGGAAGTGCTCCACTGTATTTTTAAACTCCATAAACCTTCACTACAGTAGAACCATTTGGATGATTTCAACCCTGGAATTGCCCATTCTCAATTAAACAAAAGGTAAAAGACAGCTGCTATTTTGAAAACTACCTCTTCATGGCATCACAAGGTGGACCAGAGCATTTTGAGCTTTGGAGATGTAGACAAATAAAGGGTTACTCAAACATGTGTGAATGAAACAAAACACAGTTCTACAATACAACATTGCTTAAAACTCCAAATTTAGCATAATATTGGACCTTTTAATCTGTTGTTTTTTTATATATAAATAACTCATTTTTGTACCGGCCTCCGACTTGAGCACCAATGAGATCAAACTACCAGGTACACAGCGTAGTATTTGCTTGGGCAGGATTTTGACCTTACTGATTTTCATTTCCTAGACAAATTAATAAATACATGTTTTGTATTAAGTTTGACTGTGTCTCTTCAACAGGGGCACTGAGTATCCAGGTGATTGTCCCAGAGCTGCAGAAGAGCACCACCCTCTTTGCCTCCGTGACTCTGCGTTGTGATTACTCCACCTCCGCCAGTACTCAGGAAGTCCTGGTCACATGGAAGTACAAGTCCTTCTGCAAAGACCCTGTACTGGAGTATTACTCCACATGTGAGTGATTCATTTATCACTATAGGGATTTTGGCACAGTTAAAAACATATTGGAATGTTTTAATTGAGACTATTATTTATATTCTGTAGCCTACCAGTCAGCCCAGCAGCTGGGCCAGGATCCCTCCAATGATTGTCCTGACAGCCAGCGCACTGTGCGTATTGTGGTCCAGAAACGAGGAAGTAATGAGCCCACTCTGGGGGCTGAGTACCGCGAACGTAAACTCACCATTTTAAACAGTAAGTTTAGACAAGGCAATGGAAACTAACTTAAATCATTTTTTAAAATGACTGTTGGAAGAACAGGCAGTATAACTCATGAGGTTTGTAAAGTCACTGAATATGTCCATAAAAAGACCTTAAATGTGATTTAAATGGAAATGTTATAAAGTATTTGTGCTTTGGCAGAGGCAGACCTGCAGATCAGAGAGGTGATGTGGTGGGACAATGGCGTGTACTTCTGTCAGGTCGATGCACCCGGAGACACTATTGGTGACAATGACAAAGAAATCAAACTCATTGTTTATCGTAAGTCACCTTTTTGTAATAGAGATGTGGTTTATTTTTTACATAATTTAGTGAAGAATAATTTTTAAACCAATGTTTACATGCTGGAATTTGGATTTCACAAAGAATGTCAAATAAGTACAGCTTTATGGGTGGTGGCAAGTGTAAAGCTGTTGAAGATCTGATGCCTTTAATGCAGGACAATACAGTATTATGCACGCATACATAAATCACTCAAATACTATGTTAAGTAAGCCAACTATGAGGGGAACTCATTATAAAATTAAAAGGTCATAAAAGTCCCTTTCACGTAACATGTTTCATGTTGTACCTCTCTTCCTCAGACTGGCTCACGGTCTTGTTCATCGTCATCGGGGCCCTGCTCCTGTTGCTGCTCCTCTGTATCTGCTGCTGTCAGTGCTGCCCACAGGCCTGCTGCTGCTACGTCCGCTGCCCCTGCTGCCCACAGCAGTGCTGCTGCCCAGAGAAATGTAAGGACGCTCTGTTCACTTTGCTGTCTACTGTAGTCTAATTTTGATTTAAACACATCTAGGATGATCCTTAATATGGTAATTTTTATTTTTTTGCTGTGTATGTGTTCTTTTGTATGCCTGTCTGTGTCTCATGTCTTGTGCCAGCGACTGTACTGCAAATACAATTGCCCCATGGGGATCAATAAAGCTCTAACTAACTAACTAACTAATGTTTCTGACATAATAATCTTGTTGTGTTTCAGTGGTGATGCAGCATCGTATGATGAAAGAGGCACAGAGGGCCATGGCTCCCTGGATGGGAGGACAGCCAATGTACGCACCAATGAGCCAAATGTCATCTCAGATGAATCCTCTCCTTTATGCAGGTACAGCTGTTTTTGAGTGGTCTCTATAATATTCAACACCAATGGCAATAAAAATGAATGCATCTCTGGGGTATTTAATAGAAAATATGTTGATATTTTATAAATGCTTATTTTATTTGTAGGGTCAGCATCAGGGAAGAGCATCCCGATGAAGCCCATGCCCCTGCCCCCTCCCCAGTTGTCCGCCTACAGCATGCCCCCGCCAAGCTCTCGCAGCAATAACACAAACCATATGTTGGACTACCTGGAGAACCAGGTGAGGGGGATGGACGTGAACACCCCTCTGATGCAGGTGAGCCTCTGTCTGCTCTGTTGACTTTTTAAAGTCCTTTTGTTGTCGTTGTAAACAAAATGTAATTTTGTGTCCCTGTCCCTCCAGGCACAGCCAGTGCCTCCTCCCCACATGCAGCAGATGCCCCCTCCACAGCACATGCCCAATAACATCCCTTTCTCCCCGGGACCTCCCAGCATGCTCTCAGCTCTGGATGATGTTCCAAACGAACGCCGAGTAATCACACTCCCTCCAATCAGAGAGCAGAGCAGGGCTGCTCCACCAGCGCCCAAAACACGCCCTCCAAGCTCCAGTGAAAGCAGTCGCAGTGGGTTCGGGCGTAATAACGACCGCGGAGCTGGGGGCAGGCGTTACCCCTCACCTTCCCGCTCCAGGGGTATTCCCAGGAGTTACAGTGAGGAGTCCCTGGATGGGAGGAGCCGCTCGGGGAACAGAGGGGGCATGGATCAGCCTCGCTCCAGATCCAGAGACGACTTGTTCGATGCCAGGTCCCGGAGTAACTACTCCCCTCCTGCAGCCCGGAGGTCGCGAGGATCCTGGAGCTCTGATGAGGACAGTCGCAGAGGAGGAGGGCGAAGAGGTGGAGCCTACGGCGACAAACCGCCAAGCTACACTGAATATGAGCCTGGACAGAAACCAGGGGCACGGAGGAACGACCGCTATAATGTAAGGCAATCACTGCTGTAGGCTGCATTCACACTAGCCTTAAGTGTGCTACTGTACATCACCATATCTGATTTGTTCATGATTATTTGAACAGTTCCTTTTATAACTGGTTTTGAGTCTGATAACCACAACACAATGTTACCACAACTAAGATTTTTTATGGCTTGGCACTAAAATGAATAAGTAGCCTGAAGTATAGTCTTTCTCCTATAATCTTTTTCCTATGAGTATTCTTACATGCCATCTTAAGGAAAGTGATTGTAACAGAAGCTACTTTTTCTGAAACTTTCATTGGAAGAAAATGATTGCACTTATTGCCATCATTACCATGGACTGTTTTATTGTTTATTTTTGATAAAGTATGAAGATTTGTTTTCTGAATGTAGCATACAGCATGTTTCAGTTTGTTAGAGAAATATAAGTTACTAAAGTTAGTGTATTTTTCTTAGGACAACCGCTCTCGAACTGGCACCAGTGTCGTCATCTGAATCATCAAGCTGTGAATCTGTGAAGGTTTTTATTAAGCGCATCCACACCTCAGAATGGACTGGGCTCTGTGATAGGTTGTAAATATGTATGAAAAAATAGTGAACTGTCATATCTTTTTATTATTTATCTTAAATTAAATATTGAAGCTCTATCAGTAGGTAGTAGTTTGTCAGTACCTCAGTGTGACGGGAGTTTCTCAGCCATTTTAAAGCCAATTAAAGATAAATGGTACAATAGGTTTTATGCCTACCCATGATAGCCTACATTTATAGGTTTTTTTTGTTGTTATGTAAATAGTTTTTTCAAACATTTTAAATAAAGTTGCACATTAAATGAATATGCCATGTGTATTTCTGGAAGTGCTTTAAATAACCCACTGTCTGTTACTGCATATCTTAAGTTTTATCTTCTGTGAGAAATGTTACAACTGACACTGTTCCACAGGCTGTAAGTTATTTGATGCAAGAATCAAGATAAGTTGATGAACTAAGAGATGAACTAAGGAACATTTTATCTAATGTTTATTGCATTTTAATGATTTTTACTAAACAGTAACTGTTTGCACTGTACATTGTGCTTGAATAAATGTTTTTAAAAGCACTGCATTCTAGCATATTCTTAAATTTTGTACACCATGCACTTTGTTGTCTTACCTGTTTCTCTAGATATATTACATTTAAAATACGGTACCTTTTGAAAATGTTATTTAAGTTGTATTGCTCGATATAAAGTATGGTGACCAGAATCTCAAAATAAACTGAGACATCCCTGTTTTTTTGGTGTTTGGTAATAATAGAGTGGTGAGAGCGAAATTAAGGAAAATTATAACACGTGAGTCAATATAGTAACATTTTCTTTGTGTTTCATTATTTTTAAGCAACTTTTTTGTATTTTACCAAAACAAATTACAATGTATGCCTCTCTTTAATGTTGGCAGGTATCAAATTGGTTAAAAATATGGACACCTGCAGGGAGACCAGACATCCATTTTACCCTGTGCCCCCTCTCCCAGTAGATTTATTCAAAACCAGTGATTTGTCTCAATTTTATACAACAAATGTCCCAGGTGTCCCTATTTTTGACCAATGTTATACTTGCCAACAGTAAAGAGAGCCGTACATTTACATTTGTTTAGGTAAAATATAGAGAACCATGCTTAGAAATGTCAAAACACAAAGAAACAATTTTCCTTAATTACGCACTTGTTTCACAATTTTATTATGACCAACCATCCATCCATCCAGGGCCGGCCCCCCCATTAGGCAACATAGGCAAATGCTAAGGGCGCCGAGCGCAAAAATCGGCCATGGGGGATAAAAATCCTCCACTGTCTAAAACAGGGGTGGGCAAACTACGGCCCGGGGGCCACATACAGCCCGTTAACCTTTTTAATCCGGCCCGCCAAACATGAATGAACTGCAATAAAATTTATTAGTTTTATTTTCCCTGCAATTCTGGCGTTTCCCAATAGATGGCGCACTCTAGATACATTGATACATAAAACCAAATTATCCACATGAGCCCATGGCACGGTGCCCGGGGGTAGAACTATATCTTGAACACGACTTCCTCACTCATGGTCGGAAAACCTTCCCATAAAGCACTGCGGCCAAGTATATATCTAGTGTGCCGCGCACACTGCACCTGCTCCCGCACGGCGCGTGCCACATTTCCTCTTGTTCGGTGTGGACACCGCGCGTGGACTCTGTCTTGTTACATACGCTGCGTGGACCTCGCATTCTCCTGTGCACCTCTAAACCAGAACTAACACCGGGACTAAGCCAGGTCTAAAGCAGGTCTACACCATGTGTAAACAAGCATTAAATCAGGACTAAAACCAGGTCTAAACCAGGATTAAAACCAGGTCTAAACCAGGACTAAAACCAGATCTAAACCAGGTCTAAACAAGGTCTAAAACCAGGTCTAAACCAGGACTAAAACCAGGTCTAAAACCAAACAAGAATTTGCAGGAGGTGGTTGCTACATTCATGTAGTTTTAAAAAAACATGACAATATCAAGTAATCCAGTTACTTATTTAAGTAATTTAATGGATTACATTACAAACTACATTTTGGGGTATGTAATCTGTAATCTGTAGGGAATACAGTTTAAAGTAACCTTCCCAACAACGTCAACAGAATGATCAAATGTGTCACAATCAAACAGAAGTCAAAACTTCTGAAACGAAAAATGTTAATTTTTGAAGTGGAAAATCATCGGCCCTATATATGGTGCACATGTTGAATTGAGATGTTTGAATATGTCACATGTAAATTGTTGGATCCTGCAAGTTATTTCCGTCTTATTTGCTGGGTTGACGTAGTCAGACTAGAACACTCCATCCATCTGCTCCTGGTCCGGCCCTTCCATCAAATTTTAGAACCCTTTGTGGCCCTCAAGCCAAAAAGTTTGCCCACCCCTGGTCTAAAACATCGTCACTATGAACTGTTTGATTTCTTGTGAGTATCTGTACTCTGGCAGTATTTTTTTTTTTTTTTTTGCAATCCAAGGGGCGCCACCTGAAATCTTGCCTAGGGTGTCAAAATGGTTAGGGCCGGGCCTGCCTCTGCAGGTGGTGAGCCCACAGGAGTACCAACCAAAACCAAAAGATTTTTTTGAAAATCTGGTTACCCTAGACACCTGGAACATTTATTTTTTTTTTTTTGGTATAAAACTGGGACAAATCTGTGGTTTTGGATAAATCTGCTGGGACAGAGGACACAGGACTCAAAACTGGGACTGTCCCGGGTAAATAGGAACGTCAGGACACCCCAATATAAAGTCTTGATAGATGTTATACGACTCATATAGCCAGTGTTGACAGCTGAGTTCTGGCGTTCATTGTACCAACTGCGAAAGATTTCTTTGGCGTTGCTAGAATTTTGGTTAATTTTAGATAGATTTTTAGATATTGCGGATCTGAAGGTGAAAACTACGGCGCTTAAAAGAAAAACCTGAATTTACGATACATTTTAGATTTTTTTTTAGTCAACACATACTGCGACTGTGCAAAGTGGAGTCGCTTGCTGATGACGTAAGGGGCAGAGGAGGTGCGCGTTTGCCACGTCGGTCTCTGTGCAACGCATTTACACTGTTGCTTCTCCAGCTCTGTGCTAACTTTTACCGCTCTATTTATGCATTTAGCTGAACGGATAGGGAACTTTCAGTGAAGCCGGCGTCGTACGAGCTGTTTGTGTGAGCAGAAACGCCGTATTTGAAGCGAAAGAGGCTGAAAAATGCACGGGGTTGCTGCTGGTACTGGAAGCCACACGACAGACTGATGCATCCTCGTTTAGTTCACCCCCCGTATGTGATGTGAGTACAGCACTCTCTAAACTTTACATTTCAATCTATCCGCATAAACCGATTTTACGTAAGGACATCTTGAAAATGTACCCAAGAGGTTGCATTTAAAGTTTAGATCATAAGTTTCCGCGGTTTGCAAAAATGAGTACGCTCCCTGATGGCTGCCCCTTTGCATGTCATAGCAAGTCTGTGCAAAAACGTCTCATCCGTGTTCCCCAAACATACAGCCAAGTCAGCTCCACGAAAAACTTGATATCGCGATTGCCTTCAAGCTTTTATTGCACTTCCACAAAATGCCATCCAGGGATCCCCTTGTATTGTCAGATACATTCGTTTCCTTGCATGTTAGTTCCTGTTTTCACTTTTATCAGTAATTTCACAGGATTTGACTTTGCATGTGACTCATTGTGTAAAATCAACTGACAGAAATTATATGCCAAACATTTTAGATATTAAAATATGCTACTGTGATGATTCATTTAGCTTCCGTCTGAATAGCTAAATGTAAATAATGCCAATGGAAACTGCTGTCTCTGTTCATTATAGCTATTGATAAGCCTTAAATGTAGATTTAGATTTCTGTATTAGTCACTTTCTTTCATTTGTGTGCTGACTCAATAAACGCCTCCAACGGATAGTTCCCCCAGTTAACCCTAAGCAAAATCAACTTCATAGAAAAATACAGTAAACGGAAATTATTTGAGCAACTGCATAGATAGTTAAAATGTTCACTTTTGCTTTTAGCCCTCAGTTGTTTTCAGTCCCTTGCATTTAAGATTTAAATGGAATAACTTGCATAATAACTTGGGTAAAAAAAATAGTATGTTTTATGTCTGTCTGGCATTTAACAGGTTTTCTGATATTTCAGGGCTAAACGGGTCATTGTAGGTGACGTGTGAGGAAATGGTGGCTTACCACCTGTGCCAGATGGGTTCCTCAGGGAGACTATGGCAGCTTGATGGGGGTTGACACAGTTATGTCAAGATAAACTTGTCATTTATGTCATGTTTGGACAGACAAATCTGCCTCTGATGCCGAATAGTTTAGGAAAAGGCTATTAGATTTAGAGTTTTCAGAATCAAGATTCAGTTTACAGATCACATTTTGAACATGTCCAGAAGCAATAGCATTTGAGAGAGCACTGAAATATGAACTGCTAAACAAATAATAACATGCATATCATAATGTGTTTGTTTGGAGAGGTCAAACCTACTGGATTATCAGGTTTTATGCACAATAAGACACCATGAAGAAAAGGCACTGTATTATATTCAATAATTGATTTTTTTGGACAATCACAACCTTTTAAATTGTGATTTTTCATTCATTTTGCAGTTCTTGTTCCCAGCTGCCTGCCTGCATTAGCTACAATATTTTCTATATTTAAAATGTTTCTTTCTTTGTTTGTTTTGTTTATGAGTGATGTGAAAACAGCTGTAGGTTTTGCTTCCTTGACATCTCAAGGCCCACTGAACAAACAGCAACAAACTGTTGCAAAGTCAGTGTAAAAAGTTGAGCGTGATAAAGATAAGTCAACACTTTAAGGTGTTTTTTGCTACAACTTGATGAAACCATTTTTTAGACCAGAATGTGTTTCACAGCAACACGTTTTAAATAAAGTTAAAATATTTACTATACAATCATCATTTCATCATCATCAATATTTTGTCCACCATACTTTTGGCAGTTTAGAGCTCTACATGGATACATACAAGAAGAGTGCATCCTCAGTATAATGCCACTGAAAATCCTGTCATTGAGAATTATGTACCAAAATCTCACTAAACAAATCTTTATTATACTCAAGCTCATAATCTTAATTTGTGACTAATTTCTGCAATTGTACGCTTTATTTCTGTTTGCAGTTTTCCTGGTGTTTATGGTGACGCAGTGAGGACAGAGGGGCGTGTCCCGGAGGCTGTGTGGGTGGGCGTGGTTGCCGCGGTAACTGGCGACCATGCCCGGGGGTCGCAGGGGTCCCAGCAGACAGCAACTCAGCCGCTCTGCCCTGCCCTCTCTGCAGACTCTGGTCGGGGGTAACCTGGGCAATGGCACTGGCATCAGGAACAGGTGCACTACATCATTTATTAACAGATACATTACAGAAAGATGAAACTGACACATTGTTTTGGTCACAACGTTATCATAGAAAGGGTGAAAAATCTTTGGCTCCAAGACGTTAAAGCAGTTATGATCAGATAATTGTGTGTGTGTGTGTGTGTGTGTGTATAAATGCTCATTCAAAACAATGATACTTCCTGGATATGTGCCATCTGCTCCTACACGTCTTTTACTTCATGGCTGCTTCTCACAAACATGTGTTTGTTTATAACTGGGGGGGTTTTGGCAAGTTCTACACCGTAACATAATTTTGTATAAAACAGAGAAAGCAGTTTGTTATCTGTTTAGGGAGTTTCTGATTATACTATGCCATCAGTTATTGTACGTGCAGTCAAATTTTATCTTTTCTGGTTGCTCTTAGTTAAAGTAGTACATCATTTTTGGTTTCTCAGACACAGAGACTGTGAGATTTGGGGACCTTATGACTCCTTTTTCTCCCTCCAAATTACTTTTCATCAGTTCCTTTTATTGACTACAGAATGTGAACAAGTTTTCTTTGTTTTCCCCACACTGCTCATATACTTCTCTATACATAGCTTGGGATTGTGTCATCACACCATCCGAATTTTCAGTTGGCCTGGATGGTTTTTCCACATTCAATCGAGCTTTACACTTGGGCTGCGAAATTAGTTGCAATCAAGTCGAAAGTGCAAATGCTACAATTTTTAAGTACCAAAATTTCCTCCACAAACATCAAAATATCCTGTCTTATTCTGCATAAAAACTGTAAAAAAAAACAAAACAAAAAAAACTTGTAGTCTAACATGTTAAAACTAACATGAAATGTGAATCTTGTATTAGTTTGTCAGTTCATATTTCAGTCTTTTTCCCAGTTCCCAGAGTGTGTTTAAAATGTAAGCATTGAACAGAATTATTAAAACATAAATTGCAAATCTAATTGGAATTGCATTGTTTGTTAAAAAAACAAATCGCAATTGGATATTTTTCCCAAATCCTTCTTAAATGGCCAGCCAGAACCACACACTTTGAAAAATTTTTACAACAACAAACATGGCTGCTTACACATTAAAAAGGAGAAAAATCTACATAAAGGACTGAGAAACTGTGCAGATTTTTACAGAATGAACAATCGAAGCACCAAACTATTACTTATTTCAGGAAAAAAGAAGTTAAATATTTTGTTCTGAATCCTTGCAAGAATTTTTGAAAGGAGATGCTATCTGCACCTGCGAGACACCTGCTACATATTAGCAACTGTGGTTTGATCATCTAAAATTTGGACTGGCTGGTCAGGCAAAAAGTCCTTCAGTCCTCCTTTACACTCTTCCTCCTCTTGATCCTGATCTGACAGCTGGTTGTGTCCTCTCCAGGAACAGTAACGCTCTGGGGCTCTCGGCTCCACCCCTCTCTGCACTCATCACACCGGAGCCGGTGAGACACTCGAGGATCCCGGACCTGCCTCTGGACAGCAGCCTCCTCTTTGAGTTCCTCCTGTTCCTCTATCTGCTTGTGGCCCTGTTTGTCCAATACATCAACATCTACAGAACGGTGTGGTGGTACCCCTACAGCCACCCGGCGGCGTCTACCTCACTGGTGAGAACAGCTGTGCCACTGAACAAAGTACAGCTGCAAATGTAAAAAGACAAAGGAGGTGTAGCGGACTGGTTTTGTTTTAAACGCATTTATACCTGAAGTAGGAATTATCGGGGGTTGTTGCATGACACATAATTTTCATATTTGTTACTTACTCTCTTTGGGTATCAGAAATAGTTAAAATTATGACACCTTTTGAGTTGCAAACAGTCCTCAAAAGTTCAAAAGCCGAATGAATTTTTTAGCCAATATTGATTTAACCAATATTTGCTGATACCAGTGTTTAGCTTTTAAAATCCACAAGGCACAAATTTATCTTTAGTTAATTTGTAAACAATATAACTTTTCGCTTTTGTAAAAATATTTGTTTACAACACTGTCACACTGAAGACAACCGGCCAATTCTTCACTGTAACATAATTTTGTATAGAACTGGTGGCCAAATAGAGAAAGCTGTTTTTAATCCTTTTAGGGAGTTTCTGTGATTATTCTATGACATCAGTTATTGTACTTGCAATCAAATTGACTATTTTGTGGTTGCCCTCCCTTAGTTAAAGTAGTACACCATTTTTGGTTTCTCTGACACAGTGAGACATGGGGACAAAAGCTCCTTACAGCTCCTTTTTGTCCCTCCAAATTACTTTTACATCAGTTTCTATTATTGACCACAGAATGTGTGAACAAGATTTCTTTGTTTTCTCCACCCTCCTTTGGTTACAGGGGTGAGGCCTACAAATTGATTTTCAGTTGATTTGTGATTGTTACTTTAACTTTAACTTTTAACAAATAACGGTATTTATCAGGAATTTAAAATGTGTTAACATTTTTTATTTCATTTTGAGTCATTAGTTTGTTCAAAAAGGGCTCAGAGACCAAAAATATTGATTATCTGCATTTAGATATTGAATCTATTTTGGCTTTGTTTTTAGCCTAAATATAATCCATGCATTACTCAGAATCTTTCTCATTTCTTGCAGAACTTTCATTTGATGGATTACCACCTGGCCATCTTCATCACAGTTATGTTGGCTCGCAGACTGGTGTGGACCATAGTGTCAGAGGTGGGTCTGTTCTCTTGACATGATCCTCCTGGACATGGATATTAAACTCAATGGAAAAGTCTTTTACACTTTCACTCCCACACAGTCTAGACTTCAAGACTACTATCCAAGAGATGAAGGTTTTAAAAAAAATCAATTGCGAAATGTATACTTAGAATGATGATGTGGTTACATTTGGGGCTCAGATGGCTCAGTGGTCGGAGCGTTCGCCCACAAACCCACAGGTTGTGTCCTTGGGCAAGACACTTTATCCTCTTTACTTAGATATTCCAACCTCCACATTCATACTTGAGGGGGCAGTAAAAGAATAATGGATTTAATTTTATAGAGCTTTCTGTATTTTAGAAGATGCTATATAAGATGTTTATAAATACAAATATTGTGGTACATATGTAACGTTCCTGGTGGGGGATAACAGTGCTATTCTCCATGGAGACGTTATTGCTGTGCTGGGAATGCTCCACTTTCTGGCATTAAATTTATTTAATTATTGCAAACTCTATACCTGAATAACATACTTTTTTTTTCTGTGAGCGGGGTCGTCTGTCAGCAAATCTAACCCGTCTCCATGGACTTGGTGTAATGCCATATTGTGGAACATCTCCATGGAGACAAAGTGGTGGACCCTCCTTAATGGAGACATTTTGCTGACACTCACGCTGCTCTTCTCCAGGTCTCCCAGAGTATTGGAGGGTCCCTGGTTCGATACATGGTCCTGATCACAGCTCGTCTCTGCCTCCTGACCCTGTGTGGGTGTGTCCTGTGCTGGACCCTCGTCAACCTCTGCAGAAATCACTCTGTGCTCAACCTGCTATTCCTGGGATACCCGTGAGTCCGTCCTTTGTTTGCTTAGGGAGAGGAAAAAGGCTTGTACCTCAAATACTCTTTAGAGATTTCTTTATTTGGCAATAATTCACATTTCAAATTGGTAAAATATTACAGTGTCATTGTCATACTGCAGCCTCAGTACATTTAATTTGCTACGGCTTTGTCATTATTCACAAAACTTTAGCTTTAAGGAGTCACGTTACTCAAAAATGAACTTTTATGAGCTTCAGACCATGTTATGATGATCCTCTCTCTGCATTGGCTTACTTGTGTTCTGAGTAACTTGTGCATGTTTTATGAAAAATTGAAATTTATCACATTACCCTCAATTAATAATAATAATAATAATAATGCATCAGTTTTATATAGCACTTTTCAGGACACTCAAAGACGCTTTACAGAGCATTATTCATTCACTCCAGACCTGGTGGTGGTAAACTACTATTGTAGCCACAGCTGCCTTGGGGCAGACTGACGGAAGCGAGGCTGCCAATCTGCGCCATCGGCCCCTCCGACCACCACCACCATTCACGCGCACACCACTTTCATACTAGGCAGTGTGGGTGATGTGCCTTGCCTAAGGACACTACGACAGTTTTTGCCACTGGCGCCCCACTGTGGCACCTGGAATTCCCAGTGGTCTCCCATCCAAGTACTAACCAGGCCCGGCCCTGCTTAGCTTCTGAGATCTGACGGGATCAGGCTTTGACAAGCCGGTATGGCCACAATTTAAGATGTGTTAACTGTAATTTCATTCAGGTCATTATTTAAAACCTCCACATTTTAAAAAGTTATGTTGATGTGGACTTGGACATGCATAAGCGATTCAGTTGTGATTAAAGCTCTGTTGTTTTCTATCATTCATTTACTGTCTTCTTCTCCATTGCCTCAGGTTCGGGGTGTACGTCCCGATGTGCTGTTTCCACCAGGAGGGGGCGAAAGCGCAGTCGCCCTCCTCGGACTGTGAGTACCCCGAGGACCACCCGCAGACGGACCTGGCCGAGACCCCGTTCTTCCGGCCGCGGGACTTTCTCTTTCTGCTGCGTGAAAACCTCCGGGAGCAGTTTTCCAGCCCCCCGCTCATGCCCACCCACAAATGCCCGCCCCCCATGCACTCGCACACCCCTGACATGATCCGCGCCGAGGTTGAGGAGCTCAAGAGCGACTTCAACAGGCGGATCAAGGAAGTGCTGTTCAACTCGCTCTTTAGTGCGTACTACGTGGCCTTCCTCCCTCTCTGCTTTGTCAAGGTGTGTATAACAGTATGTTATACATTAACTGTAACTAGAAACTATAACTATAGTGTGATTCAGGCTTGTTGCTTTATTTGCTTATGTTTCTGTATTTGTAATGACAGCGAAAAGTATACTAGTAGTCTTGTTTCTTGTGGTTTAGTGGTTGGTTTGTTAGCTTAATATTTAGCCCGTTTAGATGGGAATTTTAAATCCAGTTAAAAATAATTAAATTCAGAATAAAAGTTAATTCTGATTTAAAAAGACCATGTAAACACTTAATTCCTAATGAGTATTCGTAATTAAGTTTATTCAGATTTAAAGTTAATTCCGAATTAAGTGGGTCGTTTATTCCGATTTTAAATCCGAATTAATTCATTCTGCGGTTATGTAAACGTGTATTCTTCTTAAAAATAAGTCCAATCGTTCTGCTCATACGAAAGGTACCGATGCCCACCGCGGGCCGTCCTCATCCCAAATTATCATCATGAACTGATACAGCAGCGTGTAGCCTATAACTTGCACTGCACATCAGCCCGGAGCAGAAGCTCTGAGTTCGGGTAACAGCAGCAGCAACAGCGGTAAAGACTTGGGACTCACTGCAGCGCTGAGCCCCAGCTGGCAGCTCCGGTCCCCTGTGCTTGAGAACTGCGACTGGTTCCAAGGTGGCTCAAAACATGCAATTTGGTTCGTTATATCTTGTTCTGAGCGCTCTGTCCTCCGCGCACTTGGAAAGCGCTTCTCAGGCCAAGGCGCGAAACCACTCCTCACTCCAACTCATCTGACCCCGACCTGAACCAGAGCTGCTCCCGTTGGTTTAGGAGTCTGGGTTTGGATCTAGTCTAACTGTAGCATTTCTCACACGAGGCTAAAAGCAGTTTATTTTATAACTTGAATCAATTGAATGAAATTATTAGGCTATTTAATATCCTAAAATAACAAATGTTGGTTGCTGCATGAACACAAGGAACACCGGGACCTCTTTGAGCGGTTCCGAGGAACATAGGTACACACTCCCATGCGTAACGACAAACCGAGATGACAGAAAAGCCGGTAGCAGCTGGTGTGTGTTTTCTTCCGGTCAACGTAAATACGTTCGTGTACCTGTCCAATCAGAACCCTTCTCGGGCCCCAGACGTTGAGTGGAATTAAATAAAGCCGATTAAACGTGTTTTCCATGTAAACTTCATTCAAAATGAATATTTCCATGTAAACTCGAAGGAGAATAATTTAATTCCGATATATTTAATTCAGAATTAATTAATTCTGAATTAAAAACAGCATATAAATGTGGCCATTGTCACATTATGTCAGACAAATTAAATATGATGGTTGATTTACTCCTTTAAAGGTGTATTGTGTAACTTTCAAGTGGATGGTCCATCACCTGCTTGTTTATATGGATGTCATTGCTCTGCCTAGAATATTCCACAGTATGGTATTAAATCATTTTATCATGGAAACCAAACCAGACCAAGTTACAGGTCAGATCTGAGGCAAGGCAGAATGCCTGATTTCTGGGTATTTTTGAGATATAAAAGCACCTGTAATTTAATAAATGTAAGGTAGAGATGTTTAACATTGAGACAGACAGAGCAATGACATTCTTACAAACCAGCATGTGACAGACCCTTCACCAAAAAGTTACACATGCACCTTTAACATGAGCTTCAAACGAGAGCTTCTTCATTTTCCTCCTCCCCCCTTCACCAGAGCACCCAGTACTACGACATGCGCTGGTCGTGTGAGCACCTGATCATGGTGTGGATCAATGCATTTGTGATGCTCATGAGTCAGTTACTGCCTCCGAGTTACTGCGACCTCCTGCACCGCTCGGCCGCTCACCTCGGACGATGGCAGAAACTGGAGCATGGCTCGTACAGCAACGCCCCTCAGCACATGTAAGTCTCTATGGGCAAATACTGCGGGACATGGAGTAATAAGGGAATTGTGCTAGTTCATTTCGCAACTTATTTAACTAATTTGTTATATTTTGATATGTAAATAATGAGGAAAGATTGTAATTAATGCCCTCTTACCCTAAAACACTTTCAAAATTCAATTAAATTCAATTCAATTTATTTTTGTAGCGCCCAAAATCGCAACAACAGTTGCCTCTAAGGGCGTTCCAAGATTTGGATGAGTAAAACATACACACAGACATATCAAAACAAGAATAAACAACATTCATGTAAGGCAGCAAATGAAACATTGTCCAGTCATCCCCTGTCCTTAGACCCTCCTTCTCGGCAAGGAAAAATTCCAAAAAACCCAGGGTCCTGGGAAAAAGAAGAAACCTTGGGGAGAACTACAGTGAAGGAGAGATCCACTCCCATGGACAGACAGGCTATAGATGTCCAGGCCCATGGGCCAGTTCGGTATGGCCACAGCTACCCAGGTGGGGAAGGAGCCGGGCGAGGAGGAGGAAGCCAGGCGAGGAGGAGGAGAAGGGTCCAGCTGCCATCAGGAGTCTGAAAGAGTTACACTCCACAGGGGGAGTGGGACAGGGGACAACATGTGAATAGCAATGAACGAACTACAGATGAGAACATAGTAAGTGATGCTGATGAGAAAATAGGAGGAAACAGAGGACAGTGCTCAGGTTGCCACACTTCCCCCAGCTTGTTATCTCCTGCGGCAGCTTATCTTAGTAACATCAACTAAGTAACCTGGTCATAAGCTATTCCGAAGAGGAAGGTTTTACGCCTGGTCTTAAATAAAGAGACTGTGGGTGCCTGTTTAACATCAACAGGGAGTTGATTCCATAACACAGGAGCTTGGTAACTGAAGGCTCTCCCCCCACTGTACTTTTACACACTCTAGGAACCACTAATAATCCTGCATTCTGAGAGCGAAGTGCTCTATTTGGCTGATAGGGGACAATGGCATCCTGAAGATATGATGGGGCCATATTGTTTAAGGCTTTGTATGTCAGGAGGAGAACTTTGAATTTAATTCTAAACTCGACAGGAAGCCAGTGAAGTGATTTTAACACAGGACTGATGTGATCACGTCTTTTAGTTCCTGTTAGGACTCTGGCCGCTGCATTTTGGACCAACTGGAAGCTTCTTAAAGTACCTTTAGCGCAGGCGGCGAGCAGAGAATTACAGTAATCTAGTCTGGATGTAACAAATGCATGGATACGTTTTTCAGCATCATTTTTAGGCAAAATATTTCTGATTTTAGTTATGTTTCGCAGGTGAAAATATGCAGTTTTACAAGCTTGGTTTATATGAGCTGTGAATGAGAGATTTTGGTCAAATACAACCCCAAGGTTTTTTACAGTAGAGCTAGAGGCTATACTCACATTGTCAAGTGAGATTATCTGGTCTGACAGAGAATCTCTCTGACCTTTAGGACCGACAACAATGACCTCTGTTTTTTCAGGGTTTAAGAGCAGGTAATTCAGGGTCATCCAGGTTTTGATGTCCTTCACACAGGCACTGAGCTTATCGATTTGATCGGTCTGATTTGGTTTCATTGATAAGTACAGCTGAGTGTCATCAGCATAGCAGTGGAAATTAATGCCATGTTTTCTGATAATGTTACCTAATGGCAACATATACAGAGTAAACAGGATTGGACCAAGCACAGATCCTTGTGGAACACCGCAAGCTACTTTAGAGCAGGGAGAGGTGCACTGGTTTACACTAACAAACTGGTACCTATCTGATAGATAGGATTTAAACCATTTGAGGGCGGTCCCTCTGACACCTATGTCACATGTCTAACCTCTGCAGTAGAATGTTGTGATCAATGGTGTCAAACGCTGCACTGAGGTCCAGTAGGACCAGGACTGAAGCCAGCCCATTATCAGCAGCTAGTAGCAAATCATTTGTCACTTTAAGCAGAGCAGTTTCTGTGCTGTGGTGAGCTCTGAAACCAGACTGAAATTTTTCAAATAAATTATTGTCCTGCAGATGGTGACAAAGCTGTTTCACCACAACTCGTTCCAGAATCTTTGAGAGAAATGGAAGATTCGAGATAGGTCTGTAGTTGGCTAGTTCATCAGGATTTAAGATAGGTTTTTTCAAAAGCGGTTTAATTACAGCATATTTAAAGGACTGAGGAACATAGCCATTTTCTAATGACATATTTATTATGTTATGGATGGAACCTATTATTAGGTGGAGAGCTTCTTTGAGGAGTTTGACTGGAATAGGGTCGAGCAAACAAGTTGATGGTTTGGACGACATGATGACTGAGGGTAATCTCCACCTCATCGACAGGAGTAAATTTGTCTAATGCTATTAGAGGATTTATGTGGGATATTGGTGTTACGGACTGGATTTGCTCGGTGCTGATTTTTGGAGTGGCTTCGTTGATCTTGTCTCTCATGGTTGTAATTTTGTAATCGAAGAATTCAAGAAAGTCATCACAACTGAACTTCGAAGGGAGAAGAGACTCGGGGGCAGTGTGCGAGTTTGTCAGCCTGGCTACAGTGCTGAACAGAAATCTGGGGTTGCTTTTGTTTACTTCTATTAAGTTTGAATAGTATCTGGTTTGCGCTTTTCGCAGAGCGGCCTTATAAGAGAGCAGGCAGAGCTTCCATGCCTTCAGAGACTGCTCGGAGCGCGAGCGGCGCCAGAGCTTCTCTATGCGTCTTACGTGTTGTTTGAGTGATCGCAGTTCTGGAGTAAACCATGGAGCCGGAGGACTTGGTTTAATGCTTTTCTGTTTTAGCGGAGCTGCAACATCGAGAGCAGATTTTAAGGTGAGCATTGTCCTATCAACAAACTGATCCATGATAATTGGATTAAAGTTGTTCTCATTGTCACATGGCATATCATTTAATACTGGCTCGATTATTTCTTTGAACTCGGCTACCGATTTTTCTGATATTGTTCTTTTCATTATAGTTTTCTCCTGCCGAGCTGGATAGTCTTTTAGTATGAATTGAAAGGTAATTAAAAAATGGTCAGAGAGTATAGGGTTTTGAGGAAGAACAATTAAATCATTAATCTCAATACCATAAGTTAGGACGAGATCAAGAGTGTGATTGTGACAGTGAGTCGGCTTGTTCACACTCTGGGTAAAACCGACCCCATCCAGGAGAGCACCAAAAGCATTGCAGAGGCACTCACTGCTGTTATCAACATGGATGTTGAAATCTCAAACTATAACAATCCTTTTCCATTCCAAAACTAAACTTGAAATAAAGTCAGAAAAAACTGTCAGAAACTCGGCATATGGACCAGGAGGTCGGTAGATTGTTATGAATATAACAGCTTTTTGGTTTTTCCAGTTGGCGCATGTAATAGATAGTGCGAGGCTTTCAAAGGAGCGGAATGTATAATTAGATTTGAGGCTGAGAATTAGGCTGGAGTGAGAAATGACGGCCACACCGCCACCTCGACCTGTGCTCCTGGCACTTTGAAAGTTCACGTGACTTGGAGGTGTAGATTCGTTTAGTCTAACGTAATCATTTTCCTGAAGCCATGTTTCAGTTAAAGCTAGAGGATCAATATTAAAGTCGCCAATTAATTCATTTATTAAAAGAGATTTAGAGGAGAGGGACCTGATGTTTAGCAGTCCACATTTTACACACTTATCATTTTGTTTATTTGCGACACAATTATTTATTGTTATTAAGTTATGAAACCTGACGCCTTTCCTATCAGAGTTTAGTTGAGTTTTATTTGTGCTTTTTACACACTTATTTTGTTTATTTGCGACGTATGTATTTATTTTTATTAAGTTAGGAGATCTGATGCCTTTCCTATCAGAGTTTAGCTGTGATTTATTTGTGCTTTTTGTGCGTGGGACATACACAGCCTCAACCAGTCTGGGAGAATTGTTCATGCAGGGTGGCTCAGAGGAGGCCCCTGTACGTGGGGCACACACAGTCTCAGCCTGTTTGGAGCTGTTCTCGCTAACAGAGCAGTGCCTCACTAGTCTACTCTGCTCCCTAGCGTCACTGACACTCCCTGAGCTATTCTGTGTGCTAGTCATAAGGTGTATTCTTGTTTGTATCTTCAGAATTTTTTTTTGGTGTCTGACCACAAAACGATATTCTACTATGTTTACAGTATTGTCCTGTTAAATATCCTTTACAATTAATGTAAAATATAAGCTCTATTCCTCCATTATGTGAAACTTGAATCTCATAGTGATGTAAATGGTAATTGTGTGTTGTCTATGTATTTTGTGGTTCATTTTCAGGTGGTCAGACAGCACCATTTGGCCACAGGGGGTGCTGGTGCGTCACAGCAGGTCTCTGTATAAAGCAGTTGGGACTTACAATGTTGCTCTGCCCTCCGATGTATCGCATTCAAGATTTTATGTGAGTATCATTTAGCATTTACAGTAGAATTTAATGAGTCTGTACAGATGCTGGATCTTGCACATAGACCATATATATGAGTGAACATATCTAACGCGTTAGCCGCCATGAGCCTCGTCCTTTTGGTCTTAAAATGTTTTGTATTAACCTGTTCTACATGATCCTGAATTTTTTTCCCCCTATTTTGTCCGTCAAAAAATATCCTATTCATAACATGGAGCCTAGCTCCAGATTTGCTCCTGTAACTGTTAGCATCAGGAGCCTCATAAATGAGCTGTGCTGAACGCTATGGGTGAAGTCACATTCGCTTAGTCCACTTTTTTTAGACAGTCTATGATCCTGTATCAAGGAGTAGTAAAGTATCTTTTCAACATTTTGGGTATGTTTTGGATACCTTTTTAGCACATATTTCTGTATTATAATGTGAAAAATAGATTAGTCTCTGCTGTATTTGCCTGAATAATGATCTAATGAAATCAAACTTGTGTGTGTCCAGTTTCTGTTCCATAAGCCGTTGCGGATCTTGAATCTGTTGATCTGGATCGAATCGAGTGTGGTCCTGTACCAGCTGTATTCTCTGCTGCGGTCCGAGCGCTGGAACCACACTCTATCTCTGGGCCTGATCCTCTTCTGTAACTATTATGTCCTGTTCAAACTGCTCCGTGACAGGATCGTTCTGGGGAAGGCCTATTCCTTCCCCGTGCCCCCCACCAGCCTCGGACTCAAGTCTCAGTGAGAGTCCTCCTTTTGGACCTCCGTACGCCCCCAGGTGGAGATTAGGGGACAATGAACTCATAATCGTGTTTTGATACGGTTATATTTTTAATGTTTATATATATAAACCTATTTAAAAGAATATTTTATTTTGTATACTGTTTCAAGTTACTCCGGGCATTTCCATGTTGACGACATGAGCATGTTGTATTGTGTTGGTGACAGGGACATCGGGAAATACCAGGAGATGACTTTCACCAAAGATCTTTTAACTGCAGGCGGCCACTCAGAGATAGGGCCTGGCTGTTCAGAGCAAGTGGGTCAGCCTGAAACCATTAGTCCCCTTCCGCGATTTCAAACTAATTCATTTGTAGTTGATCAAACTCCTTTGGTACTCCTGACATTTGCCTATGTTGGGATCACAGCATTACATTGTAGTCAGTGTATTATTGCTTTAGTGTCTGTCTAATCTGCACCCTGGGTTTTTAACACATGTCCAATAACACCACCTGCTTCCTTACATTGCCTTAACTTCTGTCTGATTGTTTCATTGGCTGCTGCTCTGGTCTAACCAGAAAAAAAGTGCTTATTTTTGTTGCTAAAAAGCCTCATCCTTGGTTCTTGTTTTTTTCTTAAACCATCCAATGGTATTGAAAGACACAGTGCATTCAGTCTATTTTGTTTTTCTAGATTGAACCAAACCTCAAGTGGCAAAAGATTTCACTTCTAACCAGGTGCCCACTGTGAATGTTACTTTTTTATTTCAGTGGGGATGAATGAAAACTGATTTTTAATAGTGACATGCCGTGTTACCAAAATGGTGTTACAGACAGGTTTTACAAGTTGCATGTTGTTGCCTTCTGTTTACCCACAATTTTTTTTATTAAGGGGTTTCGGTGAAACCTGTGCTTTTTATGGATCTACTTCTGTTTTGCATTTCCCACTACAGTATTTTTCTCAAATATCCATATTTCATTACATTTCATCTTTATTTTGAGAGGGATCTAAAATTAAACCACTTGTGTATAACTGAGTGCCTCATCTGTAATGGGTTGTTCGTATGCTCCGCAAATGCCATAAATGTGCCCATAATTCAACTTTTTGGGTGCTTCTGTATTTTCTATACATTCAGTCTTTTCAACTTGAATGCTGGTTTACTCATCTACATTTGATGGTGCTGTTGACTTGGCATGTTTCTGTTTTTGTTAAACTTGAGGTGAGCACCGAGACGAAAGTATAATTTTGAAATTGGTATAACTGTTATGTCAACTGTGTCCACTTCATAATAAAGCTCTCAAAGTGGCTGGCAGGCGTTTTGACCTTTGCCGTGTGCCAGGATGGTTTTCAAATCTTTGGTCTTATACATTTATTCAACAACTGTAATTGAGCAAAAATTATATTAGAATAATTGTGACTAGTACTCCTTTAATCATTGTTAAGGTACACTTCAAGGTTAGGTAAAACTTGTTTAAGAAAATCTGTCCGCTGCATTTGACCCATCACTGACCACACTGACCACTACACTGATGCTTGGGGCCCCATCTCCATGATCTTGTGGCTAGGCTTGGTCAGGAATATGTTGCCTTATTTCACATTACAGTTTGTTTTATCATAATGTATTGTGCAAAAATCATCCTTAGTCTATATGAGACTCTCCCTCTTATGTGCAGATAATTTAGGCAGACAAGCAGCATTTAAAAGTATTTTCTATTTGCACTATTAATGAACTACTGCAGAAGCGTTATGTTTAACAGGTTAACAGCTTAGGTATTTTTCATTGAAACTAACACTGTCAGGAAACTAAAATGAAATATGAAATATATAAAGATTTATATTATTGAGCTGAGGCTTCATAAACCTGTAAATTCCACTGGCCCACGTGGGCACAGGCGGTGCATGCTGGGTTCTTTTAAATATGGCGCCCACCGGCACAAGTAAGTTATCTGTCACTAAGTGACCTGGCACCGGGGAGCTGAGCCAACTCGTTTTTCTTTGATGACAACTTCACTAAAGTCACAATTGATATAGTCCCAAACGCTGTTTTATGTCCGAGGAAGCGACTCTCGCGGCAGCGCAACGTCTTCAGCCCGCGGTGGTGTCGGTGGAGCCATCGCCGCAGGATCAGGACGCACCCAAAGTGCAGCGGGACCCGGGGCGGGGCCTAGATCACCATCAGCACGTCAAACGACACGTAGGAGTCCAGGTGAGTCTCACCTGTCTCTGTAGATACGGAATCATTATTGCAATAATAAATAAAATGTGCTCGTTTGGACATATTTGATGAATGAATGATTTTGGAGGCGTAGTTACTCCGCGCACTTATTCACGTTTATGCAATCTGCACTGTGGACTAAAATTAATAAAGCGATGATGTGATGAGTTTCAATTGATGCTTTTGCTGCAAAGAATTTTTTTCACACTGTAGATGCGTTTTAAACAAATGCAATATAGTGTATGATGCCACAAACAAAACTCATGAAACAAAAGCAGAATATGTCTTGAATAAAAATCTCTAGGTATTTTGAATGAAATGTGTAGAAATTGAATCAAACTGCCAAACCAGAGGGCAAAAGGGGTTTTCAAATGCTACAAATTACAATGAAAGGGTTAAAAATGTACACCAACCCTGGGTCAGTGGCCTGGAACTCAGTAACTCGGAATTATCTGAAATGAATGGAACATTTGTGGGAATTAAATCTTCACTTTCCAGGCATGAATGATGTCTTATTCTGAACGCACTTTTATGGAGATTGTGTGGTCTCTTATGGGTTGATCTGGCCTAAATGTGGACTAGATTTTAATGTTTAATTTCCACAGGTTGCACTTGGGTTTGGGTCCTTGTGTGTTTGGTGTTTGGTGTGAGTCTCAGCTGATCCAAATATGGGGCAAATTTGGACAAACTGAATAAGAACTGAATAATAGGGTGATGAGATTTTCTAATTCAAAAACTGATTTTCTAATTCAAAAACTGGTTTGGAGTGGTTGATAACAATACAACTGTGAAACAAGTGTAATAAGTTGACCTGAACAGTGTGTTTTGAGTTAAACAGCTTTCAGTCAGCTTTCCCCCCAAAGACCCCGAGGTGAATATAAAACTGTTTTGCTGAAATACACTAGCCTTTAAGAAACTATGTTAAAATCCCAAGAAAAAACACTTAATGTAATTTGTTTCCCTTGTGTTTAGTTCATAGTTAATATAAGTTAAATCTGCTTCATGTTTTGAACTTGTAACTTACTTTGTCACTGAGTAACCCTTGAGTTTTCAGATTTTTTCTGACCCTCTTACCGGGAGCTCTGAGATACTTGGTGCTGCTACTGTATATAAGCTAAAGAGTACTGCTGACTAGTAGTACTCTTAAAATAAAATAAACCTCCAGCTCTATCTAAAGTCAAAAAGCCACAAATGGACCCAAGAATGTAAAAGCCTCAGGAAACAAACTGCTGAACTAATAAAAAAAAGTAAAGTTTTCAAAGGCTATGATCAAAATTATGGAATGAATGGGAATTACTGTAACATTGGAGGAATTTAGTTTTGGACCCATTCTGAGGAAAGGATGTACCTCAACGTGCAACAGTTTTAGCACCAAATGTGCAATTAAGTCAAAAACAGGACTGAACCCGACGTGAAGAATCCTGAATACAGACTGTACCAACAGCTCTGGGACTGAACGCTAAAGAACCGAGACGGGGAACAGAATTCACCCTCTGCATTTGACCCGTTCATCATCAACATAGCAGTGAGCTGCTGCCATACACCTGCGCAGGTGCTGCACAGGGAGGAACCTTCTTGCTGAGAGTGCTGTGAGACCAGACTATGACCAGATTGTGATTTTAATTTAGCTGAAATTTCAATACATTGCCTTTTCATTTCACTTTTGAGTCTCAATCCCTTATTTTTAAATAAGCTTCATTCTGTTGTTTTCAACTTTTCTGTACTAACTCCCACTCGATTGTTTTATGCGATTGACTATTTAATAGTTTTTATGAAAAGTCAGCAACCTGTCATACACCGGTCAGGGGCCAGGACTGCTCCTGCAGTTGCAAATCATATTTATTTATTGTTAATTTAATAGATCCATGCTACAAAGGACTATTTTAGCTTGAGGATTTTACATGGTGCATGTTTTGGGTTTAATTGTTAGTTTAACCCAAAATGTGGGTTGAATAGCCTATAAAATGGCATGCATTTGAGTCAAGACGTTTTTATCAGTCCAATACCGCTACCATTAAAATTAAATGGCAAAAATAATGAATAAATTGTGATTTATATAAAAAGCTTAAATCAAATCAAATAGATTATATGTATATTCTGTAGTCTGCATATTTTACCATCAACGGTGACCAGACTTTTAAAATAAAATAAAAACTAGGACGTCCCTGGTTTGTGTTGGCTGGTAATAATAAAATTGTGAAATTAGTGCATAATTAAGGAAAATTGTTATGCACTTGGCACTAATGTTTCTGCAGATTTTCTGTATTTTACCAAAACAAATGAATTTATGCCTCTCTTTACTGTTGGCAAGTATCAGATTGGCCAAAATAGGGACACCTGGGACATTTCTTGGGACAAATCACTGGTTTTGGATAAATTCTGCTGGGACAGGGGACAGAGGGCTCAAAACCAGGACAGTTCCAGTTAAATAGGGATATCTGGTCACCCTACCATAATCAGGTTTAAAACTGAATGCAACAAATCTCATTGTGCAAAAGAAATAACCGTTTGACTATGACAAATAAAAAAAATGCTGATTAGCTAAAATCACTAGTCGCAGCAAAAGTACAAAACATTATTGCTGTTGTTTATTGCATTCAGGTGTTGACGTCTCCAGATTTGGCCACCAGAGGGAGCCAAGTGTTTATACATTCTTGTAATTGACTTCAGCCAAGCTCTTGTGAGAACATTACATAGTCCACAAACATTTGAAAGTCAAGACACCTTTGTTGCTATCATACATTCAAATGCATCAGTAGAAAATTATTACAGTGCAATCTCAGTATGCAGTTTAAATGAGGCGCACAGTTCAGCCTTTAAAATCTGAGCAAGTCTGTCACTTTAATGTCTTTATAGTTGTTTTATGATGGTAAGAAAGCCTCCGACTGTTCTGGGCACAGGTTCAAAGGGACAAAAAGAGTGTTGCAGCAAACAGAAAATAGTAATTGAGATTCATAGGTGCACTGTGTTCATTTTCTGGTGCCACCGTCTTCAAATGTCGTAAAACTTCTCTTTCTTGCATTTATTCCATTCAGAATCAGAATCAGAATGTTTTTTATTGCCATATGAGTGAACAGGTTCACAACATTAGGAAATTGCTGCGGTACTCCATTTGGTATTCCATGTGTTATTGCAAAAAAAATGCTTTGAAAAGCATACACTCCACAGATCTAATCTTTAACTTGGCCCGATGGCACTTGCTACTTTTCTACATGGAGATGAATAAGTTCGGTGCCATACTGTGGAACATTCAAGGCAAAGCGGTCATCTCCATAGAGAGAACAGAAAAGTTACACAGTGCACCTTTAAAGCTGCTCCCATAAGATCATATACTTACAAGTTACAACCTCTTTCTAATTACTTCCACATAAACTAGACAAGAATCCAAACAAAAAGGCACTTATGCATACTGTATATTCTATATTATATTTATCTATCGTTTACTGGTATCTCACAAACTTGCAGCTTGCAGCACTTAGACCACTGTTTTCTTATCTTTGGCTCGGGCTGTATTGTAATTCTCACAATATCAGTGCTTGTTCTGTGGCTGATGTTTTAACCAGTTTAGGTTAAAGGTCCTATATTACACAAAACTGACTCTTGTGAGCTTCAGACTGTTATTATGTTGTTACCTCATCAAAAACTTACCTGGAGCTGTGTTTTGTTTTATTCACACACACGTTTGACTAATCCTATTATTATCAGTCTGTCTACGTCTCCCAAACCACATGATGGCGTAGTTTTCACGTTAACAGCTACCTTTTACCTTTTTGTTCAGTAAAGATACTATCCCAATGATTCTAGTGAAAGTGTATGAAATTTAATAACACAGTGAAGCATTTCCTGTATTACCACATGGCATCACAAGGTGGAACAGTGTTTTCTGTTGAGAGAAGTAATCGGCCTAAACATGCAGGGTTTGTGTGTTTAAACATGTGTGAATGAACCAAAACATAACTCCAGGTATATTTGTGATGAAGAAACATAACATAGATCAGAAAATAGCATAATATGGGCCTTTTTAAATGAATTTCAGCTCTTTTCTCTTCTTCTGCTTCTTAGTTCTTCTCAACCTTCTCTACAGTCCACAAAGTTCCCCTTGATCCAGTAGCAGATTTGGGCATATT
Source organism: Odontamblyopus lacepedii (assembly GCA_034769755.1). NCBI lineage: Eukaryota > Metazoa > Chordata > Actinopteri > Gobiiformes > Gobiidae > Odontamblyopus > Odontamblyopus lacepedii. Next base: position 28,183,967 of record CM068349.1, read on the forward strand.
TTAGGGGAGTGATTCGGACTGCCACATTGTAGTCCTGAGAAGCCCCTTGCTTCTCCACCCACTGATGGCCAGAGAAAACGCCTATGATTTTGCGTTCCCATTTGCCTCGCCGAGGGTCCCACATGCGCGCGTACACCCCCGACCCACTGGCCCCGGGCTGAGCATCGCAGTGCTGATACAACAGGTCAGGGGTCTCTTCGCCAGCCGGGCAGAAACGGTAAACCAGATGCCCCGGTCGATCATTATCAAACCCAGAAAAGTGCACTCTCCTCCCAGGTAGTCTCTGGGCAGGTGGGCTCACTCCTAACTTCATATGATGACGTTTATGGGGTTTTTTCAGTTCGAGGAGGGCATAGTCATAGTCCATGCCAATGTCATTAGCGTTAGCTTTTATCCAACCTTTGGGCACATGGGTACGCCTGGCACGAATCCACTGAAACTTCATTTTGTCATTAGTTGGAGGTGCATAAGGTGAACCAGCTCTTTCGATGTGATCGGTCAAATTTAAGAAGAGATTTGTCGAGTGTGCGTCACGATATTTGGGTTTGAGGAAGCCCACTCGAAGTCTCTGAGCTCCTTTCACGTAGTTCTTTCCATCATGGACGCAGTGAGCCGCTGTGAGCACGTGCCTGTTCCCCACCAGAGTCCCAGAGCATCCCGTGGACAGTTTAACCGCCACTGAAAAAGGAAACTGGAGCAAATAGTCCTGGCCGGCAATACTAAACCTCCCATCATGCCCAAAAATCTGCCTTTTCCTCCTGACACGAGCCTCCCTCTTCCCCCGAGACCTCGCCTTGTAAAGCACGGATGTATCAGAATTTGGATTGTAGCCATAGATCCCAACCGAGGTCAAGGTTAGACTCCCGTTTGAGTGAAGTGTCTCATAGGATAAAATATTTTGGAGGTCCCAGTAGCTCGGTTTAGGG